>PJEM01000775.1:0-142738 GCA_004023845.1 Helogale parvula | reverse complement strand
CACTTATGGGGAAGAGCACTGGGTGTTGTATGGAAACCAATTTGACAATAAACTTAAAAAAAAAGGAAAAAAAAGATTGTTTAAATAAATTGAACTATATCCAGATACCATATGGAACACATGGTTCTGGATCAGACAAAGCATAGTACAAATATTAGATATTTACTATATAGACTTGTGCAACTTACTTTTATTCTCTAAATTTCATAATGATAATAAATTTACCTTGTGGATTGATGTTTGGGAAGTACTATTAAAACGCACTTAGTGCAATGCCAAGCAGCTAAATATTTGAGAAATATTAGCTAATTATTACATTGCAAGAATTCAAAATTTATCTGATAGTATGAGCACATGTTCATGAGTATAGTAAATGAATCATCTAGTTTCAAAAGAATATATGTAGGATTGCTCATTTCATATTTTAAAAATATTACCTCTTTCTCTGTTTCCTTCTCTCTTCTTTTCTATAATTATCTACGTTTTAGCAGTGTAGATTTGGATTGTGGAATTATGAATGACGTTTGTCTTGTGTTTCTATTTTCTGCAATGAGTGTATACTGTTTTTGTGAGAAAAAGAAAGCAGATGATAGTTAAGAGTGCCTACAATGAAGTCTGCTTTATCTAACTCAAGTTTAGGAAACAACACATTACCATGTAGTGTAACTGCAAAAGGCCACGGGCCACTTAGAGACTGGGGGTTCCCAGATACGGAGAACTAAGCAGAGAGACTGTTGACACCAAGAGTACCATTCTGAAAGAAGGCTTGTCTTTTGGAGGACAGGGCATAGCACTTTGTGGTAGGAGAGAGAGAAAGCCTTAGAACTCCCTGCCTCTAGTTCTTTACAGAGATTTGTGAAACTAGCACATTGCAGACTTCTTGCTCTTCTTTCAGACACTTTGTCAGTTTTGTCAGACCTGGACTGCTTTCAATTCATCTGGTGACAGAACTTACTTCTCTACACCTTCCATAACTCATCTGTAAAACGGATATAATGAATGTACTGTCATATAACGTGGTTTTGAGTATAGTGGCAGCTATGTTGTAAACAATAAATATCGGTACTAACATGCTTCTCCTTTTTATTATAAGGAGGAAATATTTATTTGCTCCTCTGACCTTTCAGGATTAGACAAAGGAAAACATGAGGTTTAATTGCCTCAGTAAATATGACATTAAAAAAGGAAACTGGGTAGAATTTGTTTAAGAAATAAACAAGCAACTTAGCAATTAGTCTGCCAAAAAAATCTGTCTTATTTAGTAAGACAGTTTTCACTTTCTGGACAAAATGAGTTAATGACTTAGAGTGTTGATGTCATACATTAAACTTAAATTTAATTGGTGGAGTTTGACAGGTTTTCTAGAGTTAATTAAAAAGTTAAGCCCTAATCTTCACTTTTGTTTATTCAACAAGTATTATTATATATTTGATATTGTATACATGATACTATTCTAGATACAAGGAACCAAAAAATGAATAACATAGGAGGACCTCTTTGAAAAGAAACCCTTGTCTGGTAGAGATAAAATGTCCAGATAATTTATTTTAATGCAATGGTATATAAGTAGTTGAACAATGCTCAAGATACAGAAATAACAGAAGGACTGATTAATCATCTGGCAGTAGTAGTAACATAAGGGTAATTTATTGGGAAAGATGACATCTAAGCTAAATTTTAAAGAGTGAACAGATGTTTGCCCTGTGACCAGGGAAGAGAGGGAGAACATTCCAGGAGAGAATGATCTCATGGTTCTTTCAGTTCAAGCCCCCACTGGGCTCTCTGCTGTCAGCACAAAGCCTGCTTTGGATCCTCTCTCTCCCTCTCACTCTCTCCCTCCTCTGCTGGTGTTCTCTCTTTCTTTCTCTCTCAAAAAATATACAAATAAACATTTAATAAACTTAGAAAAGAAAACACAAAGTCTGGAATAACTGGAGTATTGAAGTAGAGGGTATTGGAAAATGGGATCAGTGAAACTGGCAGGACCTGATAAATTCAAGTCTTGAATTGCATGCTGAGATGCTAAAACTGCCCACGTTAGTAAAGAACAGTTATTGATGTTTTTAGGTGTGGAGATGATATGGTCGTATTTGCATTTTAGATAAATAATTGGTCAAAAATTATGGATGTGTGAAGTTTACTTTGAGTAAATTTATCATTTAGATCATCTGCATATAAGTGACTGGCATTGCTACTTAAATGGTACATGACGTTTGTCAGTTTAAGAAACGTGTATGTGCTTTAGTGCCCTTGGTTATAAAATGAAGAAGATAATAAATCCCTTCTCAGAGAGTAATAATAAAACTTAAATGGGTTAATATGTGTAAAGTGCTTAGAAACCCTAAAAATGGAAGCTAATTAAAAAATTAAGTTTAAATGAAGTTATGTCTTTAAAGATCCACAATTTGAAACACACACACACACACACACACACACACACACAACTAAGATAAGAATAAAGAAACAACTGAGGGATGCCTGAGTAGCTCAGTCAGTTGAGTGTCCGATTTCGGCTCAGGTCATGATCTCATGGTTCGTGGGTTCAAGACCAGTGTGGGGCTCTGTGCTGACAGCTCAGAGACTGGAGCTGCTTTGGATTCTGTGTCTCCCTCTCTCTACCCTTCCCTGACTTGTGCTCCCTCTCTCTATTTCTCTTTCTCTCAAAAATAAACATTAAAACATTTTTTTAAAAAGGAAAGAAATAACTGAGATTACTAGGAGAACAATCTTCCTGAGGAAAATTATAAATATAGTCATGAAAATTCTAGAGTGAATAGTATTACACATTCCATGGTTTTATTTCCTCACCAACTGTGTAAACTTTGTGTTTGGCAAAGAGATATAAAAAAGTTCTGCAAACTCTTCTGCAGAAACGTAGATAATTTTTTAATCAAAGTTTGACATTCACACTCATTCATTTGCTTGCCAGAGTATAGTTTTGCCTTTATATAAATGCCAGATTACTGTTTGCTCAACAGCTTGGGAACCATCAGGTAGAAGAACAAAGGGCACATTTCAGGCTCAGAGAAACATGAAAAGGGTAAATAAACTTGGTGTGTGAGTTTTCCAGCTCTACTGATACTTTCTCTGGTCTCTTCCCCAAAATGCTTTATACAAAAAAGAAAAAAACAAAAGCAAACAAGCTCTCAGGCCCACCTCATCTATGTTGGAATCAAAGTGCTGAAAAGAAAGGAAATTTGTTTTCAATATGGTGAGTGACACAGCTGTGAACTAAAACTTTAAAAGCTATACAATTTCAGAAAATACTTAATGGATAAACTAATTTTTATGGATTAAAATAACACTATGTGTACTTAACATACTATATCGTATGTATATATAAAACAAGAAATTGACAATAAATATATTCATTATAAATAGAACATGATTAAATTTCACCATGTTAAAATGAATTCTGATGTTTCATAACCATTTAGTTAATAGTTTCATAACATTTAACTTAGAAAATATGTTGGAAAGCACACAATTATTAGTCTACTTAAACAATTGCAGACATCTGAAAGTATTTAACTATTCAATTAAACCAGGATGTGTAAAATGTTACTACTTTTTATATGGTGCCATATTTCTACATTACTCTATTTCACAAAGGAAAATATAATAATTTGCATTTTAAGGGCTAGAATTATACTTTAAAAAATGAAAATGTAATGCAAAGAATTATTTAGGGAGAATCTATTTTAAAATCCAAAGATTTAAGCATTCCAGTTATTACAGAAATTGATTTAAATTTCAGTGAACAGAGAGATAAAAAATTATGAAGGAAAATATTAAGAGAGAAACCTCTAGTAATTGTATCTCTTACAATAATGCAAATTCTGGAAGGATGAATATCTTGCTGAGAAACTATGTGAGGTTATCAAATTCTGTTTCAGAGCATGTCAAGAATCTATAATTCCAAAAAATTATTAAATGTGAGCAGGCACCAACTTTTATTTTCTATGTATGTTGTTCTACATTTTATTGCTGTATAACAATTCACCCTGAATTTAACCACTTTGAAACTGTGATTTTATTATGATTTTGGATTTGAGGGGTCAGCAATTCAGCAAATCAACTTAAGGGGTGGTTTTCCTTTGTTCCATATTACCTGCAGGCTCAGCTGTGAAGACTGAGTGGCTGGAGGTAACCTATGACTTGGGCTTCTCTGGCTACAATCTCCAACACGCAGTATGAATTTGGATAACACAGAGTATGTATATATAATATTTTAATTTTTAAAACTGAGAAACTAATAGTGTTTTTTCATAGTCGTGTATGACATACATATGTATGATTATATGTGCACATGTATGACAGCTCTATCTTTACATCAATTCACATTTCCTATCACAAACTGAACTGATCACCTTCTTTGGTAGGAAAATTCTATTTGCATATTAATATGAATTCATCTACCTACCAAGCACTTACAGTGTGTTATGGTATTTCTAACATTAATAAATATGAAGAAGATATTTATTTGTACATATATGTATGTACGTATTTTAACATAGCACTCATTGTGTTACTTTTGGCATTTCACATAATTGTCATGTGTCAGGGACTGCAGGATTTAGTGAGTCAGGAGATGTCAAGTTAGTCTTTGGTTAGGATTCTGTGGGACAATCACAGTCTTCTAACATTTCACTTTCATCAACAGTCAGTTGAGGTAAGAACAACAATCCAAGCAAAGGGATAATTTCATTGTTGACACCATAATAGGCAGTATAACATGATCAACAGTATTGACACTGGAGCAAAATGACTGTGTTCAAAAGTTGATTCCACACCAAAACAATAAAATACCTAGGAATAAATCTAGCCAAAGAAGTGAAAAATCTATATACTGAAAACTAAAGAAGCTTATGAAAGAAATTGAAGAAGACACAAAAAATGGAAAAATATTCCATGCTCCTGGATAGGAAGAACAAATATTGTTAAAATGTCAATATTACCCAAAGCAATCTACACATTCAATGCAATATCTACCAAAATAACATCAGCATTCTTCACAGACCTAGAACAAACTATCCTAAAATTTGCATGGAACCAGAAAAGGCCCCAATAGCCAAAGGAATCTTGAAAAAGAACCAAAGCAGGAGGCATCACAATCCTGGACTTCAAGCTGTATTACAAAGCTGTAATCATCAACACAGTATGTACTGGCACAAGAACAGACACTCAGATCAATGGAACAGAATAGAGAACCCAGAAATGGACCCACAAACCTATGGCCAACTCATCTTTGACAAAGCAGGAAAGAACATCCAATGGAATAAAGACAGTCTCTTCAGCAAATTGTGCTGGGAAAACTGGACAGCGACATGCAGAAAAATAAACCTGGACCACTTTCTTGCACCTCACATAAAAATAAACTCAAAATGGATGAAAGACCTAAACATAAGACAAGAAGCCATCAAAATCCTTGGGGAGAAAGCAGTAAAGAACCTCTTTGATCTTGGCCGCATCAACTTCTTACACAACACGTCTCTAGGGGCAAGGGAAACAAAAGCAAAAATGAACTACAGGGACCTCATCAAAATAAAAAGCTTCTGCATGGTGAAGGAAACAATCAGCAAAACTAAAACGCAACTGATGGAATGGGAAAAGATATTTGCAAAATACATATCAGATAAAGGGTTAGTATCCAAAATCTATATAGAACTTATCAAACTTATCAAAAATCCAATATCCAAAATCTATATAGAACTTATCAAAAATCCAATAATCCAGTGAAAAAATGGGCTAAATACATGAACAGACACTTCTTCAAAAAAGACATCAGGCTGGCCAACAGACACATGAAATGATGTTCAACATCATTCATCATCAGGAAATACAAATCAAAACCATAATGAGATACCACCTCACACCCATCAGAATAGCTAACATTAACAACTCAGGCAACAACTAATGTTGGAGAGGATTTGGAGAAAGAGGAGCTCTTTTGCACTGCAGGTGGGAATGCAAACTGGAGCAGCCACTCTGGAAAAAAGTATGGAGGTTCCTCAAGAAATTAAAAATAGAACTACCCTAAGACCCAGCAACTACACTACTAGGTATTAATCCAAGGGATACAGGTATGCTGTTTCAAAGGTGCACATGCACCCCAATGTTTATAGCAGCATTATCAACAGTAGCCAAAGTATGGAAAGAGCCCAAATGTCCATCAAGGGATGAATGGAGTATATGTACAGTGGAGTATTACTTGGCAATCAAAAAGAATGAAAATTTGCCATTTGTAACTATATGGATTGAACTAGAGGGGGTTATGCTAAGCAAAATTAGTCAGAGAAAGAGAAATATCATATGACTTCACTCATATGAGGACTTTAAGATACAAAACAGATGAACAAAAGAGAAGGGAAAGGAAGCAAAATAATATAAAAACAGGGAGGGGGACAAAAACATAAGACATTCTTAAATATGGAGAACAAACAGAGGGTTGGTGGAGAGGTTGTGGGAAGGGGGATGGGCTAAATGAGTAAGGGCCATTAAGGAACCTACTCCTGAAATCGTTTTTGCACTATATACTAAATAACTTGGATGTAAATTTAAAAAAATAGAATTTAAAAAAGTTGACTCCACAAATTAATGTCTGCAAGACTTTGGCTAGGTTAGTTAACTTTCTGTAATCCTTGCTGTAATCCTCACATTTATAATATGGAGATAATGCTAGTACTTATATCACAAACATGAGATTTAACTGAGTATATGTAGTAGTAGTACAGTAAAAGACATATGGTTCATACTCAGTAAATATTAGGTGTTGTTATTAACATTATTATTACAGTATAATTTAGGGCTATGGAAGAAAATTTTACAAAGTAAATTCTATCTCACAAATGTATTGCCTTGTTGACAATACAATGTACATGACTGTAATTGTAATCCTTCCTTCCATTTTTATTTCCTTATGCTGTTGAATCATTCTCACAATGCTTCCCTGGATTTCTTGACAGTGTTCTGCCGTAGTGTACAGGGAGGGGCTACTTTCAGATACTTCTCTTTTCTATACTTAGAGGCCTTTTTGCCTTAATTCATATAAAAACATTTATTGATGGGGCACCTGGGTGGCTCAGTCAGTTAAGCGTCCAACTTCGGCTCAGGTCATGATCTAGTGGTTTGTGGTTTGAAGCCCTGCATCGGGCTCTGTGCTGACAGCTCAGAACCTGGAGCCTGCTTCGGATTCTGTGTCTCCTCTCTATCCCCCTCTCATGCTCATTCTCTGTCTCTCTCTGTCTCTCAATAATAAAGAAATGTTAAACAAAAATTTTAAGAACATTTACTGATTACAGACAATACTCTACACACAGTGAGAGCCCTGGAAGATAGTAACAACACAGTCTATTCTTTCAAAGTATTCTCAGTTTTGGGAGAGAAGCGCATATAAAAGGATTACTTTCCACATGGTGATGTTCCATAATTCAAGAATGAGCATAATACTCTAGAAAGACACTTTCTCTCTGCACTTCTTCGGCTGTGCATTTCTATTTCCTGACCCTGTATCTTCTTCTCATTATTTGCAATATCTACTCCCCACCTTGTCTTAGCAACTCATATTCTTTTTTTTTTTAGACTTGGCTCATTTGTCACCATGTTTTGTAGGACTTCTCTGACATCTCCAAGTAAACTGTGAGTTTTCCATAGTCCTAAGACAGAACTCTTTATATGAGAATGCTGATAGACTTACAAGTATTTGTCATGACAATTTTAAGAAAGATATAATTTATAAAACTCACTGGAACATTTTATCATAACGTCTCCTTTGCCTCTGACACTCAAAATTTAAAAAGATGTGATCATTCGTAATGCAACATTTCAGGGTCATATTTCAAATTCTCTCCATTGACAAAGAAAGATTTTTGAGAACATTATTTACAGAGTTTTCAGTTTGTGCCAACTGGTTTTCAGATAATAAAATGTTATCCCCCATTAACCAGTGTATTGATATTTTAAAATCTCAAAACCAAATATAGGTTTTTATTGCTCCCATTTCAGAATATTGTTTGTGATTGAAGCCAATTTAGGAGCAGTTCTTAAAGCTCTATGCTTAGAAACATATGCTATGTCTTTGCATAACAAATATGTTTGGGTTCTAAATGTATTGTTGCTCTTCCAAGGAATTTAAATCCTACGTTATAAAATCAATTCATAAACTGGCATCAGACGCTTAGATCTACCGAAAGAACATGCTCATAAGTAAAAGCAGAAATCATGGGGTGTGTCTATTGAAACATTTTAGGTATATGTGGCTTGCTTAATATCATTTTGTTTCACATTAAGGCGTACACATTTCATGATAATTTATACTAATTTGCTTCTTTCAAACTTTAGCATACAGTCTCAGTTTCTTCCTCAATCATGTAAGTTTTACATGACTCACATTTCCACAGAGACTGTTTTAAATATCTGAGTGCATTTCCTGACTTAACTATCCCATAATATTAAAAATTTAAACGCATGTGAATGTTTTAAGAATGCTTATGTAGAGTATCTGTTTTAATAGTTGTTTTAAAATAGTGTGTGTGGTTAGTGGGCACTAGTGGGCACATAGTCTCTGTTTGGAATGGCCAAAAAGCTCTGGAGAAGATAGTGGGGAGTCTTGCACAGCAATGTGAATGTATTTAACTACTGAATTGCTCACTTATAAGTGGTTAAAATGGAAAAGAAATAATGTTTATTTTCAAGAGAGAGAGAGAGAGAGCGAGCGAGCGAGCAAGAGAGCATGGGCGGGGGAGGGGCAGAGAGAGAGGGAGACACAGAATCCTAAGCTGGCTTCAGGCTCTGAGCTGTCAGCACAGAGCCCGATGTAGTGCTTGAACCCATAAACCGTGAGATCATGAACGGAGCCAAAGTCAGACGCTTAACCCACTGAGCCACCAAGTGCCCCCAAATGGAAAATTTTATATGAAGTTTATCTTACCACAGTAAAAATGTAAAATCAATGAAGCAGTGTGTTTTAGCCCTCAGTAACATCAAAACAAATGGAAAACTGTAACAAATATGTATGTCTTTAAACTTGTATATATCTCTTCATCAGTTGTTTTACTCAAGTCCATTTGGTCCTTCATTCTACCTTGAATGATCATGAGTGCTTTTATAACAAGTTCAAGTGGATAAAGCCTATGAAGAGTACAGGGAAAACAATTCCCACATATCATTAAGGATGTTACTGTGAAGACATTTAGTATAGAAATACTAAAGTAAAAGACAGGATAATGTAATGGCTATGACTCAAGTACAGAAAAGTCATCTGGGCAGTCAGTGGAAGGAAGGATTAGTTATGACTGTGGAGGAGATCAGGTCAGGTCATGGTGCAGCTGAGATCTCAATGATAAATAGGATTTTTAGGCAGCAGGTATAGGATGGAGTTTTACCAAGAAGGAGCAGATGAACAAAACAACAGAGTCAGGAAAGTGAAGATCCAGAAGTGACAGATAACTAGAGCACATGCCATGTGGAGTAAAGTATTGAAATATGAGATTAGAGTAGTGGGAGACAGCCAAATCTTTGAAGGGACTAGATAATTCACTGTTTTTTTTTTTTTCTTTTCTTCAAGTAATAACATGGAGCCCGGAAGGGTGGGTAGAGCCATACTGCCAGATAATTGATCTAATCACTGTTACTGAATAGACTTTTGTGATATTAATAGACAAAGGTAGTAAAGGAAATGTGAACCTAAAACATGTTTCCCAATATTTCCAAGGAGATAGTGAGATAAAGTTGAATTATATGCACTGTGGTAGAAACTTTGAATACCATGTCATATATTTAGGATAGTTCTAGATTTAAATTCATTTAGGCATTTGGTTAGCAGTCTGATCTCCACAATTTAATGAAGACACATTGTAGGAAAAACACCTTTTAGATGGAGTATCTACAGGTGCTAGGGATGACGCCCTATTTTCCATTTTGAAAATAAAAAGTATTCAACTGAAATTGAACCATGGACTGAAGGGGGAGGGGGAGAGAGGGAGGGTGATGGTCATGGAGGGGGGCACTTGTGGGGAGAAGCACTGGGTATTACATGGAAACCAATCTGACAATAAACTATTTAAAAAAAAGAAGAAGAAGAAAAGAAAAAGTATTCAGGTTAATCCACAGACCTCTAGATAATATTTAAACTTCCATCCAAGGTTACTTACTTCTAACAATACAAAACTATAAATTTTATTTTAGAAAGCCATATTCTTGTCATCATAAATGCTGTGACTTTTCTATTAGATATACATGCATAAGGATTTATAATTAATTCTTCATCACTCACTACTATCAGAATTTCATAATTAAAATTTTCTGATAAAATTTTTGCATGGCATTAATACCAAACCCATTTTCACACTGGATTTATGTTGTAAATTGGAAATATCTTTTTTAAATAATTTTTTAATGTTTTTATTTATTTTTGAGAGAGAGAGACAGTGTAAGCAGGGGAGGGTCAGAAAGAGGAGTCATCACAGGATCTGAAGACATGCGCCAGGCTCTGAGCTAGCGGTCAGCACAGAGCCTGACACAGGGCTCAAACCCATGAACCGTGAGATCATGACCTGAGCCAAAGTCAGATGCTTAACCAACTGAGCCACCCAGGTGCCCCAAAATATCTCTTGAAATATTTAGAATTAAACTTATAACAAAGGATCAAAGTTTTTATTTCCCATAAGATATTCAGTAAATTCAGAAATAAAATACCAAAAAGAGTATCTTTTTAAATGATGTTTAAATATTTAAACATTTCCAGTAAATGTTGAAACAATGCATGCTTTACAAAGTAGCTGTAAGGGTCCTACTGCAGAGGGTGACTATGAAATATGAAGGATAATGAAAAGTAAGGCAGGCATCTGCAACTTATGTATATTGAAATACATTTACTGGTGGCTAAATGCAACTTCCTAGTAGAACTTTCATAAAACCAAATAACACTTATATACTGTCTACCTAAAATGTGAATTTTTCACTCAATCAAAATTACCCTCATGCTAAAAGTACATCTATTTTCAAAACCGCAGTTCCTCATGCTGAACATTTCATATGTGAGAGTTTGGCCCGCACAGTGGCTGGGAATGTGGAGAGAGCGAGAAAAAAAAGGAATGCACCTTCTGCTTTGGAAGAAAATAGAAAACTTCCTACCAAGGCCTAGCAAAGTGTAGTAAACAACACTAGAAGGGATGTAAGTGAAATGACAGTCTGTGCCCCTGAAATGTTTTTCTGCTCTCTGGCAAGATGCCAAGCAGGAGGTGTGCGGCCATAGCAATTAATCCTAATAAGCTGGCAGAGAGGGCTAGAAACACCCCATTTTTGTACACATATGTGCAGGTGCTGATGGTCTGTGTCAGAATTTCACAGTGTCTTTACTAGACTCTGAATTTGATCTACTTTCTCATAATATCCCAGACAGGAAGAGATAAACCATCTGTTGGATTACCAAGGTAGAAATTGCATTATAATGCGAGAAATTAACCATAAGGTCTGAGTCAGCTGGACCATCACTGCAAATCTGTCATAAGCTGAAAATAAACTCTGACAAATGTTCACCATCCTCAGGATAACAGTCAATCTACTTCAGTCCAAATATGTTTACTTCAGCATATGGATTTAATACAATTGTTAAGTCCTTTCTATAGTGATGCTTAAAATTGTTTGGTGTCAGGTTGGAGCAAGAGCTGAAAGTACTTGACGTCACCATGAAAATAGAGTCATCAGTCATCTGAGTCCTGCTTTGGGGAAAAATACGTGCAATGACTGTGCTCTCTTGTGCACTTAGATCGACAACCTGATGTCTAAATGAAAATAAAGTGTGAGTAGAGCAAATAAATAAGACCTCATTTTATGACACAATATAAACTAAATGCAGGTGTAGATTCTAATGGGTGCTAAAAGAGTGCCATGAGTAAAAAATTGGAAAGAGTGAAGAAGACTCATCGTTCTGTAAATTCATAGGATCTGTATTATCTATATCTGGATCTACATCTATTTCTATATGTATCTTAGTCTCTGCCCCCTGTTCCTAACACATTACTGCTAAAATCCTTATAAATCCTAAGCGACAGGTGCACTAGGAGAATCTCTTGTTCCAATATTTGGTCTCTGACCCATCTCTGCCATAAGGCTGCGAAACCTGTATAAATTCCCAAGTGACAAGAGCAGTTGGAGTATCTTTTGTTCCAATGAGGAGACTCCTGGTGGGCTCCTTAAATGCCTCCAAGATGCGGGCTGGTCACCAAAAAAATCCAAACAATAATTACAAAGCTTGAGATTTTCAGCCCTACCCCTCATCCTCCAGAGAGGGAAAAGGGGCTAGAAATGGAATTTATCATTGATCATATCTCCATGAGCAAGCCTCAATAAAATCTCAATAGTAGGGGGTTCAGATAGCTTGCAGCTTGGCAAACACATCCACACTGGGAGAGTGATGCACCCCAGCTCCACAGGGACAGAAGCTCCTGCAGTAGGAACCCTCTCAGAGCTAACCCTTTGTGTCTCTTCATCCGGCTGCTCTTTTGTATCCTTTATCATAACCTTTAATAAACTGGTAAACATGAGTAAGTGTTTCCTGAGCTCTGTGAGATGCTCTAAAAAATTAATCAAACTGAAGGAGGAGCGTCTTTGGAACTTCCCATCTATAGCCAGCTGATCAGAAAGATGGGCGCCGAGTGGGGCTTGCAACAGGCATCCGAAGTGTGTGTTTGGAGTGTGGGAGACAGTTGTATGTGGCTGAGCCCTCACCCCATGGGTTCTGAGGCTATCTCTGGGTAGATGGTGTCAAAATTGAGTTAAATTATAGGACACTCAGCTGGTGCCACAGAGAACTGCTTGGTGTGGGGAAAAACCACACATTTGGTGACCAGTAGTGAAGTGTTCCATGTGAGTAGTCAATGAGACATGCAGGAGGAAGACTGGGGTTTTCCCTAGAAGGAAGGAGGAAGTACTGAGTTTGTCCTTTACACCTTCTTTTCTCCCCAACACATACCTCTGCTCCATCTCCCTGTGCTCACAAAACTGCTGAAACACTGACTTCTCTTTTCTGTGCTATTTAAGTCCTCACGGTTCTTCAAGGCTCATCTGGCTCATCTGTGAACGAAGCTTCTGCTGATAATTTCAGCTGTGCTCATCTTGGACAGTTAAACACTTGGAAATCTCTGCCTATAATATGTATTTCTGAATTATGTTTTATGATATATTTTGATCATCTCAAATTCTACCAATTTCTGAAAACATTTTCTGATTTATCTTCCTCAGGGATGTCCATCCTCTGTAGTCTCAGAGTACACAGTGACTTTGTTTTTTGTTTTTTTGATAGCACTTATTGCACTGTGTTTAAAAATACTGCATGTTCCCTAAGGAAATGAACTATGCTTTTCTCTTCACTATATCCCCAGCATCTAGCAGAGTACCTGACATAGAATTACTATTCCATAAGTGTTTGTTGAATTAATGAGCACTCTTTTTCCCAATTCTAGCAGGTCTAGCAGTGAGCAGGCACAAAAATGTTGTTGAAAACAAAATAAAACAAACAAAAAAACCCAAATCTAAACTTGAGAAAAGAGAGACTTTATTCAAAAGCATTATTGTGATGGGGACAGAGACCCTAACAATAAGGTGAGGCATCTTTGCAAGAGTGAGAAAAGCTAAAAGAGGGCTCTTATGCTCCCATCATAAGAACCACGAGATCTATAAGTGATCATATATCAGGCAGAAAAAAAGTTTTTCTTTAATAGGAAGGATTACACAAGACAAGGAAGATTCAGAAATGAGATAGTAGGATGAGCAATGGTCTGATCTAACCATTGAAGCTTTTCCCCCCGAGATTAGCACATTGGGAGGGGCTGTACAGGGAAGGCTGTTCTGAGTTCCTGATACTTATTCAAGGATGGGTCAAACAAGGGCCTGGGGAGATAAGAGAAATTTAACTAAAGTTTGGTCAAGTCAAGTTAAACAGGTTTTTTTGTTTTTTGTTTTTTGTTTTTTACAGATTGCTCAGTGGTTACAAAAAATTCACCTAATCATTTATAAGGCAAAGAGGAAATTCAGAGTATCTTTGTTTGGTCCAGCCATGTTTAAGAAAGGAGAGAATCTTGGGGCACCTGGTTGGCTCAGTTGGTTAAGTGTCTGACTCCCGATTTTGGCTCCTGTCATGATCTCACGATTCATAAATTCAAGCCCCATGTTGGGCTCTGTGCTGACAGCTCAGAGCCTGAAGCCTGTTTCAGATTCTGTGCCTCCCTCTCTCTCTGCCCTTCCTCTGCTTGTGCTTTGCCCCCACCCCCCTTTCTCTCTCAAAAACAAACATTAAAAACATTTTTTTAAAAAGGAAAGCATCTGAGTGTTAATGTACATGGGGAAGAGTAATTGTTTGCATTAAACTATTTCCTGGAACACAAAAAAGTGGGGAGATTTATTACCTGTTGATGTTTTCCAGGAGCATTCAGGTACAATTTAACACTATCAGTGTAGAGAGATTATTTGACCTTGAGACCAAAATAGCTCACCATTTCCCTGGCACTTTGCTTATTTTTGAACAAAAATAAGATCTCTGACCTGTTAGAGATCTGAAAGATGGTTTTGATTTGGTTAAACTTATAACTGGAAGACAACTGTCCAGATAGACAGGATACCCATCCAGAGAGAAGGAAAAGCAAGAGTGAAGGACTCAAGAAAGCAAGAGCAATGAATCATCTGAGAAGCAGGAAAAGTCCAAATAGAAAAATATATATATATATTTAAAAAAACCCTAAAATGTAATTAAAATCATCTCTGGTTAAGACATTTATTTTTAAAGATGAAGTTGGAAACTAATTTTAAAAAATTATCTCTGATTAAGGAAGTTATTTGAAAGACAAAGTTGGAAACTAATTTTAAAAGACGATTAGTTTTGACTTCTGGAAATAGAAACTTCTATAAATCAAAGAACTTTTGTGGATCAAATCTTTGTTCTTTTCTACCTTGCTTTGTGTTACCAGAGACTGACCCCTATTGATTACAACATTGGGCTCCCACTGCCTTCTGGCTTCTGAATTATATTGACCTATGGGTGGTACCCGCAGGAGACCAGAAGGATGCTCTTCTGTGGTTCCAATTCACTTGGACTCTGGTAACATCATTCCTTCCCATTGATGCTCAGGCCTAGGGGGCACAACAGCTCCCTCCGGTTGCTAATCCTTGGGTGTTTCATTATCCCTTGTTTTGTCCCCAAATCATGCCCATTATCTTTGTAAACCCTTTAAATTAAACCCTTTGGGCATGCCATCTGTTTTCTTCAGTGGACTGGACTGAAACATCACAACCAAAATAGCAAGTGACGAACATGGAAAGAAAATGCAACCTGTCTTATAGAAAAAGAGTTTATTTTTATTACTTTTATTTATTTTGAGAAAGAAAGAGAGAGAGAGAGAGCGAGCGACCCAAGCAGGCTCTGCAATGTCAGCACAGAGCCTACCACAGGGCTAAAACTCATGAACCTTGAGATCATGACCTGAGCCAAAACCAGGAGTCGAATGCTTAACCAACTGAGACACCGAGGCATCCCCAGAAGAAGATTTTATACCAATTTTATAGGTGCCATATTATAGAGTTCATAAAATTATGAAAATTAAAGTTTAATATCTCAATATAAAAATGAACAAATGACCAGAGCATTAAACAACTAATAACTAATTAACTATTAGACAGGTATTTGTACACTTGAATGATGGGCAAAATTTGATTTTATGTCAATTGCTGTACTTCCTAAGTTTTCTATCAAGAATAGCTTTTACTTACATGAAAAGAAAAATTAACATATGTGATATAAAAAGTAAACCTCACACAAATTTCTTTTAGGTATTTTTCATAAAGTTGAATTTAGCAACAATGAGGTCACTGATCTGCCCAACTTGGGCAAACAGCAGTCCAATAGATAGAAGAACAAAAAACAGGAGAAATATCCAGTGAAGATGACCCATTTAATCCTCTATGAATCTTGCTTTGAAAAATTCATGCTTTATAAAATAGTCATTTCCTTGTTAGTGAATCCATAGCACCTTGCACATGATTCTTTTTTAAATTTTGCTTAATCTTTATTCGTTTTTAAGAGATGGAGAGACAGAGCATGAGTGGGGGAAGGGCAGAGAGAGAGGGAGACACAGAATCCAAAGCAGACTCCAGGTTCTGAGCCGTCAGCACAGAGCCCCATGTGGGGCTCGAACCTGGGGACCACGAGATCATGACCTGAGCCAAAGTCAGAAGCTTATACGACTGAGCCACCTTGGCACTCTCTACATGATTCTTTATTAGCTTCTTTTTCTATGATATGATTGCTCTCTATTGTGAAGTCCTTGAGTATATTTTAAAAATAATTTCTAGAAGAAAAGAAGTGTTCTTGAAATAAGTATTACTCATTTCTTGAATGAGTAAGTGAAAGAATCTGGACAGTATAACAGAAGAGAGGATGGGAGGTTGGCCCTGAAGGTTCTAGGGCCACTTGAAGCAGTAATTGATTCTGGAAAAATTCTGAAACCCTACTGCATGCAAGTTAGAAAATCAGAGTCAGAGTCACAAGGTGATAAAGGAAATAGACTTTCTGAGCAACACTTAATGTATTCAATGATCATTACCTGAGTCATTTCTTAAATTCATTAACATCATTGATTTTTGTGTGTTCCTTTTTTCAAGAAGGCAAAATCCTGTTCCCTTCTGCCCCAAACCAGGAAAATATATGTTTTCTTGAAAATTGTGTACCTGACTGTGGAGATGTATTTTGTATGTGTGTGTCTGTGTGTCTGTGTGTGTGTGTGTGTGTGTGTGTGAAGGAGAGAGAGAGAGGAAGAGAGAGCACTCCAGGGTTCAATCAGTGTAACAGTACTACAAGCGATATGCGGTAAGAAGTTCATTATTGGAATTTAACATACACAGTTGTCAAAGGAATTAGGAAAATCAATAATCAGAATGGGTAACTGGGTGTTTACAGAAAAATCATTGCTCACAGAGAAACTGGAATAATCAAGTCCAGCTACCTACATAGGACCATGACAGGGAAGCTCTCAGAGACCTAGGGGAAGCTCTTGCTGCTATGCAAATAGTGCTTTTCTAGGTTCACCATCAAGAGTTGGGTGGTGGACTTGACTATTGGTTAGCAGGTAGATAGATGACTTAGATGAAAAGCTGGACAAGAAAAGAAAGCTGGTAACCTCCAATAACTTCTGTGTTTGATCAAAAAGACCATCAGAGAGTGACGGCTGCTACTTCATTTCTCTTTTCTTTTGTACACAGACCTGGACCTGTATAAGAAAGGCACTCATGGAAATGCAATTTCCATCTTTTTTAATTTTTTTAACACTTATTCCTTCTTGAGAGACAGAGAGAGACAGAGCCCAAGAGGGGGAGGAGCAGAGAGAGAGGGAGACACAGAATCCGAAGCAGGCTCCAGGCTCTGAGCTGTCAGCACAGAACCCGATGCAGGGCTCGAACTCACTGACCATCAGATCGTGACCTGAGCTGAAGTCGGACACTTAAATGACTGAGCCACCCAGGTCCCAATTTAATTCCCATCTTAACTAAACTGGTAGTAGAACAATCTGGCACAATGTGTATATAAAGTGTCTAATATTTAGCATCATCACTATTAGCCATTATTGTTGTCATTAGGAAGAAGGGCATCATCCAATGGAAAGAGAATTTTAAAAACTACACTGTAATATCTTGCATGCTAAAGTAGACACTCACTTCCTGTGTTCCCCGCCCCTGGTTCCAGGCAGTCAATTATTTGTTTCCTGCCAAATCAATTACTCTTGCCTCTTCTAGAAGTTCAATACAAAGAATTATATATTTATGTACAATTTTGTGTCTGGCTTCTCTTGGCCAACATAATGTTTGAAGATTCATCCAAGTTGTCATATATAGTAACTAATTCCTTTCATTTTGAGTGGTAATTTATGTAAGAATATAACTCAATTTCTTTATTGATTCAGTTGTTATGAATACAGAGTCTATAAATATTTCTATAAAATTCCTTGTGTGTACATATATTTTCATTCCTCTTGGTTAAATACTCAGAAGTGGGATTATTGGGTTATATGGCAATTATGTTTAACTTTATAAGAAATGGAAATAAAATTTTTCAGGATGGTTATTTCATTTTACATTAGCATATTTAAAATATCCAATTACTCTACATCTTCACTACCATTTGGCAGTATAGAGATTTTTTAAAATCTTATTTTAAGCTTTCTAGTGTGTATGAAGTAGTATCTCATTATAGTTATACGTTGTATTTCCCTGGTGACTAATGATGTAGAATATCTTTTTATCTGTTTATTGGTAATTCATGTGTCTCCTCTTGTGAAGTGTGTTTCGTCATTTTTGGTATTTGTTTCTTTATTATTAAGTTAAAACAATTTTTTTAACAAGTATTCATTTTTTGAGAGAGACAGAGCATGAGTGGGGGAGGGGCAGAGAGAGAGGGAGACCGGGAATCTGAAGGAGGCTCCAAGCTCTGAGCTGTCAGGACAGAGCCTGAGGTGGGGCTTAAACTCACCAACTGCCAGATCATGACCTGAGCTAAAGTCAGAGGCTTAATGGACTGAGCCACCCAGGTGCCCCTCCTTATTATTAAATTTTAAGAGTATGCAATCTGGATACAATTCCCTTACCAATTATAAGCATTTTGAATATTTTCTCTAGTTTATGGCTTGCCTTTTCATTCCTTCAGCACAGTGTTCTAAACAGCAAAAAGTTTTATTTTGATAAAGTACAATTCAGCTATTTGGTTAACTCTTGTGTTTCCTAATAAAAACATCTTTGCCAATTCAAAGTGTTCTTCTAATGCATTTTTGTAAAATAGCACAATCTATTTTATATAAAAGGCAGTAATGAAGGACTAGAGGAATAGGCAAAAGACATTTTTAAAAAGCCCAAATAGCAAAATGGCAGATGAAAATCTTATCAGTAACCCCATTAAATGTAAATGGATATTTTTTTCAGAAATGGATGAACCTTGAAAATATTATACTAAGTAAAAGCAGGTAGTCACAAAGTCCAGCATCTTGTATGACTTCATCTATTTGAAATGCCCAGATAGAGAAATTTGTAGACACATAAAATATATTTGTAAGTTTAAAAAGTAGCCTTATTGAGATGTAATTTACCTATATATTTTTTAGTTTTTTAATTTTTTTAAATTTATTTTTGAGAGACAGAGAGAGACAGTGTGAGCAGGGAGGGTCAGAAAAAGAGGGAAACACAGAATCTGAAGCAGGCTCCAGGCTCTGAACTAGCTGTCAGCACAGAGCCCGATGAAGGGCTCGGACCCACGAACCGTGAGATCATGACCTGAGCCAAAGCCGGACGCTTAAACGACTGAGCCACCTAGGCACCCCTAATTTATATATTTTAAAATTCACCATTTTAAAGTGTACAATTCAGTATTTGGTATATTCACAAAGTTCTGCAATTTCCTAGTTTTGGAATTTTTTTTAAATCATTCCCATCCTACCCACTGTACTACTATCACACATTCTATTTCTACATGTATATTATAAACCTCAAAATGTGTTATGTAGATAATAGGTAGGCTAGGGGGAATTATAATTTGTGTCTGATAGGGGTTATAGGGAGGAAGGACTGGGGAGTGAAAGCTAATGGGTATGGAGTTTCTCCTGGGGGTGACAGGGCCGCAGGCATGCCTGGTTAATTTTGCTGAAAATGTGTGATGATGTATTAGGTAATAGGAAGTGTAGAAATAGGGGCGTCTGGGTGGGTCAGGCAGTTAAGTGTCCAACTTCAGCTCAGGTCATGATCTCGCAGTTTGTGAGTTTGAGTCCCATTTTGGGTTCTGTGCTGACAGCTCAGAGCCTGGAGCCTTCTTCAGATTCTGTGTCTACCTCTCTCTGCCCCTTCCTGCCTCGTACTCCGTCTCTCTCAAAGAATAAACATTAATAAGTAAATAAATAAATAGATAAATAAGAAGTAAAGAAATAAACCCTATTATATTGTGGGAGGTTTTAGGTTTATCTGGCTAGGATTTAAGCTATGCTTGATATTTGCCATAGGTACAGGTGCCAGAAGTTTAATTTCCTTTTTCTTCCTTTCCTCCTTCCTTCCTCCCTCCCTCCCTTCCTTCCTTCCTTCCTTCCTTCCTCCCTTCCTTCCTTCCTTCCTTCCTTCCTTCCTCCCTCCCTCCCTCCCTCCCTTGTCCCTCCTGTGTCTTTGGGTTACCCCTAGAACTCATTCCTAAATAGAGTCTTACAGCTCTTTCCTTTGTACCCACTGTTACACTGAGGCACTGGCTGATGGTGGTAAGATGCAGGGACATGAAATCTCCTATAATCCAGTGATAAAGTCACAGCCCTTCAGCGGGCCTGTGTACCCAGGCTGTAACTTTCCCAAGTGCTTCTTAGCTTTTTCCACACCTCTCGTAAATGAGACAGAAAAACTGGAGCTTACTGAAATTTGCCTACTCCCAGATTGGGTAAGTTCTATAATGTCTTTAGGCCTGAAAAGTAGGTCTTTGCTACCATTAAAGAGAATGCTTTGCGGGGCGTCGGAGTGGCTCAGTTGGTTAAGCGTCTGGCTTCCGGCTTTGGCTTAGGTCATGATCTCACGGTTTGTGGGTCCGAGCCCCCTGTTGGGTTCTGCGCTGACAGCTAGCTCAGAGCCTGGATCCTGCTTCAGATTCTGTAACTCCCTCTCTCTCTGACCTTCCCCTGCTCACACTGTCTCTCTCTGTCTCTTGAAAACAAATAAAAAACATTAAAAAAAAACATTAAAAAAAAAAGACAATGCTCTGCACAAACTTCAGAGTGTATACCTTTTCCTTTTTCTAGCCAGAAAAATGACAGTATTCGTTTGTCTTTGTTTCTTGTTTGTTTTTTGTCTCTTCACCATGAGAACCTGGTAGGGTTCCTGATGGTAAAGCCCATAGTATGGTGGCCCTCAAAACATTGGGCATTCTGTAGTTTCTCATTCTCCAGAAATTCATCAGAATTAACATTTGTGGGGCATCTGGGTGGCTTAGTCGGTATAATGTCTGACTTCAGCTCAGGTCATGATCTCATGGTTCGTTGAGTTCAAGCCCCACATGGGGCTCTCTGATGTCAGCCTGTCAGCGCAGAGCCCAGTTCAATTCTCTGCCTCCCTCTCTGTGCTTCTCCCCTACTTGCACTCTCCCCAAAATAAATAAGTCTTTAAAAAAATTATCATTCTGGTATTTCTCTAGATTATGGTTCTCATGTCTTTTTTTCTAGCTAAGTTGATCTTGGCTCTAATTCTCTGTATTCTCCTTTTCTCTAGAATTCTAAGAGGCAGTATGCACTGTAACCTCAATTTTCTGAAAGTATTTGGACACAAATATTAGTGCCATTGCCCTCTCACCTATTGAAAAATCTATACTCCAATCGATATTAAGAAAATTTAATGATATCCTTGTCTTTAACTAAATGAATCATTCCTAAAACCTAGGAATCTACCATCATTCTCCATCCTCCCACCAGGAAAAGTTGAAGATGCTTTAAGAATGACTACCTATATTACACAATTAATTTTAATCTTTTTTTAATTAATGCTGCATTTTTCCATAGTAAGTAAATATGTTGTTAAAATAATAATTTAAAAAATGAGACCAGTCTTGAAAATTCCCCAGTTTAGTGACAAAAACAAAGCTTAATTTAGCTTATTTTACAAGATTAACTTGGGTCATTTTTTGCTGATACCTATGGAAATCATAAGCAAAACTTAAACCATTTCCCAAGGGCGATATCAGGTAATCACTGACCAATGCCCCAACATTTAAAAAAAATCTAATACTATAACCAATCACTGTGAAGAATAAACAGTCACTACTTTTTCGCTATATAACTTGCTTTATAACATTATGCCTCTAGCCTGAGTTTATGTATTGGTTGAGTGCTTTCAGTTAGCAAACTTTTTGGTGTGTGCACAATAAACTTTTACTAATTTCTGCTTCAATAATTCACTGGTTTTACTTCTGTTATTTCTGAACTTCTGACAATGCATTTTTCAGACATTGCAATGCCTTATTATTATGCATTAGAAAAATCAATCTGGATTACTGGTGTAATTTATCATGTTAAACATATACAAGCCCATGACAGAAATTATTGCTGTAAGTGTCTGTTAATATGTAAATGAGGATTCTATTGCTTCAAGCCTCATATATTAATTACTCAGCTCCCTTTAAAGTATGATTTATTGATCAGCAATTTATAAAGATGGAGAGATGTTAGCTTACTTTCCCCTGTCAGTTATTGCATTGGTTGGAGTTGCAAAATATGCTTTCTCTCTTTATAGCTGTGTTCACCATTGAGTGTAATGTCATTGAATTCCTCCCTGTGAAGTTGCATATGTATTACTGCAGATTCCTGGGTTTTATCAACAGCTACTTATAGATACGTTGCACTTATCTTTTAAAAATCTGTCCTTAAAATTAAGCCATCAGACTAAATACCAACAGAAGGTATGAAGTTAAGAGTTATTGATTTTAACTCCACCCTAAAAATGAGAGTAATTATAAAATAGCTTTGTTGCTTTCTATCTTTGGTGATTAAAAAAATGTTTAAAATGTGTGGGCATGTAGGTCAGAGTGGCTAAAATGAACAAATCAGGAGACTATAGATGCTGGCGAGGATGTGGAGAAATGGGCACCCTCCTACACTGTTGGAGGGAATGCAACTGGTGCAGCCGCTCTGGAAAACAGTGTGGAGGCTCCTCAAAAAATTAACAATAGAACTCTCGTATGACCCAGCAACAGCACTGCTAGGGATTTACCCAAGGGATACAGGAATGCTGATGCATACGGGCACAGGTACCCCAATGTTCATAGCAGCACTTTCAACAATAGCCAAATCATTGAAAGAGCCTAAATGTCCTTCAACTGATGAATGGATCAAGAAGATGTAGTCTATATATACGGTGGAATACTACATGGCAATGAGAAAGAATGAAATCTGACCATTTGTAGCAACCTGGATGGAGCTGGAAGGTATATGCTAAGTGAGATAAGTCAGGCAGGGAAAGACAGATATCACATATTTTCACTCATATGTGGATCAGGAAAAACTTAACAGAAGACTATGGGAGAGAAGAAGGGGAAAAATAGTTATGGAGAGGGAGAAAGGCAAACCACAAGAGATTCTTAAATACTGAGAACAAACTGAGGGTTGATGTTGATGAGGGAAAGTGGGAAATGGGTGATGGGCATGGAGGGCACTTGTTGGGATGAGCACTGGGTATTATATGGAACCCAACTTGACAATAAACTATGTTAAAAATAAAATAAAATAAAATAAACTGTGTGGATATATAGAACTCTGGGAGAAGTTAGAGGACTAGAGAAAGCAAGATATCTTTAGATATTGAAAAATTTAACAAGAAAAAGAAAAGATACAATACATTACTTCAAAGAAAATATTGATGTGATAACATATACTTTCACAGGTTAGTCATAAAGAGCCAATGAGGAGTAAATTTACTTTCAAAACCAGTACTATTTTATTCAAGGAAAGAAAGCTAATCCCAGCCATATAAGAGACTATTTTCTAATGCCTCAAACCAAACAGTAAACTATGTGATCCCAAATCCCACTGAAGAAAAGTCTATTATCTAGGCTTTCAGCAGGTATAACACAATCATAACAGTTCAAAAGAAAACAAGATGATGATATTAATATATGATCTTTAATCAGTTCTCATCTTTTTTTGAGAGAAACAGAAAAAGAGAGAGAGCATATAGGGAGGGGGAGAGGGAGAGGGAGAGAGAGAAACTTAAGCAGGCTCCACACTGGGCATGGATCTTGGGGCTTGATCTCATGGTCAGATCATGACCTGAGTCAAAATCAAAAGCCTGATGCATAACTGACTGAGCCACCCAAGTGCCCATATTTGGTTCTCTTCTGAAAGATACTTGCCGAGGGTGCCTGGGTGGTTCAGTTGATTAAGTGTCCATCTCTTGACCTCGGCTCAGGTCATGATCTCATGGTATGTGGGATTGAGCCCCACACTGGGCTCGGTGCTGACAGTGTGGGTCCTGCTTGGGATTCTCTCTCTCTCCCTCTCTCTTTGCCCCTCCCCCATTTGCTCTCTCTCTGTCTCTCAAAATAAACAACAAAATAAAGTTTAAATCCAAAAAAATAAAAGGGACTGGCTTAAGAAATTAAGGAGATTTTTATTTACTGCTGTCAATAAAGAATTTTTTCTTGATCCTAATTTCTTGAAGAAATTAGAATAGATTCCAAGAAATGTCTTGTAAGCAAGGAAGTATGAAGAAGAATTTTTTTTATCTATGCAGGGATATCTAAGTAATAACTAATTGAAGGAGACAATAAATAATTATAATGGAATGCCGGTAGTATCCAATACAACCTCTTTCATCCCTCTTCCCTTTCTCTTGAAATGCTCCTAAAAGTAGACCTACTTATCAATGAGCCATCAAACAGCTGGAAGACTTCCGCTCACCACATCTAGATGGAGGCAGGGAGACATTAACTACTCTTGTAAAATGGCAACCGACTTTACTGCATCAACATACTGTACACATATAAAATTTTCATCATCCAGAGGATAAAGACTACACACACACATACACACACAGCCTATTTGTTATGATAGCCAGCTGTTTCTTGGTCCAATTTCCTCCATTAATCCCTCTTTTTATTAGAGTGGCTCAAGGGTTTTTAGATCCGATTAGCAACAAAAAGAAGTAAGAAGAAAGTTAATATAGGCGGCACTTTATGTTGGATAACGGAGCGGGGAGGGAATTAACTTGGAATATGTTCAAAAGTTGAAGTATTATAGAATGACTGCTTCAGATTATGTATAGGAATAAAAATTCATAGTGAGGAAACCAGAGAACCAGGAAATTCTTCTTCAGGTTAGAAAATGCACACAAAATAAGATGAAACATGAGAAAGATATTAAGAAATTCAGTAGATATAACATATTTCGCTTACGATTCAGATGAATATTAATGACAATCAGTTAAACACTGAAATAAAAGACAGAAAAGCCCTAAGTTTCTATCAATACATTAAATTAATAGGACTTAATAGACTCGTGAATGAGGAGTAAATGAAATTAAGAAATTGAAAAATCTATCAGCACAAAAAAAGAAGAGCATAATATGAAAACGACTTGCCATTAGAAACTGAATTTTATTTTAGAAGGTGTATATAGAAGTATATCTCATTTTGCTCCCATGATCCATTTCTTACTTCTTTGCCCTTTTCCCTGAGACCTGTCTTGCCCCTATCGATTGAATCATCCAAGCATTCTTCACATCTGATGTCCAACTGTCCAGACTTACGGGAAGCACAAGCAGAAGACTGGAAACTGATATATAATAAGCAGAATCTCTGGATATTTTTTCTCCCCTTTCCTGCAGTGGCACTGCACTTCTGGCAATGGCTTAGCCAGATCCCTGTATGACTATATAATCTGTCATGTTGAGCCCTTCTGAAAGACTCCAACTCACAAGAGGCTCTAAAAACACTGTTTTAATCTTTGGGCCCTTCAAGGTTAATAGACAGTAATAGCTTCCCACTTATATTGCTGGATGCTTCACTACATTTGATTGTTTATTTTACATGCCCACACTTTGAAGGTAGGACTTCCTTTAAAGTTACTTTAGTTGAAAATATCTGGTTGAAACTCTGTTGCCAAATGGGACCCTAAGCCACACTGCACCTTTTGAGTACATTCAACAAGTCAGGAATTTAAAACATGAAAGAAGTATTAAAAAGAGACAAGAAGACAAAACATGACAGAAAAAGAAATACAGCTAAAAGGTATGTAAAAATGCAAAAAGAGCCAGATCCGATCAAACATTTTAAAGAAACTAAAAAATTGGAAAATATTTAAAAACTCAGGGTGCCTGGGTGGCTGGTTAAGTGCCCAACGCCTGATTTTGGCTCAGGTCATGGTATCATAATGAGTTTGAACTCACACTGGGCTCTGCACTGACAGTGTGGAACCTGCTTGGGATTCTCTCTCTCCCTCTGCCCCTCCCCTGCTCATGCTCACTGTCTGTCTGTCTGTCTCTCTCTCAAAATAAATAAAACTTTTAAACAATTAAAAAAATAAAAGTAAAAAATATATTTTAAAACCCATAAGAATGTATAACTATATCGAATCTGCACAAAAATGAAGATCAAGTATTTCATATCAAGTGATATGAAAAACAACCAGAGCTTTTTCAAAATACAGAGGAAAAAGACAAGGAAAGGAAAATAGTACCAGAAACACACATGCACACATGCATATTTATATATACATGCATATTTAAATATACTGTATATATTACACAGTGTAAAGAGCAAAGGATAGCATAAAAGTAACTAATGTGGGACAAAATGAAATGAGAGCAATAAAAATGTCATAATAGAAGAAATGTTTCCTAAAGGGTGATCTATTCTGCATGTGTTAATCACTGAACAAGTACCAGTCAAAACTGATTTTTTAAAATCTTGATATATTCTAGTTTAGTCTTTAATTTTATGGATCATACAGGGGAAACAATCAGGTTACCTGCAAAGGGAAAGAGAATGAAGCATACCTTAAGCTACAAGAAATGACAGAAGAAGGCAAAGCAACACCAAAACATTCTGGAAGACAAGTAAAAGATTTAGACACAAGCACTATACCAAATTGAGTAACTGCTAATGTAGAAAACTGCTTAAATGACCCGTGCTTTGATTTCTTCAGCTGTATATGTGATTAATAATAATTCCTTTTTCATAAGATTGCTGTAAAGACCAGTGTAAGTACTACACATAAAATGCCTGCCTTGGGACTAAAAACTGCTTTCACACAACTCACAATTATCTCATTGTAAATATCAATAAAAATATTAATGAATAGTCAAAAAATTATGGAGGATTAAAATTTCAAAATAAAAATTTTTTTAAAATAGTCTCGATAATAATAAAATATTGCTAATAGTCATTATTCTTTTCCTCTTCCTGTTTTATTTAATAATATTTTTCTTTTTAAAAAATTCTTTAATGTTTATTTTTTTAAAATAGTTTATCGCCAAGTTGGTTTCCAAATAACACCCAGTGCTCTCCCCCACAAGTGCCCCCCTCCATGACCATCACCTCCTTTCCCCTTTCCTCCTCCCTCTTCAGCCCTCAGTTTGTTTTCAGTATTCAAGAGTCTCTCATGATTTGCCTCACTCCCTCTCCCTAACTCTTCCCCCCACCCTTTTCCCCTTCCCATGGTCCCCTGTTAGGTTTCTCTTGTTAGACCTATGAGTGAAAACATATGGTATCTGTCCTTCTCTGCCTGACTTATTTCGCTTAGCATGACTCCCTCGAGGTCCATCCACTTTGCTACAAATGGCCATATTTCATTCTTTCTCATTGCCATGTAGTATTCCATTGAATATATATACCACATGTTCTTTATTTATTTTTGAGACGGAGAGAGACAGAGTGCGAGCAGCAAAGGGGCAGAGAGAAAGAGAGACACAGAATCTGAAGCAGGTTCCAGGCTGAGCTGTTTCACAGAGCCTGACATGGGGCTTGAATTCACAAACTGTGAGATCATGACCTGAGCTTAAGTCTGACGCTTAACCAGCTGAGTCACTTGGGCACCCCAATAAGAACTGTCTTACAGTTCCACTATTAAGTATACAAAGTCAGATTATTATGTCTCCGAAGAGTGAATGTTTGACTTCTTCCTTGCCAATTTCTATGCCTTTAATTTATTTTTGTTGTCTGATTGCAGAGGCTAGGACTTCCACCACTATGTTGAACAACAGGGTGAGAGTAGATATCTCTGCTGTGTTACTGACCTAAGGGAAAGAGCTCTCAGTTTTTCCCCATGGAAGATGTGGGTCTTTTGTATATGGCCTTTATGATCTTGATGTATGATCCTTCTATCCCTACTTTCTTGAGGGTTTTTATCAAGGAAGAATGCTGTATTTTGTCAAATGCTTGTTCTGCATCTATTGGGAGGATCATGTGGTTCTTATCTTTTATTTTCAGTGGGAATGCGAACTGGTGCAGCTACTCCAAAAAACAGTAATGGCATTATTTAAAAAATTAAAAATAGAACTACTTTATGATCCAACAATTTCACGACTAGATATTTATGTAAAGGATACAAAAATGCTTACTTGAAGGGGCACATGCACCCCAATGTTTATAGAAGCACTATCAACAATAGCCAAATTATGAAAGAGCCCTACTGTCCATTGAATAATGAATAAAGAAGATGTGTGTGTGTGTGTGTGTGTGTATAACGGATATATATACATATATACATGGAATATTACTCAGTAATAAAAAAGAATGGAATCTTGCCATTTGCAACAATGTGGATGGAACTATAGTGTATTATGCTAAGTGGAATAAGTCAGAGAAAGACAAATATATGATTCACTCAAAAGTGGGATTTAGGAAACAAAACAGATGAACATGGGAAAGGGACAGAAAAAACCGATAAAAACAGAGAGAGAGAAACCATAAGAGATTCTAAAATACAGAGAACTGAGAGTTGCTGGAGGGGATGTGGGTGGGATTTGGGGCTAAACAGGTCATAGACATTAAGGAAGGCACTGGTTGGGCTAAGCACTGAGTGTTACATGTCAATGATGAATGAATGACTAAATTCTACTCCTGAAACCAGTCCTACACTATATGTTAACTAACTTCAACTTAAATATAAAAAAACTCTATTTAAGGCAAGAAAAGATTAGTATGTGTCTAATATATTAATTCTTACTTAAATAAGAGCTAGGAGTGGTTCAGTCCATTAAGTATCCAACTCGATTTTGGTTCAGGTCATGATCTCACAGTTTATGGTATCAAGCCTAGTGTCGAGCTCTGTGCTGACAGTGTGGAGCCTGCTTGGGATTTTCTCTCTCCTTCTCTCTCTGCCCCACCCTCCACTCATGCTCTCCCTCTCTCTCTCTCTCTCCAAATAAATAAACATTTAAAAAATAAAATAAAATAAGCTAAAATGCAGGCAATATGTTTCAATGAAACAATGCAAACTTTTGACTAAAGAAGTTGCTGGTGTGATTTTCAGCATGCAAAGCACTGATTATTCTGTTTAGAAAGCTAACAGAGGCTGTATGTTCAAAAAACAGTGCTAAAAATGAGGCTAAATCTGTTCTTATTCTGTATTTTGATACCTTAAAAGTGAATTTTATATTAGTACAAGATTATTCTGTCTTTTGTCACCAAAAGTTGAATTCTAACTCAGCTTTGTTCTTTATTTTAGAAATTACTGATCAAGAACTGGTAATTGCTTGGGGACCTCGCTGCTCCTACTGCGGTCTAACATCTACATCTACACACATGTGTGCATAGACATACACATACTACGGTTTCTCATCAGTTTAGCAAAAGTCATCAGAAAGTATTTCCTTCTGCAAAAATTATTTTATTACAGTAAAATAAAAGTGATTAATTTTGAAGTTGCTGGTAAAATCTCATTCTTCCAACAATTTAATGCTAATTCTGGATTTAAGAGAAATCTCCAGTTATTGCAATGGAGCATCTTTGTATTTGGAGTTGTTAGATATATTTCCTCTCTATTGGCTTTTCCATAAATGTCACAGAGGAAAGCTGTGGAAATTGTTTCCAACTGTGAATTTTCTATCCATTTCAGAAAACCCGAAGTCTCATTTTCCGTTTCCCTCCCACAACTACTCTATTTGCCGAGAGAAGAGGGAGGACACTGCAGCTTCATTGATTTTGTGTGTGTCTAACTTTCACTTGGACAGCTGGAACCGCTTAATGGGGTTTGAGACGTCAATATTCCAGGTAGATTCAGAATTTCAGTATCTAAAATATCCAGCTTAACCCTTTTACACTTACTAGCCTCTCACAAAAATACAGGTTCCTTGTAAAAGACTTTGTAGCTCTTCCTCCAAAAACCTTAATTTAGATAATCTGAGCATCCTGCAATGGGAATTTTAGTTGATTTTACTGGTTTCTACTAGAAAACATGATAATTGTGGTTGATCCAGATAGTTGTGTCTGAACAAAGGAGTCCTGCTGTTTTATTACCAAGACATTTTATTTAAAACAAGCCAGAAAAGTTCTGGGCTGCAAAGAGCATTTCAGCTGCCAACTTCTAGGAGGAAATTAAGTAGCAATATGCACAACTGATGTAACAGAAACTGAAATCACTGCAAGAGGAACACACATGTTTTGACTACTCTAGTTTGATACCAAGGTATGGATTTCATTGCTTTTTAAACTTCTAAGTAAGTGATTTGGAGGGATCTCTTCAAATACCCATACAATACACCCCTCTATCATTTATTCTCCATCCTTGCCTTTACTTTCTGCTCTGTTTCCTTCTCCTATGCAGAAAAAGGAACTTTTTTTTACTAAGCAAATGTAACTTGTTGGAATATTCAGCATATTAGGTTTAAGTTAGCCTTGTAAACAATTGTAAATTCTAAACTGAATCTTGTACTTTTGCTCTTTAGAAATACATTTCCCCACAAAATTTTAGGAATACTGTTCCATCTTATTAAAATTAAATGTTCCTGATGACTTTCATTTGAAAAATTTATCTTTGAAAACTATTGGAGAATGATGAATATTCTGCACTTTAATAACATTTTCAGTTAAATGGGCCCTGATGGAAGCTGGTAACCCTATTTTATATGCAGCTCAGCTTCTTGCAATGTCTCTTTGAGGTGGCCCAAGGCGGTCTATCAGTTTGCCACATTTGTCACCTCTTTGCTCCGGAATGGAAGTCAGGGGCCTGGGTTATAGCCACTATTCTGCTGTAAATGGTTGAGTCACAGTTGACAAATCTTTTTACTCAGGTTTCTCTTCAGGAGAAAAGAAACTATAAATCGGAGGCTTGGGATAGAATCAAATGAAATATAGTAGTTCCTCTATCTATAATTTCATTTTCTACAGTTTTAGTTCCTCTGAAGTGGATGATCCTCTTTCTGATGAATCATCAGAAGACGAACCGTAGCCTAACTTGACGTCACATTGCTTGTACTCACTTCACCTTATCACACAGGCATTTATCATCTCACATCATCACAAGAAGGGTGAGTGTAGTTCGGTAAGATATTTTGACACACACACACAGACTATATTCATATAACTTATTCCAGTACATTATTATAATTGTTCTATTTTATTAGTAGTTATTATTAATTTCTTACTGTGATTTATAAATAAAACTTTATTGTAACTATGTATTGAAAAAATAGTATGCAAAGGGTTCTGTACTATCTGTGGCTTCAGGCATCCACTCTCGGTCTCCGAATGTATCCCCTGCAGATTAAGTGGGGGCAACCATAATACACAGAGGCAGTTCATAAGCTATAATTGTCATACATCTGTATGGAATTATTACCAGGCCATTCTTACTATCAATATAGCTTTCTGTGACCGCTGAAAGAAATTACTAATCACACCCTAAAAAGAAATGGAAAATCACTCTTCCAAAAAAATTTTACTTAAAAAATGCAGTTATTTTTTCACAATTAACTCATTTTTGTGTCTCTGCTATTGCAAACGAGTAAATTTTAGAATATAATATTTAATAATAAAGTATTTCTATTATAAAATGTATGATACTAGCTACTTAAGAAAACTCTTAAAGACTTAAATCACATTAAATATTTATATAATAAACTCATAATGAAAGTAGCCACGGCACTATAAAATATTCAGAATCTGCCTGACTGGTGAGATGGGACATTGGTCCTCTCCTGCCCTGACACTGGGACTTAACACCATCTACCCTATGGTTCTCAGGCCTTGAGATTTGGTCCAGAACTCACACCATTGGTTTTCCTGGTTCTCAGGCCTTTGGACTGAGACTGAACTATGCTTCCATCTTTTCCTTGTAGATAGCAGGTCATGGGAATCCCCAACATCCATAACATGTAAACTAATTTCTGTAAAAAATCTTTCTCTCTCTTGTTTTATCTCCATCTATATGTTTATACGCACATATGTGTACATGCAGGTATCTCTCTCTACACATGTGTGTGTGGAACCAAAAGTTTGGCAACTTTCTCTCAGTAAATGCTATGACAAAGATCACTATTTTTACCCAACATTAAAATATATTTCCTACATCAAGTATTTTGTTTCCAAGGTTTGTTTCTGTGTATATTTGAAAGGAAGGGAAGGGGGTGGTCAATAGTATTATTATTTCTGTTAAATAAGATAAATACAAATTGAGTCCCGGATGTTTTATTTTTTGTACTTACTTTATTACAGTTAGACTTTTTCTCCTTTAGGAAAAAAAAGAGTAAATTAAGGACACTTTTTTTTTATCAATTCTATTTTTCTAATCCTATTCTGTCATATTCATTTCTGGCCTGTCATCTTTTGTTCTAAAGGTTTTCAATGAATTTGAGAATTAAAACATCTATCAAGGTCAATTCTTTATGTGCTAAACACACTTCTATTAATAATGAAGGCAGATCATTGTGTCATTTAGTATAAAATTTATATAACTCAAAATTTCCACCTTGCTATTCAACATTAATATTTTAGTCACTGTATTTTAAAATTAGAATGAAGAAAAACTACTTGAGAGTGTGGTCATAGAATTGATAGTCCCTTTAAAAGTATAACAGTTTCTGAAAGCTTCACATGTAACATGATTAATAGTGTAATTTATTTAAAGTATCACACCTAAAATCTCCAATAGCAAAAGTGAGCAAGCATTCCCTTTATAGAATTCAGTTTTTTAAATTTTTTAATGTTTATTTACTTTTGTGTGTGAGAGAGAAAGACAGACAGAGAGACAGAGAGTCAGCAGAGAGACAGGTAGGGAGACACAAAATCCAAAGCAGGCTCTAGGCTCTGAGCTGTCAGCCCAGAACCCAATGTGGGGATTGAACCCATTAACCATGAGATCATTACCTTAGCCAAAGTAGGAAGCCCAACTGACTGAGCCACCCAGACGCTCTTCCCTTTATAGGATTCTTAAATGCACTTACTTTGTTTTTTTATGGAAGCATCTGTAGAATTAAAAGTAAAATCATTACTATTAATGCTAAAGGGAATTATTTTTAATTTATTTTAGTGGTTTTTTATTAACGTCTGTCATGGAAACCTAAGCTCTGAGACAGTGGGTCATTGTTTTTTTACTCCCTTTATAGCTTAGTATCTATCAGAATGCTTCTCACACTGTAGACAATAAATATTCACTTAGGAAATAAGTAAAGAAATAAACCTTTTGTTTATGACTATTAAGAACCAGGCTCTGTGCTTTGTGCATATTTTCTCAAATCCTCACAGCAATCCTGAAAGGAAGGTATAGTTGTCCTGTTCAGCAGATGGGGATACTGATGCTCAGAGAGATTATTACTTCCCCCAAATCAGACAGGTAGGAAGAAATTCCCAGTCAACAGTCTCTGTTTTTACTCATTCATGACTCTTCCCACACATAAATCAGAGATGCTTCACGGAAAATCTTGTTGTCTAAATTATCTACATAACTCTTACATTGTGCTTCTTTTCATTTATTTAGTATTATTCTATGAACTTGATGATTCTACCTCTATTATTACCAATGGCTCTAGGTTTACATGTACTCTGACATTCTTTCATTCTTTGATAGATATTTATTGAGTTCCTAGTACGTGTGGTAGCTAACACAGTGCCTGACACATAGTAAGTATGCAGTCAGTAGCAGTTACCTAATTTAGTTCCCATCCATAATTATTTGAGTATAGCAATACAGAATGCCAACGGATCCTAAACAGAGACGGGTAATAAAAGTTAAGCAGTAGTTTTAGGCAACAGAAATGTGTGAGTGTCAGAGAAGGACTGATGTCTTCCGCCTTGCATAATTTTTCAGGAAGCTGATTGTTTTAAAGTTTTTTCCTCATAACCAACCCTGAGTAGCCTTTGTGAGAGTACTCACAAAGATATTTTGTGGATATATGTTTAAAGCAAAGGCTAAGGTCCATGTTGTGAACTAAGGAATCACAAAGAGACCTCTGTTAATAGCAAAAAGTATCCACTCAGATTCAGCTTGAATTTGCATGTTAAACAGGCAGAGACTCAGCAGGTGGTCCAAGAATAATAATGTACAATAAAATGAAAAGAAGGGCTAAGAGGATGAAGACAAAGATACCCACCCATGACTACTTATCTTTGGTGAAAGGATTCAGTGAATTATTAGAAAGGAGAAGGAAGTAAAGAAAGCTAGTATCAGAGCCACAGTAACTTAGCACCTGTTAGGTACAGTTATTTTTGGTAGACTGCAGAAAGAGCTCTGATCAAGGATTAGATCTTCACAGAGTTTACAATCTGGTAGTAGATTGTTGTAAATCTATTTTTCTAAAGCAATCATTTAATAACCTTATATGGATCGTTCCATAGAGAAGATCCAGTTACTCTCAATTAACCCCTTTCATGGTTTCTACAAAATTTCCCTTCAGGTATTGATAAAGATGCCTATTTTCTATAAATAGATAACCAGGTTATCAGCCCCTGCCCTCACTATATATGACTCCTCAGCTCAACAAGCCATCATTAACTTACTACCATCTGGCCTCTTATTTGTAATTCTTGAAGAAAATGATTGTGCTTCCCCCACCCCTCAATCCACAGTTGTAGTCGGGATCTCTCATTCTGTCTAAGCATCAGTGGCTTTGGGAATGACTATCTGCCTGAAAAAGAAGCTGTGAGTGAACAGACTGCCTTTTTTCCTCTGAAATTTATCAATTTAAATTGTATTTAAAACTTTTACAGTTTCATCATTCTATGACATCATGTAATGATTACTTTATCTATTGCTTTAATAAAAAAAATAACTAGAAGAATCCCTTATCTTTACCTACCTGTAATCTTTATTCTCTTTAAAGCACTCTAATAGGGTTTTTATTTGCTATACTCAGCTCTGCCTTATCAAAATGTTTTGGGTATTTGATCTTTTCCTTACTGACCTTTTCTAGTTAGAAATGAATAATGGAAATGTTTCAGCTTTTAAAATCTTTTAATAGGCTGTAAACCAAAACAGAATCAGGTGAATGAAGCAAAAACTTATGAAATTTAAGAATAAGTGAGATTAGATAAAAGAAAAAAGAAAGATGTAAAGAACAGTTTATTGCATATCCACAAATTAAGCTGTAGGGCTAAAGGTTTTTTGGCCTTTTGGTGTTATATACAGTTTAACTTTAAATTTAGTAACTTTGCTTTTCAGCAGATATTTAAAGTTGATATCTGTCCTTCTCCGCCTGATTTATTTCACTTCCATATGTTTTCACTCATAGGTCTAACAGGAGAAACCTAACAGGGGACCATAGGGAAGGGAAGGGGAGGAAAAGAGTTAAGGAGAGGGAGGTAGGCAAATCACGAGAGACTCTTGAATGCTAAGAACAAACTGAGGGTTGATGGGGATGGGAGAGAGGGGAAAATGGGTGGTGGTCATGGAGGACGGCACTTGTGGGAAAGAGCACTGGGTGTTATATGGAAACCAACTTGACAATAAACTATAAAAAAAAGAAATTTAAAGTTGAAAGGATGGTTAAGGGATTTCAGAGACACAAAGCAGCTTTAACAAATGGACATATGGGGGCACCTGAGTGGCTCAGTCGGTTAAGTGTCCAACTCTTAACTTTGGATCAGGTCATGATTTCATGGGTTCCTGGGATTGAGCCCTGCATCAGGCTCCATGTGGAGCCTGCTTGGGACTCACTCTCCTCTTTCTGCCCCTTCCCTGCTCTCTCTCTCTCTCTCAAAATAATAATAATAAAAAGGACCTCTGACTGTATCTTATTTTGTTTTAAACTCAGTGAAGCAAATCCATCTATTCCATCCCTTATTTTTAACACTGAATGTTGCAAACTCACTGGATTATGGAATTTTAAAGTGTATAAAGAAAGGTGTTCAATCACAGATCTATCTGTTGTCCACACTATATATCAAATCCTTTCTCTTCCCAAATTAGGTAACTGTTGATTTAATGTAGTAGTCAATATTTGCTATTGAAAAACATTAAAATCTATGAATAGATTTTCATACACAAAAAGATATCAAAGAAAACATGACGGAACGAACATTAACCTTTTATAATGAAGAAAAAAACCTGCTAACTAAAATAATTTAAAAGGCACATTGTCATGATGACGGAGATAAACAACTATTAGAGCAATATAGTGACTAATGTTCAAGGAAGTTCACATTTGCAAAGAATATTCTTTGATAAAAAAGATTGTTTCATCAAATCAAGGCTGCACAAACTTCTACAGTTGTTTTCTCACCTAAATCAAATGTCATCATAGATGATATTTTCATTTATGTCCCCTGTTCTTCCATTATTTTGAATGCCTTTATGGTTTCTAGGCAACCATGCTAATACTTCTCTTTTAAAAATCCACTGCACAAGAATAGTGTTCTTAAAAAAGATTGGTGACCTTCCTAGGCATATGTAAAGTTAGAAATAAATGCAAACCAGAAAAGAAGAAAAAAAGTCACAATTATAAAAGTGAGTTTTGAATGCTATGGTGCAGAGAGTTAAACAATGTGTAGCCTATAAAACCTAGTGAGCTCAACAATGTCACAAGAGGAAGAAAGTACAAGTAAATTTATCTCCAAGAAATATGCACAAATAATCTCTGGCCAGTCCTTTTGGTATTCGTGCCCATTGCTGATTTGGCAAAGGAATAGAAGTGACTCATCTAGGAACAACCAGGACTAGAAAACCATTTAAGATGAGGAATGGTAAGAGTGGAATGCTTAGCCTGGACTAGAGATTATCAATCAGATAAAATGGTCTGTTTGTCAATTTTCATAAGGCTGTGATGAAAGAGAGATTAAGTTTACTTATATTTATTTCAAGAAAATGGAATAATGATCATTAAGTGTAAGTTAAAAGTGGGATAATTTTGGCTTAATAAGATTTTCTAGCAATTACGATTGGTTGCAGGGTCTTAGGCTAACTCAAAAGTAGTGAAATATCTAACTATAAGTGTTTAAGCAATACAACTCTCTTCATGTATCCACTGTATACCTGCATCCTTTCTTGGATATCTAATAGGCATCTCAATTTAACAGGCTCCCCGCAAGGCTCTATACTTTCCCAATCTGCCCTTCTTCCTGCTTTTCCAATCTCAATGGTAATTGCTAAGGCTGAACACAGAAGACTTATCCACATCTCTTCCCTCCTTCTCATCTTTCACATCCAATGCAACAGCAAGTCCTACAGCTTTACATGCATGTTAAATACAGACTACCTCACTGCTTCTCTTCTGTTCTCATCACTTTCACCAATGTAACTTCATGCCTCTACTATCACCACCTGCTTGGGTTGTTGTGATGGATTCTTAAAGACAGACCTGCTGGGGCACCTTGGTGGCTCAATCCGTCAAAGGTCCACCGTCAGCTTCAGGTCACAATCTCATGGTTTGTGAGTCTGAGCCCCACACTGCGCTCTCCGCTATCAGCACAGAGCCTGCTTTTAGATCCTCTCTCCTCTGTCTTTCCCTCTCTCTTTGCCCTTCCCCTGCTTGTGTGCTCTCTCTCTCTCTCAAAAATAAACAGTAAAAAAAAGATATACATGTGACCTCTGACGCCAATTCTCTTCCCCAAAGATATCTTTAAAAAATATATCTGATCATGCCAGTTCTTTCTTCAACCCCCACCCCCCCCATCTAAAAACATACCACGTCACCTAGAATAAAACCCAAAATTCTTACAATGTCTTCAAATAAAGCCGCATGCTATTGCATGTCTGGGAAATTCTCTACTTCACCTCTACCACTCTTCTCTTTCAATCTGTTCCAAACTCAGACCACATTTTGGCACAGTCTCTGTCCTCCTTACACCTCCTGCTTGGAATGTTTTTCCCAATTATCTGCATTTCAATTAAAGCTCTACTCAAATATCAGCTGATAAAATGACCTTACATGAAGCTTCTTTATAATATACTATATCCACTACTCATTGCCTCTATTTCCTTTTTCTTCACAGTTTCACCCAGTTTGTTATACATTTCTTTGTTTAGCATTTGAATCTCATCAATGATAATAAATTTCAAAATTTATTTTATTAACAATTCTATTCCCAAACCTAAACTGCACTCTCCCATAAAAGATTCCCCCAAAACACACTTTTTGGGTAAATGTTATGGGAAGTATTTCAGCATAAGATTAAAACACACAATTTAATAAAGTTTTCCTAAATCTGCAATTCTGTCATCATCACCAAACAGTATACTGTTTATCCTTCAAATTAGTTATCATTTAAAATTAATTTGAGTGTTCTCTCTTTTTAAATTTTTATTTAATTTTGAGAGATGAGAGACAGAGCATGAGCAGGGGGAGGGCAGAGAAAGAAGGAGACACAGAATCTGAAGCAGGCTCTAGGCTCTGAGCCATCAGCACAGAGGCCGCCATGGGGCTCAAACTCATGAACTATAAGATCATGACCTTAGCTGAAGTCGACTGCTCAACTGACTGAGCCACCCAGGTGCCCCTGGGTGTTCTCTTATCTTTAATTTTTTCTGGATGTATTTATTCTTCCTATTCCAATACTCCAACTTTTTTCATGAAGTTAATTAATTTTATGGGAAATATTTATAACGTACTAGGTTGTTATGTTATAAATAGATTCTTTTCACATCCCCTGTCATTACCCTTTTAACCATCTGACTGTTTTCCTAAGGAACATTTGAGCACAATTATAAGAAAGTTACAATGATGCTTACTTGACTAGTAAGAGTGTCACTTAAGATCATTTGTTACAGTAGTTTTAACTTAACAGAGATACAAATGCTATATTATCTCTCCAAGTTTTTACTACAGAGGGCATGTAAGATTCGTTTTTGTTTTTGAAGGTAACAATTTCTCCCATAGGCATATGAAACTAAGACATCTTGTTGCAGAAGGATCCCTAAATTATTTTTTCATATAGATCAGCAAGTTGCTTTCTAGATAACTAAAAGTAGAAGTTGTGTTGTATGCATTGTTATTTTAGAGTCCACATGATCCAAAGATATGTTAATGGCAGGTAATAAAGAAGCTAAGTATTGGTAAGTGGTATCATAGATTTATTCACCCATTTTAAAATTTATTCATATTCATTATAAATAAATATTGACTATGTACCAAAAAATTCTGGTGATACAGTGACTTCAAGTTCAGATTATCTGAGAGACACATAAATAAATCCAACATACTGTGTTTTTGCCATGGTTATAGGAAGCACAGCTTATAGGGATGAATGAGGTCATTCTCCTTTAACGAGTTTATAAGTTTATAATGAGTTCATGTTGGTTTTTCAGCTCCATTTGAGAGATGAAACTATATTTGTTTATAAGTAGGATCCAGTAACAATATTTGAAAAATGGTAACTACAGTACATATAGTGCTCAATTTGGGTCTGAAAATGTGGTATTTTCTTATCATAATGGAAATAACTTCTGATAAGGTAACTAGTAACTGATGATTTCACATTGATGTATTACCAACTTGGTCATTTATCCTTTTGTTTCTCTGGTGGTAGTAAAGTATCAAGAGTGAAATAATTTTAAAAGAGATAATGTGGTATAGTAGATTAAGAAATTAACTTTACTTCAGGAGACTTGAATACCAATTCCAGCTTTACGATTATTCACCAACTATTAACCTATTTTCCAACATGTAATAACCCTCCTTGGGTTGTCCTATCTTTATCTGATTGATATGATGGCTGAACAAAATAATGTCCCAGTGAGCTCAGAGCCCACAAACTGTTCTAAAATATGATATTCAAAGTGAAACAAGGATGAGTAACTTAAAAGTATCTTCGTTAGTTTCACTCAGACCTAGTTCGTTTTTAATGAAAAGCATAAATTTCAATCTCAATATGTCTAAAGCTCTAGTTGGTGATGCCCAAAAGAACTTTCTGTGATGATGGAAATGTTCTATCTGTGCACTATTCAACATGGTAACCACTAGCCACATTTGGCTATTAAGGACTTGAATGAGGCTACAGTGACAGAAGAACCCATTTAAAAATATTATTTAATTTTAATTAATTTAATTGTAAGTAGTCATGTGAGGCTAGTGACTAGTTTATTGGGTAGCACATCTGAAGCTACTGTGCACTATTGGTACAAAAAGGATCTTAAAACATTGCAAGTTTAAAAAGAAAAGGGAGGTGGATCTGCTCTTATTATTTCATTTCCACCTTAATGAAACACAACCATTTGTAGAAATGGACTACTGATGAAAACCATAATGCTAGTAAAGGAAAGGCATCGAGAGCACCTTGCACATAACGGAAATTATCATCCACCAAGGCCGCTTCTGTCGTATGCGCTCAGTGGCATTTATATAAACTGGAAAGGGTCGTTTCTTCCATTAACTTTTTAAGTCAGTAGAGTGATCCTTTTAAGGGTGTTCCACTTATTTTTTTCTTGAACATGTAGAAATGTCATTATAGCTTAAATTTAGGAAGGTACTGTAAAGGGCAGAGACTAGTGTATCTTCCACTTCTGTGAAAGTTAATCAGACATTCTATATTTCAGATTTTACCTGCATAAAATACACATAAAATAAAATACACCTTTAATAAATAAACCTAAAATGATTCTATATTTAGAAAATATGAAAATATCATGGAGATTTATCAGTAGCTTTAAAAGAAATGAAAATACATTTTTCTGAGGAGACAATTATATACTTAATAAATGAGTAATAAACTATGAATACAAATACCTAATATTGTATCTGTGACCAAACTTCTATTGTCACTATCTTTTTTGCAAAAGTATTGTATATCCCTGAACTCTAAATATATGGCTGGACTTTAATTCAACAGAGAAGAATAGTAACCATGTAAATGAACATTAAAATGTACAGAATTGCCTAAAATGACAAAAGCTAGGGTAATTAATAAGTGTAATTGATTAGGTACATTTATATGACCAATAAAATGGTTATGATTCAAAATATATAAAAATGAAAGATTCAAGGGCCTGTGTATCTCAGTTGGTTAAGTGTTCAACTCTTGGTTTTGGCTCAGATCATGATCTCATAGTCCATGGGATTAGGCTCTGTGTTAGGGTCTGTGCTGCCAGTGCAAAACCTGGTTGGGATTCTCTCTCTCCCTTTCTCTGTTCCTCCCCTACTTGTACTTGTGCATGCTCGCTCGCTCTCTCTCTCTCTCTCTGTTAAAAAAAAAAAAAGATTCTTGTAAGGATCATGTATTGTTTTTATCCACCAACAAATATTTATCAAAAGACTAACTTGTACCTGATGTTCTAAAAATACAGGAAAAAATCCTAGTTTCTGCCTTCAAAAATTCACAGCCTAATGAAGAGACATAAAGGAATTATTTAATAACAAGCCATTGTGATATTTCCTGTGCTATAAGTTATACACAGAGGTGCACAATCTTGTGACAATCAAGAAATGTGAGGAGATTCAAACATAAAACTCGTTTCCCTTTTTGAATATTTGCTGAATCCTGGTGTTACTAAAGAACTGGGGAACTAAGCCAACTGTTTCTGAGAGGCAGAGTGAGAACTCCTGCAGAGAACTTGAAATGATCAGGAAAAAGAATGCTTGACAAGCTGGGCCTTACCAGATTTTGAAGACAGGCGTGTCAGAGAGCTAGATAGTCCACATTCTGCAGGAAGTTAGCTAGCAAGCCCCTGGGTTACCCTCAGATGTGCAGCAGAGACACACCTGATGGTCAGCCATTAAGCACAGTAGAGCAAGTGTCACTGACACTGCAATTTAATCTGACCCATGTCAATTTCCTATTCAATTGAGAAGTTGATTGAGGTGATCAACCTGTCACGCTACCTGAATAACAAAAAAAGGGAACCACATCTGACAGAAGATACTACTCATAGCTTCTACTTCATTTCTACCTAATGTTCAATATTCAGGAAACCTGTACTAGATACAGGAAGATGAGAGTAAATAGGACCCATAATCAAGAGGAAAGGCATATAATAGATGTAGACTCACAACTGATCATACAGGGACTTTTAAATGACTATCACTAATTATGTTAAAGAAAATTGAGGACAAGAGAAAAAACAGAAGAAAGGATGAAGGATTTTCATAGAAATCTAGAATTTATAAACATGAATTATATGACCATTCTAAAACTAAAACATATCACTTAATATTCAGAACTCAGTGTATGTATTTAAATGCAGACTGGACAAAATAAAAGACAGGTTTAGTGAATTCAAAGACAGATCAATGAAAATAACCTAAACTAAGAAAAGTTTTATTTTTATTTGTCTTATTCTGGGATAATACAAAATGATGTTAAGGAAAATGGAGGAAGAGGAGAAGGAAAGAAATATAGTAGACTGTAGCAAGTTAAAGTGAATTCACGAAGACTACAAACTTCTGTATATGAAGAGGAATGAACCTCATACTTTGTCCCAGGGAGACAGATTAAACCACAGCATAAACTAGTCAACCACATCTTAGGAGGGATAGCATAAGCTAGTTATTTTAATCAATGAAGACAGGACCCTGTAGCAGCTGATAGGAGGTTTTGAATATGCTTTGTGCTCAGAAGGCAGAAATATACATAGGAATACCTACTTGTTTGACTATAGTTCAGAAGAGAAAAGTCTTAGAAGCAACATGAGAGGCCTTAAGATGTGACCTGCAATAACAGATCATGCAAAGGCCTGGAAAGAGCTATCCATATTCAGCATTAAAAATGACCATGGAAAGTAGATAAATACACTAAGTATAATAATTTTCTTAGAAAGACAAATAAAAAAATTTAAAAAGAGAAAGGAAAGGAAAATAATGAAAAAAGAAAGAACAAAAGAAGGAAAGAAAGAAAAAAAAAGAAGGACGATAAGAAGAAACCTGGTAAAGTAAAAGTTAGTATAGATATAAAAGAAATAAGGTTAACAACAGAAGAAAATACCCCATCCTCCTATGAGAGGGCTATTTAATTACAAAATGTAACACCCTCCAAAAAACATAATAGGAGCTTAAAGTTGAAGTGAAAGAATAAGAGAATGAATGAACAGAGAAAATTTATGGGTTAATCATCATTTGAAAAGGAAAAATTATTTCTAAGCAAGTAATAGAATGAACACAACTGAAATCAAATAAATAATAAAAAGGGAAAATTAATAAAAATTAAGGTGAATGTAGAAAAAATGAAATGAAACTAGAAACAAAGGCTACAAATATGAAATTCATATAAGAATGATTCAGTAAAATGTCAATTGCTGAACTGAGAGAAACACAACACATTGAATGAAAAAAGTATTCAAAGATATACATAGAATGGCAAAAGGCTATGGAAATTCAAGACAATCTTGAAGAAGAACAAAATAGACATGCTAGCTTTACTAAGTACTAAAAATTATTATATGGGGCACCTGAGTGGCTCAGTCGGTTAAGCATCTGAGTCTTTATTTCAGCTCAGGTCATGATCTCACAGTTTGTGGGTTCGAGCCCCACATTGGGCTCATGATGATAGGGTAAGCCTGCTTGGGATTCTCTCTCTCTCATAAAAAAAACCCTACAGAAATAATTATTATAAATATCTCATAATTAAGATATGGAGAGAGAGAAAGTCCAGTTGCCATGAAGATTAAAAAAAACAGACGAGACAGAAGGAAAATCCAAGATCTATAAAAGTCTTTCATAAATTGTGAAATGGCATTCAGACCATTGGTAAATCAGTCAGGTAATTAATCAGTTCAGGGTAATTACATATAAGAAAAATGAAGCTAAAAAATAAAGCTTTTTAGGGGTGTCTGGGTGGCTCAAAGTCCAACTTTGGTTCAGGTCATGATCTTGCAGTTTGAGGGTTCAAGCTCTGTGTCCAACTCTGTGCTGACAGCATGGAGCCTGGAGGCTGCTTCAAATTCTTGTCCCCCTCTTTCTCTGCCCCTCCCCCCACTTCTCTCAAAAATACACACTAAAAACAATAAAAATTAATAAAGGGTTTTAGAAAATATCTGCATGAACTTTATGTACAATTCTTCCATGAAGACATAAAAAGCATTTATTATAAAAATGATGTATGGGGGCATCTTGGTGCCTCATTAGGTTAACCATCTGACTCTTGGTTTTGGCTCAGGTCATGATCTATGGTTCAATTTGTGAGCTCGAACTCCATGAAGGTGTCTGCACTGACAGCATGGAACTTGCTTGGGATTCTCTTTTTCCGCCCCTCCCCTGCTCACATGCTCTCACTCTCTTGCTCTCTCTCAAAATAAATAAGGAAACTTAAAAAATGTTTTATAAATGAATAGCATTAAAATTAAGAATCCCTCCTCACTTAAGAGACTATAAAGTAAGAACCAAGGAAGGCCACAATAAAGAAAAGTTGGTGTAGTTTAAGCTGCGATGGTGAGATACCATGTGCGCTACACACATAACAGAGAAATGGTTTATATCCAAACCCCTCTACAGATCAGTGAGAAAGAGACAGGCTACCCAATGGGAAAATGGAAGGGTCTTGATTAGGGTCTTTGTTCAAAAGGAGGAAAACAAAATGGCTAGAAAGAGAAAAAATGTCAGCTTCTCAATCAAACAAATAACCAGGAAAAGGCATTTGAAATTACAATGGGATATCTGCAGAATGGATAAAATTAAGTCTAATAGTATCAAATATTTGGGAGGATGTGAAGCAGTGGCACCACGCATATACTCCTGGGAGTATAAATTGATAACACCACTTTGGAAAACCATCATTGTCTAGTAAAGTTGAAAAAACATGTAACTCATGACTCAGATACCCACTTTATAAAGTATGTACCCTACAGATAGGCATGTACATTTACATTAGATCCATGAAATGTTTAGAGATGATTTTATCATAATATTCTCAAATTAGATACAACTCATATCCTTTAAGAGTAGAACAGTCAAGTTGGAATATTTATAAAATGATATAATACAGGTATGAAAATGAGTGAATATTAATGTAACACAAAGTAAAAGAAGCATAAAGATCAAAATGAGGTAAAACTAACAAATAGTGTTTAGGGATTAATATGAAGATGGTAAAATTATAAAGAAAAGCAAAGATAGAATTATCACCAAAATCCTAATTGTGTTTTACTTTAGTAGAAGGAAAGTGTTTTTTGTTGAAAAGAACCATACTTGTTTGCTCTAGAATGTTGTCAATTTACTATTTCTTCACTTCAATCATTGAAAGGCCTCAGAGGACTCCACAGTGTGAATTCAAGTGAGCCTTTAATGAAGGTAAAGGATATGGCACAGCATGAGAGGAAATCATGTGTAATCATCAAGGTACTAGACTTCAAAGCATAGCTCTATAGAGTCATTTCTTAGCACAGGATGCATTTTGTTTTTGGAGAAGTAACAAAATAGGTGTAAGAAATAAAAGTTCTGTGAGAAACCATGTAAAATCAAAACTTTGTAGTTGTGGCTTAAAAATTTTTTTCCTATTATTTTCATTTGTTGCAAATGGCAGGATTTCATTCTTCTTTATGGGTGAGTAACATTCTATTATACATATACCACATCTTCTTTATCCATTCATCAGTCAATGGACATTTGGGCTCTTTCCATAATTTGGCTATTGTAGTTAATGCTGCTATAAACATGAGCATACAGGTATCCCTTTAAGTTAGTATTTTTGTGTTCTTTGGGTAAATGCCTTATAGTGCAGTTTTTGGATCATCAGGTAGTTTTACTTTTTAACTTTTTAAGGAACTTCCATACTGTTTCCCACAGTGTATGCACCACTTTTCATTCCCACCAACAGTAAGAGGGTTTCCCTTTCTCCACATCCTCACCAACACCTGTTTTTTCCTGTGTTGTTGATTTTAGCCATTCTGACAGGTATGAGGTAATAGCTCATTGTAGGTTTGTTTGCTTTGTTATTTCCCTGATAATCTGTGATGTTGAGAATTTTTTCATGTGTCTGTTGGCCATCTGGATGTCTTCGGAAAAAAATGTCTATTTGTATCTTCTGCCCATTTTTAATCGGATTGTCTATTCTTTGGGATATTGAGTTTTATAAGTTCTTTATAGATTTTGGATACTAACCCTTCATCTGATATGTCATTTGCAAATATCTTCTCCCATTCCAAAGGTTGCCTGTTAGTTTTCTTGATTCTTTTGCTTTGTAGAAGCTTTTTATTTTGAGGAAGTCCTAATAGTTTATTTTTCCTTTTGTTTCCCTTGCCTCAGGAGACATAGCTAGAAAGAAGTTGCTATGGCCAATGTCAAGAGAACTCTTCTAGGATTTTGAAGATTTCAGGTCTCACACTTAGGTTTTTAATCCTTTTAAAATTTATTTTGTGTATAGATTAAGAAAGTGGTCCAGTTTCATTCTTTTGCATGTTGCTGTCCTGTTTTCCCAACACCATTTGTTGAAGAGGCTGTCTTTTTTCCATTGGATATTCTTTCCTGCTTTGCCAACTGACCATATAGATGTAGGTTCATTTCTGGGTTTTGTTTTCTGTTCCATTGATCTCCAAGTCTAATTCTGTGACAGTACCATAGTGTTTAGATCACTACAGCTTTGTAAAGCAACGTGAAGTCCAGAGTTGAGGTGCCTCCAGCTTTGCTTTTTTTTTTTCAACGTTACTTTAGCTATTCAAGGTCTTTTGTGATTTTCTATAAATTTTAGGATTGTTTTTTCTAGCTCTGTGAAAAATGTCATTGATATTTTGATAGAGATTGCATTAAATGTAGATTGCTTTGGGTAGTATAGACATTTTAACAATATTTGTTCTTCCAATCCACAACCATTTCTTTGTGTTTTCTTCAGTTTCTTTCATCAGTGTTTTATCATTTCAGAGTAAAGGTCTTTTTACCTCAATGGGTAGGTATTGTTTCTGCTGCACTTATAAATGGGATTGATTCCTTAATTTCTCTTTCTGCTGCTTCATTATTTGTATATTGAAATGCAACAGATTTTAATTTTTATGAAGCCCAACTTACCAATTTTTTATTTCATAGACTATGTTTTGGTGTTGTATTTAAAAGCTAATTGCCAAACCTGAGGTCACATACACTGCCTGCTAGGTTATCTTCTCAAAGTTGTATAGTTTTATGTTTTACATTTATGTCTATGATCAATTTTGAATGAATTTTGTCTGTATCTGGATTCATTCTTTTGTATGAACCATCCAGTTTTCTTGTCCTGTGTGTTAAAAAGACTATTCTTTCTCCATTGAATTTTATTTGCACTTTCTCAAAGATCAGGTGACCGTAATTGTGTGGGTATGTTTCTGGGCTCTTTATTCTGTTTCATTAATCTGTTCTATTCCTTTACCAGTATCACCATCTTGATCACTGTAGCTTTAGAATAAGCCTTAAAGTTGGCTAGTTGAGTCACTGCATAAAATCTGTGAGGATAAAATTAATAATATTCTTTTATTATCATTTAATTGTCCATGGGATAGTAGTGATGGCTTGTCTTTCACGTGTCATACTAGTAATTGATATCTTTTTTCTTAGTTAAAAAATATACCATAATCCTATGATCAGGACAGTCTTTTAGTGAGTCTTCATATTTAGGCTGTAACATTCACAAATTCTTCTCCATTATTTTCCCCATTTACATGAGACAAAAAGGCTGGATGGGGCTGGAATTTAGTATTTTCCTTCCTTCACATTGGATTGGTTCTGGAATGTAATTTACCTAAGGGTTGGCATTTTGTGAAGAACATAACAACACTGGGAGCATATTGCAAAATGGTTACTTTCCCCCTTGGTAGATTCCAAAATGGTTACTTTTCCCTCTCTATCTGATGGAACCATGAGGTATCTTTTCTAATCTTCACTGTGAGAACCAGCTGGCGCTCCTGGAAATAAAACTAATGAAAGTGTAAAGTCCACCTAATATTAGACCCTTAAGGAGACCAATCTGTGCTGGTCCACACTCAGTCTCCAACAATCTGTCAGTTATTGTTTAAGTGATCCTAATGGTGACTGCTTCGAGAGGTTTGGTTCTTTGTATCCACTTGCCTCTCCAGTTTGGGGGGCATCATTTTGTCCTACAACTTCAGTTCTTTGACGGAGCTAAGATTTTATGTTTTCAGCTTGTTCAGATTTTTTCTAGTAAGAATGAAAGTGAGGACTTCTGAGCACTTTTTGTGTTAGAATAGATCATCCCTGAGTGAAGATAAGGGGCATGAAAAATACTGCGGTGAAGTTAACTAATATGTACTTTATTTTTTATGTTATATATCATGATTTTTTTAATTTTGAAAAAAATGCTGATGCTTTAAAGACCATGTGATCTTCTCAGAAAAATTAATATAGAACACCAGAATCTGAGTCACCTTTTGGTTAAATTGTTGAACTTGAAGAACAAAGAAGTAATTCTTTATACTTTCTGCAGCAAGCAATTGTATGACCAAAGAGAAAAACTTTAGGCAGGCCTCAGAATTTTCCCACAAACACATTCAAAGATATTACACAATGGAAACATGTCTACACATTTGTGAGACAAAATTGAATCCAAGATTATTATACTTAGTCAAGGTACACTGAAATGTCGTGTGAGACATTCTTAAGCATGGAAGAATTTAGAGTCTAAAATATCATGTACATGACCTATTAAGAAATATATTTGATGATGATCTCTATCCAGTAAAAAGATGTATCAAAATGAAGAGTTAATGAATGTAAAAGCCATGGTGAGTTGCTTTGGTGCTAAGGAATCATTCAGAGATCAAATTAAGATTATCACAGTGGGAATTATGGCTACAAAAGTGAATGTAACAGTCATAAATGTTGATAATATTAAAAATAATAAAACTGACAATAAGAATAGGAGCAAGGAAGAAATACAACCATAATAATATCCTCTGTTTTTTATATCACTGAGTCAATCAGTAGTGCCCCAAGCATTTTCTTATCCTATAATTAGAAAAGTAGCAGAATATTATTTCTTTCTGAATATCTAAAAATAAATATTTTTCATGGGGTTGGGAAAAATTGAAATGAAAGTTAAAGTAGTATAACAGTTTTTGGGCAAGTATCCAGGCCAAGAAAATATTTCCATTGGTTATTTTAGAAGAATAAAATAACAGGTTAATGGATTCATTAAAGAAGAGAATGTAACTAATAGCAATGAAATTTATGTGTCGGCTCTCTGCAGAAGGAGAACATTTGGGAAATTATATTATTAGGGAAATAAGTCACTACATTTAAAGAGAGGTGATTAAATATCTATTGATAGGCATCACTCTTTAAATTCATTAATCTGATTTACAGAGACTTTCATGTACCAAATTATTGTTAAACCAAGACACAGAAATGAGTAAGGGAGGTACCACTTCAATATTTGAAGAACTAGGAGTCTAGTAGAAAAGATAATGTAGAAAGATTGTACAATTAATACCTTAGCTAAGAGAAATATGTTAATTGTAAAAAAAAAAAAAAACCCACAGACTTTTATGGGAAAGAGCAGGAAATTCTTCCCTGATGTAGTGTCACTTCAGCTAAAATCCAGTTGATGAACCCAACTATTTTAGCCAGATTATCACTAGCCACATGAAAGAGTTCTCTAGTTAAAGAAAACGACACGGATTAATTATTTGAGGCAGAAAGGAAGTTAATGTCCTAAAGGAACTGATAGAGTCAGATATGTACTATAAAAAGTTTACAGTAAAACCAAGGTCCAATGATGTGAAGATGTCTACTGCATAAAGATATGAAAGCAGCAGGAAGCTAAAAGGAATTTGGAAAAAAAAAAAAAACAGAAAAGGAGGATAAAATCAGAAAAAAAACCACACTGTCAGAAAAACCATGTAAGGAAATATTTTAACAAGAGTGATCAATTTGGTTAACTCTGTTGAATGTATTTGAGATGTAAATGAGAAAAATAAAAGGCTCTTTGAATTTTCTTACATAGAAGTCATTATTGATGTAGCAAGAGAAAATCAGTATATTAGTGGGAACAGATGTTGTTTGGGGAAGGGAGTAAGAAAGAAGTGGCAGAGAGAGTCCTTGAGCAATAGCAGTAAAGAATGTGTTACTGAATACCCTCAATATAAAGAGTATTCACCAGTTCTTTAATTCCAGCTCTCATTGTTACAACCAGCTCTACACACGAGCATCGCACCTCATAGGTGCTACATGCCTTGCTTTCTGGACTGTAATTCTGGGAGTGTAAGGAGTTTTCATCCCACAAAGAAAGCTTTGAGCAGTATAGGATAGGAACTAGGGATTAATTTATCCCCCTTTGTCCTTCAGGCAGATAATTCCATTAATTAATCATTTCAACAGCCTCTCAGAAATTTCCTAACAGAATTGAGCCACAGTATTGACTAGCTTTATAATGTACACTTGACGTCTTATTCTACTTTGCCTTTACTATTCACAGCATCTCATCACACCTATACTGTAGGATCACTTCCCCAAATACCCTGCCAGCATGGAAGCCTGGTCTCAGGCTTTTGTGTGAATATTAATTTCCAACTCACTTGGCTATAAATTTGTAGGTTTTGGATTGCTGGGTTGTATGGTAAATGTGCATTTAACTTTATAAATATGTGCCTCCAAAACTCTCTTTTAGAATGGCTGTGTTATTTTGCATCCACAGTGGTAATGAATGAAAAATCAAAACTATATGAACAGAAAATAAAGAATGCAAGGGTTGGTGATGAAAAAAGTGGTTGACTAAAATGGGGCCACACAATGAAACTTTTAAAGTGATAAACCTGTTCTGTATGGTTCTGGGTAGTGAATACATGACACTATGCATTTGTCAAGATCCGTAATGTACATCAGAATAGTGAACTTTACCTCATGAAGATTAAAGTAAATCAGGATGTTAGGTGATTCACTGGATGGAATCACCGTGACAATGAATCTGACTGTATTACAAATATTTGACATAACCTTATTGAAGATATGGAATACAGGCACTATGCTTTGACTGAACGTTGCAATGCTGAACACAAAAACAATTCTACATAAATACTATACTTCAGTGGTTACGTGTGTTTCTCATATGGCTAAGGGTTAGTAATTCTGAAACTACATTACATATATATTGGAGCTGAATGGAAAAAGTGAATGATAGTAGGAACCAGATTCTCCATGTTACAGAAAGAAGACCCAACTAAGTGTGAGGGGAAGACTAGAATGAATCCTGTGGTGCTGGATTATGACATCAGTATGAGCCCATATTCATACCAAAGTATATATAGACAGAAATCTATAGAAACAATTGTAGATATGTATGCATATGTGAATGAGTATATACATGTATACATTCCCTAGCTGAGAGGGTCCAGAAGCGGGATACCTCAATAGATATGAGCATATCCAGTGCCCAGCTTTTGACTTCTTAATACTTAATACTGTCTTCCAATAAATAGCACCAGGGACCCTTGAAGAGATGGCTGATCCCAAGGCTGGGACAACCAAAACACAAAATGTATCTGGAATATAATACAGTGGCAGAAAGTCAGGAAGTGCTAACAGAAATGATGAATGCTTGTCAAAACAAAACAAAAAATAAATAAATAAGACATGGGATATAACATGAAGGAGCTCCCAATGGTCGAAGCTGCTACAATTTGAGCAACAAAATACATCAATGTTACCTCCATAACATTTAGGTAGAAAAACCTATTACAAGAAAACTGTAGATCCATACATGATAACACCAAAATGCTCTAAAAGTTTTGCAAAACAAGTCCTGACACATATAAAAAGGATTCTATCTCATGACTAATTAGTTATTATCACAGGGATGCAAAGTTGATCTAAAATCTGAAAATTACTTTAGTATACCATATCAACAGAATAAAGGACAAAACATCATAATCATCTTCGTAGATTCAGTAAAGCATATGACAAAATCCAGCACCATGCTAAATCATATATTTATTGCTTTGCTTATAAAAATCTCATTATTTCACTGTTAAACATTTTACTGGTACTTTGAGACAAAGAACATATGGATACAGATGGATAATACATGGCTCAACAGGATAAAATAGATAGCACAACATTAATAAATAAAAGATAGACAGATAACCTAAAGTATGCACTTCATAAAATATGATCGAGAATATTCTTCCTACTTCATCACTTTTGAGATAATCACATGTTCATTTCTCATGACCTATTAATAAGAAATAGCACCTAATTCAAAATTTTAAATCATCCTTGAATTTTGAAGTGGAATTCATTTTAATTTAATTTCTCGTTTTACTGTCCTACCAAATTTTATTAATTAGAATTTTGTTTAATATTTTATAACATTGTAAATTGAGGCTGGACTATTGTTCTCTTTGTTAGGTTTTAGTATCAGTATTATTTTTCTCTTTTTAAAGTTTAACACTATGTTGAACATGATATTGGTAAATTTCTATTTGTTGCATTTAAGAATGGATTTGTAAATAAAACTCCGCCCTGGCTTTTCAGCTCCAGGATCAGAGCAGGATCAATTCATAACATTCTCAGCTTCCTCCTTCTCTTACTGATTTAAGATTTCTAATTATTCTGATGCAAATTTTATTGATATATTCTCCTTAAAAGTTATCTATTTCCTTCTTATTCTTAGATTTACTTCCACATAATTTGGAAAAATAAATCACAAAATTATCTGTTCTGTATGTATTCTGGAAACAATTTTCACACATGGGTACTATTGATATTAGTGTTTAAATAGGTTTGTTGGACAAAATATCTTGGGAGGCTGTTTATAAAAACATCCTGCAAAGAATTCTTACTTTGAGTTCTAAACAATGAATTTTTAAGTAGGTTTAATATCCAGTGTTCCCAAGTGTTTCATATTTCTTGAATCCCACAAGTTTATTGATTGCACAAAATATTTTAGAATCCCACAAGTTTATTGATTACATTTATAGATTTTTATTTTTTGAAAATTTCTCTTCTGCCTTCTTTGGTTTATTTGCTAAACTGCCCAAGAGTCTATGTTCTTTCCTCAGTTCCAGTTGATCATTTGCTCTTCTACTTTCCCTAGAAACCAGTTCTTTATCAAATCACTAGAAATTTTTAACTCTTTCTTTGTTGAGTAAATCTAATCCTTGATTTCCCAAAGTAAGGATTTTTTCCTTGTTTGTTCACAAATTCTCTTTTACAAACCAGAGTCCTTTTAAATGAAAGCAGAGTCCTTGGGTAGTCCTTATAAATGTTTTTAAATTTTATTATGATTACTTTTTAAAGTTTACTTATTTTGAGGGAGAAAGAGAACCCAAGTTGGGGAGGGAAGAGGGAGAGATAATTCCAAGCAGGCTCCATGCTGTCAGCGCAGAGCCTGACATGGGGCTCACTCTCACGAAACATGAGATCACAACCTGAGCCGAAAATCAAGGGTTGGATGCTTAACTAACTGAGCCACTCAGGCATCCCTATAACTTTTTAGATACTAGAATTTCTAGATTCTGGATGGTGGACATCTACACTTAACCTAACTGTGAGTCTTGAACACCTGCCTTCCAGATGCTAGAGTACTTCTAGCTTTGACACAAAACAAACAAACATGCAAATAGTATTTCAAGCACACACATAAATCAACATAAAATATATGCGAAGCCTCAACCCATGCAGCATTTTCTCCAGAGTATATTTGGTGTCCTGAAGCTTGTATCTGGTTATGGGTCTCATGTCCTACTGAACTTCTACTTACATTTGGCCAAACAAGTTACACAGCAATGTATAACTTCAAAAGGATGAGGAAGATCCTTCAAAACTATGATGTGTCCTGAAGACTTAATGGTGAACAGCCTTAGTGACTACCAGAATAAGCATTATCCATTATAGTTCAGTGAATTTATCTTCATTTTTTCTAACCGTAATGGCATAGTATCAGAGTTGAGAGGTGTCTTAAGATTATTATAAATTTCCTTCATCATTTTACAAATTAGAAAATTGGGGTAGAGAGTCATTTTGTGATTTGTCAAAGTCATGTGGACAGGTTTGGGGTTAAATCACAGTCCTTCTGACACTTTGACTTCTGCCAAAAAATAAAGTCTCCTACTCAGATCTGCATGTTGGCAACAAATAGACAAGTCTTTTTCAAGGTTTTTGCTTAAAAATTCTAATCTTCAATGTAAGAAAGTAATTTATTCATGGGAAATCTTCACAAAAGGAAAACAAATATAAAATAACTGATATAAAGTATGAGGGGAAATACTCGAGGGAGCTACATTTCAAAGTAGTATCCTTAGAAGATAAATAGTCTTAAGCAGTGCATTTATGGAAAGTGAATCAGATTTTTCTTTAGGCATATTGGTGTTTGATCTTGTTCACATTTTCCAAAGATGCCACATAACAAGTAAACCGAGATTATCCTGAGTGCCGGAGAACAATTTAGTCACATGAGGTGTTTTATTGCTCTTGAGCAACATGTTATTAATATAGCTACTATAAACAAACTGAGAATTTGGCTAGTCATCAGAATTTCTCTCTGCATTTCCTAAATCTTCACTTGCCTTATTATCTTGAACAAACCTGCTACTTTCATAGGTCTCAGCATCAGCATTCGTTAAATAAAATGCTAGAACTATAGAACTTTAAGGATTAATTATAAAATTCTAAGACTATGACTCTTGCTATATGCCATACAAATCATAAACCAAATAGATTTGAACCTATTAAGAAAAACTCACTAACTCATTATCCATGAGGAGAGAGAGCAAGTCAGTTTTGTTTACCATTGTATGCCAGGTACCAAGACATGTGCTTGATACATGGTAGGTGCTTACTGAATATTTGTTGAATTAATTAATTAACATAGTAACTGTCATACCTTAACTGATTGAGAAAGCCTGGAGGTAGAATCAGATTTTTCAGAATGCACAACGTGTTGCTTCGTTTTATGGTCAGGTTGGACAAGAATCCAACAACTATGATGGGCATGAATTTAATGAAGATTTAACAAACATTAATACTGTCAGAACATAATCCAATGGCTGGTAATACATATATCCCAGAGTGCTGAGATTTTTAATTAATCTGAAAGACATGTATTTGGAAGTATCTATATGATGTGCAGTGAGCAGTCCACTCACACCTCAGACGACAAACACCTCAGAGCTAGAGACCATCTAATCAAGGAAACCTTACTGGACCAGAGAGGAAACTGAAGCACTAAGATTTCTAAATAGATGCTCATGTCACTTAATGACAAGTGTTTGTTTATAACATAGTAAATTTTCAGAATGCTAAATTCATTGACAGAGGATCAGGCTTATATTCAGCCAGATGTCATTGCAGTTATCTTCTTGGGGCCCATGATGACTTTTTCCCAGTATCTCTGTCAATTTAGAGCACCCTGCTGACCATCAAGTCTCAAATGCTCAAATGTGATATCCATTCCAAAATTAGTAAATCATATAGTAACATTTAATTATAACACAACACCCCAGTATGTAAGATAATGCTGGATATATGGTACAGTCATCCTGATGTTATTTTAGCAACAGAAACAGTTTTTGTTCCAAACATATAACTACTAACTGGTAAAGAAGAATAAAGGCTCCGTATTGCTAGTTTAATTTACGGAATGTTTGTATTTCCTAAATGGAGTTACAGAAGCTAGAGTTAGTTTTTGCTACCAATCTAATACTCCACTTATGGTTTTAAATAATTTTTTTAATTTAAAATGAACTCATTAGAAAAGCAAATATAAAATGACGCAGGATAGCTGTCTGGCCTGTGTGGTATTTCTAAAAGTACTCTATGATTCCCTGAATCAGAGTGTGAAATGTTCAATCCTAGGCTAGACAATGGGTATATAAGATATCAATTTATGCACATGCGAGGGATTCACTTCTTCATTTGTTTGTGGAATTTCTGATATGTGAAACACTGTGCTAGCAACTGTAAGTTTTATAAGACACAGTTAAATTTAAGGTATCCACCCTTGTGCAATTTATACATTAGCTCATTTGCCTTCTCTTTTCTTTTCTTTTTCATGTGTTTTTATTGTGAGGACCAGGCCTTTTAATTTACCCAATGTTAACTTAAAAAAAAAGAAGGCCAAGGGGTGCCTGGGTGGCTCAGTTGGTTAAATGTCCAGTTTTGGCTCAGGTCATGATCTCACAGTTCGTGGGTTCAAGCCCCGCGGTCAGGCTCTGTGCTGACAGCTCAGAGCCTGGAGCCTGTTTTGGATTCTGTGTCTCCCTCTCTCTCTGACCCTCCCCTGCTCACACTGTCTCTCTCTGTCTCTCAAAAATAAATAAAGAACATTAAAAAAAAAAAGAAGGCCAAGATCTGAGATTATATATATGTTTATCTTGATTCCCTGTGTGTCCGGTAGATTTGGCATTACTGGTCATTATGATGAACTGTTCTATGCTATGTAATTATCAGAGCTAATCTAAAGACTCTGAAACTTCATGAAACATTTTGTGGTTCACATCTACTTGTGCTTTTCTAGGGAAAGAAGCTTAACCCCCCCCCCCAGTTAATGCCTATGTTGTAGACATATAAACATTTTAAGGTAGTAAGCCTCACATTAGCTTTTTAAAAGGAATACATTGAGTGCCTGTAAAGAGAATGGACTAAGCAGTAAGGTAATGGTTTTTTTTTTTATTTTGAAGAAAATTACCTTTGGAAACTAGCTCATTCTGTACAAGACAGAAATAAAGATTCTGACTTATATCCCTATTCTTAGAGCACAATTTTTAGTGTTGAACATTTTCAACTGATGTGTCTAAAATTCGATTTGCCATTTTTAAGCTATAATATTCTTTTGCAACTTCTCTATTGAGGTATAATTCACATATCATAAAATTTTCAATTTAAAATATACAATTCAAGTGATTTTACTAATGTTCACAGAGTTGTATAACATTACCAGAATCTAATTAGCCTTAACTCTCCGTTCTCCTTCTCCCTAACCCTTGGCAGGTGCTAATCTACTTTCTTTATTGCCTATTCTGAACATCTTGTATAAATGAAATCACATAATATCTGCTCCCTTGTAGCTGACTGCTTTCACTGAGTATCCTCCCAAGGTCCTTCCATGCTGTAGTGTGCATCAGCAATCCATTTCCTTTTTATTGTTGAGTAGTATTCCACTGGATGGAGGTACCATTGTGTTTATCCATTCATCTACTAAAGGACATTTGGGTTGTTTTCACTTTTTCGATATTATGAGTTATAATGTTGTTATGAACATTAAGGTGCAAGCTTTGTGTAGACGTATGTTTTCCTTCTTTCTAGAATGGGAAACCTAAGGAGTGTAATTGCTAGTTGATATGGTAACTCCAGATTTACCATTTTGAAGAACTGCCAAAGTGTTTTCCAAAGTGGCTGCACCAATTTGTATTCTCACCAGGAAAGATGAGGTTTCCAAGTTCTCCACATCCTCACCAATTACAATAACTCAACGGATGCCACTGTCTGTGTTTTTTAGGATAGCCATCCTAGTAATGTAAAGTAGTATCTCATTGTGGTTTTAATTTGGGTAAGTTCTCTTTTGCATCTCAAATTTATTGAATAAGACTCTTCCTAATCTCTGTGATACGAATAAACTGAATCCCAGGGTCCAATCAAGTCAAGTCAGTGCTGAACTTTAAACAGAATAAAATTTCTGAAAATGTAGATACTTATAGTTTGTGTTCTAGGTTGGTACAAATACAATAATCGAGGCAAGCTACTCAAAAGACTCCTCTATAGAAAATTGCTTAATTTTTAACAATAAGCCATGCCTAAAAGATAATGATAGTTCTTTTATTTGTCTTTCTCTTCAGTTTTGCAAATTTCAAATTACTGTATTACATAGAGATATTAATGTATTATTTACAAAATTGTGGATTCATGTTATCTTCTGAATCACTTTGTGCCATTGCCTTCATAGGAAGTAACTTCTTCAGATGGCTTTATAATTTTCAAAAATCATAAATGTTCCAGTGTAGTATAACTTTGGAACCTGCTGAATGTGTTTACTGCCCTATATCCTAACCACCTGTATGTTAAGAAGCTGCTGTGCAAGGTACAATCTACTGAGTCATTTTCAAGTGAAAATGGAAGCAAGGAGCAGGTGTTCAATTGTCAGTACCAAAATAAAACAAATTTACAAACCAGGTTAGTTATGAATAAAGGGTGTGTATACTCAGAGCCTAATTTTTAAATTTAATTTTCAAAATCTTAACTAGAATGTCCCATCCCTTAAGATGAACTACACCTACCATAATAGACATTTTACTCCATATGAGTTTATCTCAACTGATTTCTGATACATACAAACCAAGACAAGCACTTCATTATCTCTCTAAGACAACTAAGAGTCCATAAATATTTACTCACAAGAAGATGCAATATACTCATTCATAAATTATTGAGCTAGTTAAAGGGACTTGTAAGGGTCTTATGGTTGGTATCCCCTTAAGTACTAAAAAAGAAAATAAAAGAAAATTTTAAGGAAACAAAAAATACTATTAAATACTATGATGTATTTAAGTTTTAGTGTCATATGTGACACTCTTCTTGAAAAGGTATAAAGTTCATGAAATTTATGCAATCCCATGCAATACAAATCAATATAATAGCTAATATTTAGTGACCATTTCTGTAAAATAAGCATTTTGTAGACATAATATATGCATATACTGAAAAACAAGAACAACTCTGTGAGAATTATTAGTAAGACCTGTACATTTTACACACAAAGAAATTGAATTAAAGATTTCAGTGATTTGCACAACAGCAAACCCAGAAGGGGCAGAATCAGGATCCAAACCCAGGCAATTAAGTTCTATAGCCCATTCTCTGAAATACAATGTAAGATTACCTCTACATAAGACCAAAATGTTGATTCTACATTTCTTATCAAAACAGAGCACTTGACTATAAATCCTTAACTACTCTCCTTTATAAAATTCCAATGAGAATACAATGAAAATGAATTTTAAAAAATCTGTAACAATACTGGGGGGAAAAAAACCAGAGGAGTGAAGATAGTTTTATTAATTTCTAGAAAATGGAAACATATGGAGGTACACTGACAGTCTGTAAAGGAGAAACTACAGTCCATAAAACACTGAGGAGGGAGTTATATGTCTAAGGCACCAAGCCCAGCTTAGAGATTCAGAGAACAAAAGTAGGGAGGAGAATGAATTCAGGACAGCAACTGAAAGGCAGTCTGTGGGAAGAGCTATGGTGCCAACTAGGCTTCTAGCACTTTCACTTAAAGAGTGACCACAGGGGGTGCCTGGGTGGCTCAGTCGGTTGAGTATCCGACTTTGGCTCAGGTCACAATCTCACAGTTCATGGGTTCGAGACCTGCATTGGGCTGTGTACTGACCACTAGCTCACAGCCTGGAGGCTGCTTCGAATTCTGTGTCTCTTTTCCCTCTCTGCCCTTTCCCTGTTAATGCTCTGTCTCTCAAAAATAAATAAAATGTAAAAAATAAATAAGTGCAGGATCAGACATTCCCAGGATAAATCTAGGATGACATTGATAAAAATGGCCTGGGGTCATTTTCATGGGGAAAACTGGGCCCCTGCATTGGAAACCAATATTCTAGGATAAAGATGTGCTTATTCTTGCAGGGAAAGTGGAGTGTAGTCTGTCTAAATCCAAGTCTGCTCTTCTTAAAGCAAAGACAACAAGTAGACATTTGTTTACCATGTACACAGAGCTGACAGTCAGTGTGGAAGTCAGGGGAAACAAGACTAAAACAAGTTTGAGAAAATCCACACCAGCTACTGAGATTTTCAGCATAGTTCTTCATTCATAAACATGGTTGGGTGAGCAGAATTACCAGATAGTTGAGAAAGCACAAAAAAGAAGGACCAAGATAAGTGAAGAACAGAATCTGGAAGAAAAGAGATTAAATAAATACAGGACATAGGAAAGGACTTTGGGATACAGAATCCAACAAAAGAGATAGAGGCTCACTCCAGGAAATTCAGTATTCATGTAAGAAGTCCACTATAAAGAATCCTGAGAAAATGAAGAGGCAAAAGTGAAAGAAAGAGCAGTTTATATTTCCTGAATGATGAAGAAAGAAAAGTCTTCATTATCTGGAGGAATGACAGAAGACACACAACTAAATATCCTGGTGAAATATCCCAACTTCAGGGGATCAAAAGACTATCCAAAAAGCTTCCTGAGAGGAAATACAAAATACAACAGGTTACCTATAAAGAAATTAAGGTCAGATAGGTATCAGACACCATGGTAGTAATCCTATGAACCACAAGAAACTGGAATAGGATTAACAGTTTGAAGGAAAATAACCTTGAATCTAAAATATATATCCAGATATATAATTAATTATCAATCAAGTATAAAGGTAAAGTAGAAGTATTTTTACAATATGCAAGAGGAAATTTTATTACTATGTACCTTCCTTTTAAGAAAATATTTGAAGAAACACTCCATAAAAAATTAAAAAAAGATTCAGAATAATAAATGAAAAAGATATTGGATCCAAATAATAGTAGTATTAAATCAGGATTTCAACATAAAGAATTTCAGGGTGGTAGTTAAGCAGTAGTCCTAGGAAGTAAATCATATAAGTTAGAGAAAGAAGTAGGCCATAGAATAAGTTAGAAAAAGAAGTAATCTATAAAAATATTGGCAATCAAGCAGATATTATTCAAAAGATAACATTAAGAAGTGAGAATACGAGTGATTTGATCATATGCATTATCTTTAAGAAATAAAGCAATTAGAAATACCGGGAATAAAAAGCAACACAAATGCATTAGGATTAAGCAATATATATATAGCTTATTTGGTCACTGAAAGAAAAGAACACATTTGTACTACATGGTCTAAACATTCCTTTAAGGATACACTGAATGTGACATGAAATGACATTTATGTAATCATAAATTTTGGCTGGTTTTAGGTTTTAAAAGAAACCTATTGCTATAGGCTCAATGTATCCTCACAAATTCATTGAAATCTTAATATCCAATGTGACGGTGTTAAAAGTGGGCCCCTTTGGTCATGATGATCAAACTTGCGTGAATATGACTAATGCCTTTTTTTTTATTGATGGAAAAAAATCCTTTAATCAAAACAAGTTTACAATGTTGACGTTTATGGCTTACCTAGAATAAATCTGTCCAAACTTAAATTGTATTAAGGACCAGCTAAAATGTAATATTAATAGTTCCCTCAAAAACAATGAGTCCTGGTTCCATTATAAAACCTCTCAAAAAGCAGAACTCCAATTACTGAAATAATTCAACCTTTTCATCTATAGATTAAAACAATTATCTGAGAGGTCAAAACATACAATGCATGTCACATGCAAACACAGATATTAGTATTAAGCCTTTTCTCCATATTCATAGCTTCAGAACATGAGAAGTGTTTTTTAGCTACTGAAAACTACTAACAGACCTAATTTTCAAATTATTTCAGAAATACTATCTTTGGCACAGCTGCTTTGAGGCATACACCAGAGTCTCACAGGAGGGTCTTGATGATTGTTGGCAGCAGTATATTAAGAACTTCGAGAGGGAGAGGATCAGTGGGGACCAGCTGCTGCATATTACACATCAGGAACTAGAAGATCTGGGAGTCAGCCGTATGGGCCAGCAGGAATTGATCTCGGAAGCAGTTGACCTTCTGTGTGCACTGAATTATGGCTTGGAAACAGAAAATCTAAAAGTCCTTTCTTACAAGTTGAATGCATCTGCCAAAAATCTACAGAATTTTATAACAGGGAGGAGAAGGAGTGGCGATTATGATGGGAGAACCAGCCAAAAATTGCCAAATGACTTTCTGACTTCAGTTGTGGAACTGATAGAAGCAGCCAAGAGTCTGCTTGCCAGGTTGGATAGGTCACCATTTGCTGCTGTCACAGACTATTTAGTTACAAGGAATAATGTCATACAACTTTGCTTGGAATTAACAACAATTATGCAATGGACTGCAGAGAAATAAGGAGCCCCATTAACTCCACCCGCCCGCAAACACTCTTATTGACAACAGCCTCATGGATGCCTGAGTGACTGCAAACTGGGACCAGAGACTTTGGGAAAAGGAGTGCTGGCTCAAAGCGGAACCAGGAGACAAAGCGCCAGGCCCACAGAGAAACCTCTGTCTAGAGGTGCACAGAACTGCGGAGATCCGCCCACAAGGCGGCCATGTGTCCAGAGGTGCACAGATCCATGGAGAGCTGCACGAGGGACCGCCTTGCAGGGCGGCGGAGAGACCAGGGGAAGAGAAGTAGAGACTGAATCACTTATAGCGTAATCTCTGGAGAGGGGAGACCTCACCAGGGACTGAGAGCTGCTTGGTGCAGAGAGAGAACTCCGACCCCTCAACAGGCTTGCTCTCCCTTGGGCCCAGCAGCTCACTGACTTCAGGCGGAGCCAGGGGAAAAACTGGCTCCACAATCCCCCTACTCAATGCCAGCTAGAAAGTCACCTGCCTGCCAGAGATTTTAACTGTGGTGGCAACATCAAAGTGTGTGGGCTAGGACTTAGAAACCTGGCAACGCATGGTCTGAGGGGGGTTTGGGGCACCACCATTCTTCTCCCCGTATCCACTAAGGCAGGGCATCAGAGAGCAGCCCCTGAGACCCAAACTACCTACACCAAGCCATGCCTAGTCACACTGGAGAGCTGCTGTGTTTTTGCTCATTGTTTTTTTATTGTTTTTGCTTTCTTTTCTTATTATTTTTACTTTTTAATATTTTCCCCCTTATTTTCTCTTTTCTCTTTTCCTATTTCCTTCTTTTCTCCCTTTCCCTCTGGAGTCTGGGAAAGACCAACATTTATGCACTGTTTTGCTTAGATCAACTCTTATCATCCAGATATTTTTTCCTTCATCTCATCCTTATCACTCCCCCCGACCCCCGCCACAGGTTTCATGCTCTCAGACTGTCCTTTATCTCTGGCTGTTGCTGTCCCCCTATCCCCCCCCCACGTTCTTTTTTTTTTTTTTCCCCTTTCCGGCCCTCCCTTTTCCTTCCTGTTCTTTTTTTTCTTTCCCCTTTTGGTTCACCTCTTTACTGGTTCTGTCACTGCAAGTGTGTGTGTGTGTTCTCTGTATGTTTGTCTGTCTGTTTTCCTTTTCAGCGCTACCTCAAGGAACAAGCCAAAGCACACATAGTGGAAAGTCCCAAATATCACTGAGTAGGGAAATAAATTAGTCAGAGGCATAACAAGAGAAACCGAGAGACACCATTAAAAGAACACCTCCTGAAACAACAGACCCTGGATAGTCAAACAGCCTCCTTTAATGGACAAATACTAATAGCCGCACAGTACAGAACGGGATTTTAAAACTGACAAGAGACAGAAAGCTAGCCAAAATGAAGAAAGGAAATAACTCTCCTCTAAAGAAACTCCACGAAGAAATCACAGCTACAGAACTGCTCAAAACAGACACAAGCGACATAACTCAACAAGAATTTAGAGCGATTATCATAAAATTAATCACTGGGCTTGAAAAAAGCATAGAAGCAGTCAGAGAAGAGATTGATATAAAGACTAGGATCCTTCAAAATAGCTGTGACCAGTTTAAATAAAGGCTACAGGGGGAAGGAGCCAAGATGGCAGAGAGGAAGGGAGCTCTGTAAACTTCGTCTGCCCCATCTATCGAAATGAGAAGGACATTACTCTCATCTGCAAGAGTGGAAGGAGAAAATACGGACTCCAGAAAGAAGACAAACTCACAGATACCTGAGTAAGTGAGTGCGAACTGGGGAGATTGGAAAACGGGCCAGCCCGAGATGGGCAGGGGAGGTGGGAGTCCCAGCCCAACACGGGGCAAGTGCGCAGAGCCCGAGAGACAAAGGGAAGAGACAGAGAGACTGAACACGCTCATAGTACTGTCTCTGGGGAAGAGATAAAGAATGTTTAACCGTGCTCGGAGAGAAAAAACACTCACTCCATATATAACTGCTGGGTAGTGCAAATCCCAAACCCAGGAGGCACAAAGGAAAAAAACAGCTTCCAGCCCTGCGCCATCCTGGCAGAGAGTCAGCGGCCACAGCAGCAGTGGGCGGCCCCAGAGGCGCGCACTTCAGCCTGGGCTGCAGGAGCGGGAGCACACACATCAGTTCCACAGCACATCTCGCCTCCAGCATTGGCTGTGCGAATCCCGAATCCTGGGGGCCAACAGGGAAAAAATAGCCCCCACCCCAATGCAATCCTGGCAGGGAGTTGGAGGTGGAGGAGGCCTGGGCGTGCACTTTGGCTGCAGGAGCACGCAGCTCATTTCTGGCAGCGCCCGCGAGGGTGTGCACTTCAACTCCTGCTGTGCACCTCACCTCAGGCAGCACACCTCACCTCAGGCAGTGGCAGCGCAAATCCAGGCCTGAGCCAAGAGAAACTGATCCCTCCCTCTAAACAATCCCTAGCTTAACTGGGGGCTGGGATTCCAGTCTGTGAGGGCGTGCACCTCGCCTCCTGCAGCAGCAGCACAAATCCCCGCCAGCGCCTAGAGAAACTGCTCCCTCCCCCTACGAGATCCTGGCTAAGAAGACATCCGCCAAAGCAAGTACATCTCATCTGTGGTAGCATAAAGGTGCATGGACTAGGACTTTGAACCAAGGCGGGCCTGGAAAATACAACTGGGCTCAGCTGCGGCACAAGGAAATTGGACTCATTAGAGTGGCCTACAGTGCCTAGTTCCAGCAGAGCATGGCGTGCCACCATTCCACTTTTTGTAGCCACCAAGGCAGAGCCTCTGAGAGCAGCCTCTGAGACCTACCACACCAAACCACACCGTTCTCCAAGGGAAAGCTGCTGCTATTTTTCCCCTTTTTTCCTTTTTTTTGTACTTATTTTTTATTATTACCTTTTTACTTAAAATTTTTAAATTTTTACTCCTTATTTCCTTCCTCCTTTCTCCCTCTTTTTTTTTTTTCGTTCTTGCAATTCAGATATATTCTCCCATATCTCATCCTTACTTCTCCCCTCAACAGGTCATACACTTTTAGACTGTCCATTGTCCTTTGTTGTCTCTGCCCCCCTTTATTTTTTTTCTTCTTTTCTTCTCTTTCCTCTCCATTTTCTTTCTTTCCTTTCCCCCTTTTAATTTTTTTGTTTGTTTGATTTGTCTGTGCGTTTGCATGCTTCTGTTCCCTCTGTGTTTGTCTGTCTCTTTTCCTTCTTAGGGCTACCCCAAGAAACAAGCTAAAGTGTGCATGATGGTGAGTCCCAAATATCGCTGAGTATGGAAATAAAATATTCAAAGGCACAACAAGAGAAACTGAGAGACACCATTAAAAGAATATTTCCTGAAACAACAGGCCATGGACAGTCAATAAGCCTCCTTTAACAGAGCAATATTAACAGGTGCACAGTGCACAACGAGCTTTTGAAAGCTCACAAGAGACAGAAAACTAGCAAAAATGAAAAAACGAGGGAACTCTCCCCTGAAGAACCTCCAGGAAGAAGTCACAGCCACAGAACTGCACAAGGCAGATCTAGACAACATACCTGATCAAGAATTTTAAAAACTTGTCATAAAATTAATCGCTGGGGTTGAAAAAAGCATCAAAGAAGCAACTGAGACAATGACTAGGAACTCTGAAAATAGGTGTGATGAGTTAAAAAAAAAAAAGACTATAAATGAGGTGAATAATAAAAAGGAGGTAGCCACCTCAAGGATTGAAGAGGCAGAGAGAAGAATATGTGAATTAGAAGATATAGCCAAAAAAGAAGCTGAAAAAAAGAAAGAGAAATTGATCCAGGAGCAGGAAAGGAGAATTTGAGACCTGAGTGATGCAAGCAAACAGAACAACATCCATATCATAGGAATTCCTGAAAAGGAAGACAGAGAGAAAAGTCTTGAAGTGATACTAGACCAAATTATAACTAAGAATTTCCCAAATCGGGAAAATAGACATTCAAATTCAAGAGGCATAAAGAACCCTCTTAAGACATAATTTGAATTGACCTTCAGCATGACATATCATAGTGAAACGGACAAAATATAAAGATAAAGAGAGAATTATGAAAGAGGCTAGGGATAAAAGGGCCCTCACGTACAAAGGGAAACCTATCAGAGTGGATACAGGCCTATCTAATGAAACTTGGCAGGCCAGGAAGGAATGGCAGGAAATCTTCAATGTGATGAACAGAAAAAACATGCAGCCAAGAATCCTTTATCCAGAAAGGCTGTCATTCAAAATAGGAGAGAAAGGCGTTCCCAAATAAACAAAAATTGAAAGAATTCATAACCACCAAACCAGTCCTACAGGAAATCCTAAGAGGGACTCTATGAGGGAAATGTTGCAAAGAATACAAGGTGATAGAGACACCACTATAAACATGAATTCTAGGGAGAACACAATGAATCTAAATCCACATTTTTCAATAATAACACTGAATGTAAATGAACTGAATGCTCCAACCAAATGACACAGGGTACCAGAATGGATTAAAAAAAACAAACTCCTTCTATTTGCTATCTACAAGAGACTCATTTTAGACCTGAAGATAGCTTCAGGTTGAAAGTAAAGGGATGGAGTAATATCTCTCATGCCAATGGAAGCCAAAAGAAAGCCAGAGTAGCCATACTTATATCAGAAAAACTGGACTTTAAAGTAAAGGCAATAACAAGAGATGAAGAGGATATTATATAATAATTACAGGGTCTCTCCATCAGGAAGAGCTAACAATTATAAATATCTATGCACCAAATTCAGTAGCGCCCAAATACAGGAAAAAATTAATCACAGAAAGAAACAATCTTATTGATAAGAATGTGCTAATTGCAGGGGACTTTAATACTCCTCTGACAGCAATGGAGAGATCAACCAGACAGAAAATCACTAAAGAAGCAAGGGACCTGAATGGCACATTGGAACAGATGAAATTGATAGACATATTTAGAACTCTGCATCCTGAAATTAGGAAATTCAATTTCTTCTCGAGTGCACAAAGCACATTCTCCAAGACAGATCACATACTGGGGCATAAAGCAGCCCTGCATAAGTATAAACGAATAGAGATCATACCATGCACACTTTCAGATTACAATGCAATGAAATTTGAAATTAACCACAGGAAAAAGTCTGGAAAGTCTCCAAAAATGTGGAGGTTAAAAACCATCCTACTAAAGAATGATTGGTATAACCAAGCAATTAGAGAAGAAATTAAAAAATATATGGACAAAAATGAAAATGAAAATACAACAATCCAAAATCACTGGGACGCAGCAAAGGCTGTCCTAAGAGGAAAGTATATTGCAATCCAGGCCTATTTCAACAAACTAGAAAAAGCGCAAATTCAAAATCTAATGGAGCACCTACTGGAACTAGAAGGGAAGCAGCAAAGGACCCCAAACCCAGCAGAAGAAAAGAAATAATAAAGATCAGGGCAGAAATACACAATACAGAATCAAAAAAAAAAAAAACAAACACAAAAACAAAAACAAAAAACGGTCACACAGATCAATGAAACCAAGAGTTGGTTCTCTGAAAAAATAAACAAAATTGATAAACCTCTAGCCAGGCTCCTCAGAAAGAAAAGAGAGAGCACCCAGATAGACAAAATCATGAATGAAAAAGGATGTATTACAACCAATCCCTTAGAAATACAAGCAATCATCAGAGATCACTATGAAAAATTATATGCCAACAGACTGGACATCCTAGAAGAAATGGAAAAATTCCTAAATGCACATGCACTGCCAAAATCCAAACAGGAAGAGAAAGAAAGCATGAATAGACCAATAATCAGTGAAGAAATTGAATCTGTTAACAAAAATCTCCCAAAGAATAAGAGCCCAGGGCCAGATGGCTTCCCAGGGGAATTTTACCAGACATTTAAAGCAAAGCTAATACCCATTCTCTTCAAAATATTCCAAAAAATAGAAATAGAAGGAAAACTTCCAAACTCATTCTACGAAGCCAGCATCACCTTGATACCCAAACCAGACAGAGATCCAGCCAAAAACGAGAACTACAGACCAATATCCTTAATGAATACAGATGCAAAAATACTCAACGAGATACTGGCAAATCGAATTCAACAGCATATAAAAAAACTGTCCATCATGATCAAGTGGGATTCATTCCTGGGTTACAGGGCTGGTTCAATATTCACAAATCCATCAAGGTGATCCAACACATTAACAAAAGAAAGGATAAAAACCATATGATCCTGTCGATAGATGCAGAAAAAGCATTTGACAAAATACAGCACCCTTTCTTAATAAAAACCCTTGATAACGTCGGATTAGAAGGAACTTACCTAAACAGTATAAAAGCCATTTATGAAAAGCCCACAGCTAATATCATCCTCAGTGGGGAAAAACTGAGAGCTTTCCCCCTGAGATCAGGAACACGACAGGGGTGTCCAGTCTCACCACTGTTGTTTAACATAGTGCTGGAAGTCCTAGCATCAGCAATCAGACAACAAAAGGAAATAAAAGGCATCAGAATTGGCAAAAAAGTCAAACTTTCACTTTTTGCAGATGACATGATACTCTACATGGAAAACCAAATTGACTCCACCAGAAGCCTTCTAGAACTGATCAATGAATTCAGTAAAGTTGCAGGGTACAAAATAAATGTATAGAAATCAGTTGCATTCCTATACACCAAAAATGAAGCAGCCGAAAGAGAAATCAAGAAACTGATCCCATTCACGATTGCACGAAAAACCATCCAATACCTAGGAGTAAACCTAATCAAGGATGTAAAAGACCTATATGATGAAAACTATAGAAAACTTATGAAAGAGATTGAAGAAGACAGCAAGAAATGGAAAAATATTCCCTGTTCATGGATCAGAAGAATAAACATTGTGAAAATGTCATTACTACCCAAAGCAATTTACACATTCAATGCAATCCCCATCAAAATTGCACCAATATTCTTCTCAAAACTAGAACAAACTATCCTCAAATTCGTATGGAACCACAAAAGACCCCGATTAGCCAAAGTCATATTGAAGAAGAAAACCAAAACGGGAGGCATCACAATCCCAGACTTTAGCCTCTACTACAAAGCTGTCATCATCAAGACAGTATGGTATTCACACAAAAACAGACACACAGACCAATAGAATAGAATAGAGAACCCAGAACTGGGCCCACAAATGTACGGTCAATTAATTTTTGACAAAGCAGGAAAGAGTATCCGATGGAAAAAAGACTGCCTCTTTAAGCAGGTGGTACTGGGAGAACTGGACAGCAACATGCAGAAGAATGAAACTAGACCACTTTCTTACACCATACACAAAAATAAACTCAAAATGGCTGAAGGACCTGAATGTGAGACAGGAAACCATCAAAACCCTCGAGGAGAAAGTAGGGAAAAACCTCCTAGACCTCCACCGCAGCAATCTCCTACTCGACACATCCTTAAAGGCAAGGGAAATTAAAGCAAAACTGAACCCTTGGGACTTCATCAAGATAAAAAGCTTCTGCAAGGCAAAGGAAACAATCAAGAAAACTAATAGGCAACCGACAGAATGGGAATAGATAGTTGGAAATGACATATCAGATAAAGGGCTAATATCGAAAATATACAAGGAACTCACCAAACTTCACACTCACAAAACAAATAATCCAGTGAAGAAATGGGCAGAAGACATGAACAGACACTTCTCCAAAGAGGACATCCAGATGGTCTACAGGCACATGAAATGATGCTCAACATCACTCATCATCAGGGAAACACAAATCAAAACCACACTGAGATACCACCAAACGCCAGTCAGAGTGGCTAAAATGAACAAATCAAGAGACTATAGATGCTGGCGAGGGTGTGGAGAGACGGGCACCCTCCTATACTGCTGGTGGGAATGTACACTGGTGCAGCCGCTCTGGAAAACAGTGTGGAGGTTCCTCAAAAAACTATCCATAGAACTCCCCTATGACCCAGCAATAGCATTGCTGGGGATTTACCCAAGAGAGACAGAAATGCTGATGCATAGGAGCACGTGTACCCCAATGTTCATAGCAGCACTGTCAACAATAGCCAAAACATGGAAAGAGCCTAAATGTCCATCACCTGATGAATGGATCAAGAAGATGTGGTATATATACACAATGGAGTACTACATGGCAATGAGAAAGAATGACATATGGCCATTTGTAGGAAAGTGGATGGACCTTGAGAGTGTCATGCTAAGCGAAGTAAGCCAGACAGGGAAGGACAGAAACCATATGTTTGCACTTATAGGTCTAACAGGAAAACAGGAGAAACCTCATGGAGAACCAGGGGGAGCAGAGGAGGGAGATAGAGTTGGGGAGAGAGAGGGATGCAAAACTTGAGAGACTATTGAATGCCGAAAACGAACAGAGAGTTGAGGGGGAAGGGGGAGGGGGGAAAAGAGGTGATGGTGATGGTGGAGGGCACTTGTGGGGAAGAGCACTGGGTGTTGTATGGAAAACAATTTGACAATAAAATATTTTGGAAAAAAATATATTATAAAAAAACAAAGAACAAATGGAATTTATATTGATAATAATGAAGTACAGAATACATTTTAAATGCCTTTCTTATTACTAAAAAAATCTTTAATAAATGTACATGTGAAATTAAAATGTGCATATTGGGCTTAGACTGTCATTTAAAAAATGCCTAGAGATTAATGTTTTTCAATTTTAGTAAAATTTACAATATTATTTCTTATTGCGATTAAGTTAAGGGGGAAAAAGGCAAATGGTGTTTCTTAGAATAAGGACCATTTGTGTCTACAATGCTGAAAGAAATTCAGGAAGTTTTTGCCTGACTGCTATTTCTAAATGTGCTTTCTGCTTAAGAAGAATGGCTACTTGGCTTTTCAGCATATATTTTTTGAATAAAAGAAAAAGCTTGGGAAAGTGGCAAAAAGCTTTGACGTGTTAATGTTCGTAACTCTTTAGAAGTATAAAACATTTTCTAATTAATTTGATGAATTATCTGCCCCCTTTTTATTTCTAGAGGTTAACAGGTTATCAGAAATTCTGTAATTGAAGAATAAATTTCATAACCGTTGAATTAAAAACACACATTTGAAGTAGGTTTGGTTTCAGTATTAGAGGTAAAGGGACAGCATCTAGTGAGTAAAAGAAGGTGGTGTTTTTCTTGCTGTGATTCTCATATATAGGGTTAAACATCCTGCTGATAGTTTGGACAGGCATTCATGCGTAGTGTATAGGGTTCTGCCAACAATTAGAAGATTGATCTTGACAAGTCCCTGAAATTTTCTATGCTCCATTTCCATTCTGAGTGGAGACACAGGTGCAACTTGGAATGCGCAACTTGGGTCTCCTCTTGATAGCCCAGTTTTCTTTATTGACTCTAAGTCATTTGGTAGATCAGGCTTATTCCTCTTGGTCCAACTTAAGGAATCAAACAGATATTTGGAAGATTTGGTTGGCAGCAGGAGGGGTGGAGAGGACGATCCTCTAGGACATGAGAAACTAAGAAACTTCCATTACAGTGGAGGTCAGACTTCAAAAGCCTTTAAATATACACTAAATGTGCAAAAACAATACAATGGCATTTTAAGGAATTAATTAAATATTAATTCTTAACCATAATATGAACTCAGAATAAAACCTTAAAAGTAAATATAAAATATACATAAGTTAAACAAATGAATAAAAATGATCTTTGATAAATGTACTCCAAGTTAATTTTGAAATTTCCTCGTGTTTATTTAACAAAGTAGTTGTTATTTTATTCAAGAAAAAGGACTTGAGTCGTTGGTTCACTGATATAGCTTCAGTAGATGTCAAAAAAGAGTGGAAAAAATGAGTCTCTATTTACCTTCCAGAGGAATCAGAAGAATAAACTCATGGGCACTTAAAAAGTAGGCAGAATGCCTGATTACTGCTCTAAAATTATGCACTCAGGAGAAATTAGGTGTATAACTTTTTGTGTTCAATGAACTGTGATTTTTCCCCCAGCTATGACTCATATAATATAATGCTGGTGACTCAGTCTCTTACTGCTCACTAACCTCAAATCACACCTGTGCATCTATTACTGAACTCAGAACTCTTCAAGCATTATGTACTAGGAATGTAAAAGTTTCTGGAAGAGTATGCTTTTCCTTACAGAAGGTCACGGGAGGTACTGACTCAGTAAGAGATCATCATGTGGCCCTTTAATACCCAACTCCCTTATGTATCCCAGCTTGCTTTCAGGTGAACAAGCTATCCTTATGATCCCCAAATGAATCTGTGTTATTATCAGGAAATTCTAAAACTCAGTCTTACAGATTACTTCTCCTGTACCTTTGTTCATTGAAGGCAAGTATCCTGGAACACAGACTCCTAATGAAAGCCTGGTAGGAACAATTGACCTCGAGTTCCCTTGGCTCCTAGTCAGTTTAATATGGATCCATCTACTTTTATCAGATATTACCTCTGTCCAAGTGGGCTTTAGTGATGCTATTAGCAAAACATCATTAAGTGAGGGAAATGGAGAGTATTAGAAAAATTAATAACCATTGCCAACAGAAATAAAATTTGGAATAATGAATAAGTGTATCCTGTTACACCATCTTCGAAAGATGTGCAGATTCACACCTGTCTTCCTTCCCTGAAGGAAATCTGAGTAGTCCCTGAGAGCCCAGTGTGTGTTTAAAAATATGCTTGTTGGCAATTCCTTTGTTGTATTAATAATATTTAAAGAGATTGTATAGAAAACTTGTTTAAATATATTAGTGAGAAAATTGTTTGCTTACAGACTCGATTTTAAATGATTCTCTAATTAAGGTCATAAAGCCAGACTGAATATATAAAGTATAAGAATTCAAAGTCTCACAAATTTAATGAAGCAAATTGTACAGAATTAATGAGCAGACTTTGAATTTTGACCACAATTTTAAGGGTCTTATTTGTTATGTCTTCAGAATTTTGTTTGCCCCATAAGGATTTGAGGCAGCTCACCGAAACCCATTAACTCAGCCATTTATTACCTGGAAAACTGCACTTATTCAGGACAAAGTGGAGAATGTTATAATTAGCAAAAGTGTTAAAAAACAGCCAAAATATACATCTAGTTTATTAATTTGCTGATAGAATGACCTGTCAGGACATATCAAAAGCAGTGTATTTTATTTCATACACAGTTTTCACAGGCTGACTCCTAATGGAAACAAATAGGTAGCAAGAAGAAGTATCACCTGAAACCTAAAATGAACAGGAAAACTATGAAAGCCAAAAAATATGAATATTTCATATTCATATGAAATATATGATGTCTGAAAGCCAACCCAAGAACTCAGAATGTATAATGAAGAATGCAGAGTAGTCTGAAAGGACAATATAAAGGGAAACAAGACTTGAGGTTTTTCTCAGAGCATGTTAGGCTAATATATGTATATGTATGTATAGTATATATAGATAACTACAGATATAAGTGACTATCTGCAAATAAATAACCATATATAAATGTCTACATATGTATATATAATCAACTTTGTGTCATCAAGAGAAATATAAATTATAATTTAAAAAAGAATGATTTTCAAGAAATATCAATTTTCCAGAAAATTCACATTCCAGACAGATAAGGAATAACAAATTAAGTATATTTAATTATGCACTCCAAAATGTCATACATGTACATATGTATGAATATGTGATTTTTCTATCTAAATTGTTAGTTCCTAAAAGGAAAGAATATATTGTCTTCTTATTTTGAATTTCTTAAGAGGTATAAAATGGAAATTAAGAGAGGAAAAGACCTATTTAAAAGACTTATCAATGACTTCTGGATTCAGCTCCAATAGGTAAATAGCTTGGACATCAACACTTCTGTCTGCAAGAAAAAATAAAAAGCTGGACAAACTGAAAACCAGTGATTTCTTTCTTGAAACCATCAGATTACTGCAATTGCAGGGCAGACTAGCATCTGGAAATCTGTAGAGACAAGTGAATCCAGAGACACAGAGGAGATTGCTTATCTGAAAAAGAAATTGCTAGAATCCTAAACTTCAAAAACATTTAAATGATTTTTTAGAAACTACTGGAAGATGAATGTGGATGAGTATCAGTGTAAGAATCTCTGGGAGGAGGGCCATAGGTCTGAAGAGAGATCCCACCATTTATTTGCCTTACCTCCAGGAATCCCGTGAGATTCTTATGGTGAATCCCAAAAAGATCTACCTGTAGCTCATGCAGGAGGAGAAGAACATTATTATAAAATATCCCAGGGCCCTCTCCACAACTCCACCTCTGCTCAAAAGGGAAGACTTTCCCAGAGCTTTAGCCCAACTGGAATGAAGACAGTATTCCCACACCAGCTCCCTCATCTTTCTCGCTAATCTATAGGAGAAAGATATTCAATTAGTCAACAGGGTTCAAAGTGCCAAACATTACATCAGGAATGCTGCTATTAAGGAAGGGAGTAGGGACATGGAGAAGTACTATACTTAACCAAAAAAACATTTATCAGGATCATATCTCAGAGACTTGGGACCACTAAAAGATTTAATGAAAAATTGTAGAATTGTAGAATGTTCTCCCTTCCCCAACAAGACTGCAATATAGTAACAGTGCATTATTGCTGAGGGTTGCAAGACACATTCTCTCTGAGGGAAGCCCAAAGTCAAGAGGGGAAGCAAACACAAGTGCACAAGATGATTCTGAAGCTTCTGGCACCTACAGTTACAGCAAACATTAAGCACAATACACTGCTAGGCAGAGTATGAATTCTCACACTAATTCTCATACTTTAAAGGCCTATTAACTTCAATAGTTTCCATTACCCAATACATGTCCAGCTTTAGAGAAAACACTTACTGCATGCCAAAAGGCAAGAAAAAACAGTTGAAAGAGACAAAGGTAAGTAAAATGAATAACACTAATATGAGAAATGTGAGGGAGAAATTAGATATACCCTGATTTAAGATACCTATACTATATGTTATTGGAAGGAGGTCTTATGTCCCATAAAAATGCACAAAAACATCAAACTCTAGTAAATCCACCCTTAAGAAGAAACAAGATGTATAACTGATTCCTTAAGAGAGAAGATTAAAAGTAATCATAAAATGCTAAAATACTCAATTAAAACCAGAGAAAGGAGAATAAAAGGAAGAAAAAAAACAATAGAACAAGTCCAATTAATTTAAAATAGTTACAATCAGAGTAGGTATTACTACAATTTCTATCAGTATCACTTTAAATGTGAATAGTATAAATACATTCTTTAAAAGACACAGATTGTCAGAGTGAATTTTAAAAAAAGATCCAACTGTATGTTGTCTACAAGAAACTCATATCAAGTGTAAAGAATCAAGTGTGTCATTCAAAACCATTGTTTCCTTGTTGATTTTCTGCTTTGATGATCTGTCCATTACTGTAAGTGGGGTGTTGAAGTCCTCTGTTATGGTATTATTACCAATGAGTTTCTTTATGTTTGTGATTAATTGATTTATGTATTTGAGTGCTTTCACATTGGGGAAATAGATGTTTACAATTGTTAGGTCTTCTTGCTGTATAAACTCCTTAGTTATGATATAGCCCTTCTTCATCTCTTATTACAGTCTTTATTTTATTAAAAAAATTTTTTTAACATTTATTTATTGTTGAGAAACAGAGCACAAGCATGGGAGGTGCTGAGAGAGGGGGAAACACAGAATCTGAAGCAGGCTCCAGGCTCTAGGCTTTCAACACAGAGCCTGACACGGGGCTCAAACCCACAAGCAATGAGATCGTGACCTGAGCCGAAGTTGGATGCTCAACCAGCTGAGCCACTCAGGCACCCCTACCGTCTTTATTTTAAAATCTAAATATTCTGATATAAGTATGACTACTTCCTCTTTCTTTTGGCAAACAGCAGCATGATAGATGGTTTTTCATTCCCTTACTTTTATTCTGAAGGTGTCTTAGGCCAAAAATGGGTCTTTATAAATAGCATATAGATGGATCCTGTTTTCTTATCCACTCTGATACCTTATATTTTTTGATTGGAGCATTTATTCCATTGTAAATTAGAGTGAGTACTGAAAGATATGAATCTAGTGCCATTGTGTGGCCTGTAGAGTTGGTGTAACTGGTGGTGTTCTCTGGCCTTTTTTAGTCTTGGTTGCTTTTGTTGTTTTGTTTTGTTTTGTTTTGTTTCAATGTCTCTCCCCTCAGAGAGTCCTCCTTAAAATTTCTTGCAGAGCTGGTTTAGTGGTCATTAATTCCTTTAGTTTTTCTTTGTCTGGGAAACTCTTTATCTCTCCTTTTATTTTGAATGACAGCCTTGCTGGATTAAGAATTCTTGACTGCATATTTTTCTGATTCAGCACATTGAATATATCTTGCCACTCCTTTCTGGCCTGTCAAGTTTCTGTGGATAGGTCTGATGATCTGTCTTCCTTTATAGAATAAGGACTTTTATTCCCCTTGCTGCTTTCATGATTCTTTCCTTGCCTGGGTACTTTGTGAATTTGACTATGATATGCCTAGTCGATGGTTAGTTTTTGTTGCATCTAATGGGAGTCCTCTGTGCTTCTTGGATTTTGGTGTCTGTGTCTTTCCTCAGGTTAGGAAAATTTTCCACTATAATTTGCTCATTTAAATCTACTACACCCTTTTCTCTCTCTTCCTCTTCTGGAACTCCTATGATTCAGATTTTATTCCTTTCTATGAGTCATTGAGTTCCCTAATTCTTATATTATGCTCTTTTGCCTTGGTTTCCCTCTTTTTTTCTCTGCTTTATTATTCTCCATAAGTTTGTCTTCTATATTGCTGATTTGCTACTCAGCTTTATTCATCCATGCCACTGTGGCATCCCTTTGAGTTTTCATATTGGTTATAGTACTTTTAATTTCGTGCTGACTAGATTTTACTTCTTTTAGCTCCACAGAAGGGGATTCTATGCTTTTTTCAACATGAGCTAGTATTCTTATCGTGATTCTAAAGTCGAGTTCAGACATTTTATATCTATGTTGATTAAGTCCCTGGCCATAATTTCTTCCTATTCTTTCTTTTGGAGTGAATTCCTTCATTTTGTCATGTTAGAGGAGGAAAAATAATTAATAAAATAAAATATTTAAATTAAAAACTTTGAACAACACACAAAAACATCAAATCAAGGAAGCTAGATACTGAGTGCATTCTGGTCTGGTTGTTGAAAGAAGCTTGCCAGAATAGAGAAAAAATGGAAAGAAAAGAAAGGATAAAAAAAGATAAGAGAACCCTTAAATATTCAAAAAATTTGTCCAATAAAATAGAATAAATGACACACTAGAGCAAATGGACTTAACAGATTCATTCAGAACATTTTATCCTAAAGCAGCGGAATACACATTCTTCTTGAGTACACACGGAGCATTCTCCAGAACAGATCACATACTGCCCTCAAGGACACAAATCAGCCCTCAACAAGTATAAAAAGATCAAGGTCATGCTATGCATATTTTCAGACCACAATACTATGAAACTGGAAATCAACAACAAGAAAAACTTTGGAAAGATAACAAATACTTGGACATTAAAGACTATCCTACTAAAGAATGAATAGGTTAACCAAGAAGTTAAAGAGGAAATTAAAAAGTACATGGAAGCCAATGAAAATGATAAATACAAAAGCCCAAAACCTCTGAGATGCAGAAGAGATGAACAGAAAATCATCAGAATCCTAGAGCAGAGAGCTGGCAACAACCTCTTTGTCCTCAGCCACAGTAATTTCTTACTTAGCATGTCTCTAAAAGCAAAGGAAACAAAATAAAAAATGAACAATTAGGACCACATCAAGATAAAACCTTCTGCACGTGAAGGAAACAATTAGCAAAACAAAAAGCATCCAATGGCATGGGAGAAGGTATTTGCAAATGACATGTCAGATAAAGTGTTTGTATCCAAAATCTATAAAGAACTTATCAAACTCAACACCCAAAAAACAAATAATCCAGTGAAGAAATGGGCAACAGTCATGAATAGACACTTTTCCAAAGAAGATATCCAGATGGCTAAGAAACACACGAAGAGATACTCAACCTCACTCATCATCAGGGAAATACAAATCAGAACCACAATGAGATACAACTTCACACTTGTCAGAATGGCCAAACTTAACAACTCAGGCAATGATAGATGTTGGCGAGGATGCGGAGAAAGAAGAACCCTTTTGCACCACTGGTGGGAATGCCAACTAGTGCAGCCACTCTGAAAAACAGTATGAAGTATCCTCAAAAAATTAAAAACAGAACTACCTTATGACCCAGCAATTGCACTACTAGGTATTTATCCAAAGGATAGAGTTGTGCTGCTTTGAAGGGGCACATGCACCTCAATGCTTATAGCAATACTATTGACAATAGCCAAAGTATGAAAAGAACCCAAATGTCCATCGACAGATGAATGGATATAAAAGCTGTGGTGTGTATGCAATGGAGTATTACTCAATAATCAAAAAGAATGAAATGTTGCCATTTGCAACAACATGGATGGAACTAGAGTGTATTTTGCTAAGCAGAATTAGAGAAAGACGCATACCATATAACTTCACTCATATGTGGAATTTAAGATGCAAAACAGATGAGGATAAGGGAAGGGAAGCAAATATAACATAAAAACAAGGAGGGGGACAAAACATAAGAGACTCTTAAATACAGAAAACAAACTGGGGGTTGCTGGAGGGGTTTGGGTGGGGGTATGAGCTAATTGGCAAGGGACATTAATGAGGACACCTGTTGAGATAAGTTCTAGGTGTTATATATGGGGGATGAGTTACTGGATTCTAGTCCTGAAATCATTGCTGCACCGCATGATAACACTAAATTGGATGTAAATTTAAAGAAATTAATTAAACATAAAAATAAAGAATAAAATAAGTTAAAAGTAAAAATATACATCATGCTAACAATAACTAAATGGATACTGGAGTGGCTATGTTAATTTCAGTCAAAGTAGAGACTAGAATGAGGAAAATTACCAGCTATAAAAAGGATATAACGACAATAAATCTATCCCCACAAAAGGGGCAGCATCTTAAAAGTGCATGTACCTAAAAAGATAGCATCAGAGTACTTGGACAAAAACAGGAAAAAAAAACTTATAAAAGAAATAAAGAAATCCACCATTATACTTGGAGACTTAAGCATTACACTTTTAATAATTTTTAAAAATTTATTTATTTTTGATAAGGAGTCAGAGTCTGAGCAGGGAAGGTGCAGAGAGATAGGGAGTCACAGAATCCAAAGAAGGCACCAGGCTCTGAGCTGTTAACACAGAGCCTGATGCGAACCTGTACCCACAAAACTGTGAGATCACTACCTGAGCTTTAGTAAGACGCTTAACTGACTGAGCCACTCGGGTGCCCCTCCTCTTTTAATAATTAATAAATCAAACAGGCAGAAAATCAATGATTTGATGTACTGAATATACTATCAGTCTGAATGTAATTGACATTTGAAGATTACTTAATCTAACAGCAGCAAAAATACACTTTATTCTCAATCTCACATGGAGCATTTACCAAAATAAACTACATTTTGGGTCATAAAGAGTTTTTACAAATTTAAAAAATGGAAATTGTATACAGTGTGTAATTGATAGAAATAACTAGAAGTTAGTAACAGAAAAATAACTGAAAAATCACCAAAAACAGTTTAAAAATTATAATTTTAGATTTCTAAATGACACATAAGTCAAAAAATTATCAAAAGGAATTAAAGCATACTTTGAATTAAATGAATATGAGAATTCTACGTAGGAAAATTCGGGGGATATAGTGAAATGGTGCTTAGAGAAAAGTTTATAGTATTAAATTTATATATTGGAAAAGAATAGAGATCTAACACTAATAACCTAGGCATCCCCTTTAGTAACTAAAGAAATAAGAAAATAGATGCCTAAAAGTAAGAAAAATAAAGAATAATAAAAGTTCAGAAATGAATGAAATTTTACAGTTCTTTGAAGAGAGAGAATGATCTTCATTATAAAAAAAAGAGTTATTATTACTGATTTCTTGAACATTAAAAGGAATACTAGAAGCAACTCTGTGTTCACAGCTAATACCTTACATGGAATGAACCAGCTGCATGAAATACAAACTATCAAAATTAAAACAAGGAAATGCGGATGATCTGAAGAATGTGATGTCTATTAAAAGAGATGGAATGAATAATAATAGTGCCATTGGCAAATTGTTGCCAACATTCAAGTAAGAAATGGTGCCAATTTTCTATAAGCCTTTCCAGAAAATAGAACTGAATTTATGGGTTCGTACTTGCCCTAGTACACAAAGCAAATAAAGATATTACAAGAAAGGAAAAGTGAGCTGCTATTTCTCATAAACAGAGATATAAAAATCAGCAACAAAAAAGCAGTGAATGGAATCCAACAATTAAAAAGAATTGCACATTAAGAAACAACGAGACATATTCTAAGTATGCAAGACGGGTTCAACATTTGGAAAAATCAGTAAAAACAATGCACCACATCAACAGGTTAAAAAAGGTATCACACAATCGTATCAACTAAGGCCGAAAAGACTTGACAAAATCCAGTGCTTGTGATAAAAATTCTCATCAAACTAGGAACAGAAAGGGACATCTCAGTTTAATACAGAGCACCTACAAAACCATAGCTAAAATCGTCGTGAGTAGGGAGAAGGGACACCTTCCCCCTAAGACAGAGAACATGGCAAAGACATACTCTCCCTCCCCTCCTATTCAACATCATATCCTATGTAGTGAAATAAGACAAGAAAGAGAAATATAATATACAGATACTGGAAACAAGCAAATAGATCTCCTTTATTTATGTATATAAAACATCCTGAAGAATCAACAAAAAAATCGTGTAACTAAAAGTGAGCATATAGAAAGATCATAAAATAAAAGTTTACTATACAAAAGTTAATTTCTTTCTTATACATTAACAATGCCCAACTATAATTTGATATAAAATATACCATTAATAATAGCATGAAGCTAAATGAAATACTTAACCATAAATTAAACACAACATACATGATCAATATGCCAAAAATTTTAAAACACTAATGAAATAAATCAAAGATCTAAATAAATGGGGAAATATACCTTGTTTATGAAAGACTCAGTATTATTTATATGCTAATTCTTCTCAAATTGTTCTATAGGTTCAGTGCAATCCCTATCAAAATTACAACAAACTGGGGGTAAGATGGCGGAGAAGTAGGGAGCCCCATACTTTTTCACCCATCTGCATCTCTAAAACCAGGAAGGACTGAAGTCATAACACTGAACCACAAGAGTCTGGGAAAAAAAGAGACAGAGTCCACTAAGAAGACAGCCTCATAGGTGCGTGATTGCAAACTGAGGAAGATAAAAATGGGCTGGGACCAGAGGTGAGGGAGCTCCCTCCACAGAAAGCTGCAGAGAGATGACGGGAAGAGAAAGAGTGGCTGAAACTGCTATAAACTGTCTGGAGAAGAGAAAATCCTCAGCCCAGGACGTAGAGGGATCCTATCATCCCATCTGGAAATGCAGGGCATTTGGAGAGAGATTTATTTTCCTCTCACTGTGGCGCTTTCCTTGGCTAGGCCCCTGATCGCAGGTGGCGCCAAGAGAAACTACTCCTCTACTCCCCCAACTTGATCCCTGGCAAAGAGGCCACCGCCTGCGGAGTACATTGTGGGCAGTATCATTAAAGTGTGTGGACTAAGATCTGGAAACAAGGCGGAGCTTGGGAAATACAACTCGGCCCACCTTGGCTACACCTGTGGCACATGGAGATCGGACCCAAAAGAATGAGTTGCCAAGCTTGGTTCGAGAAGGGATGGGGGCACTGCCATTTTTCTCTCCACAACCATTAAGGCAGGGCCTCAGGGAGTGGCCTGGGGAACCCACAGTGGAGGCAAGACCTGCCTACACCAAACCATGTCTATCTGCCCTGGGGCCCAGGCAAGATCAACATTGGTGCATTGCCATGATTAACTCTAGATCAATTCTTGCTATTCAGATATATTTTTCTTTATCTCATTCTCTCTCGCCTCCGCTGGACTGGGCACTCTGCTCATTGGTTTGCTTAAACAGTCACATTTAATCCATTCTCATGATGCATATTCTACACCTCTGTCACTACCTACCTCTCTCTCTCTCTCTCTCTCTCTCTCTCTCTCTGTAGAATAATTAGACTATAAGTTTTTTGGGGTAACATTATCTTCATTGTTTTTTCTCCTTGCCTCCTACTATATTCTCTTCTTTCTCTCTCTGAATTAAGTCTTCAAGTGTCTCTGCCGGGTCAATGTTCAATTTCGCTTCCTCCCTACTCATGTCACTTCTCTCTTTCCATATGCTCTTCCATCAGCACTGCCTCCACCCTGCTCTTTATTTTACCTGGGACTTCTGTTTTTATGATTTTAGACTGTCCTTTATCTTTTGTTGTTTCTGTTCCCACCCTCCCCCCTATATTTCCCCCGTCTGGTGTGCTTGTTTCTTTGAGTTGTCTGTGCGTTGGTGTGCTTTTGTTCCCTGTATGTTTGTCTGTTTTCCTTTTCAGGGCTACCTCAAGGAAGGAGAGTCCTAAATACCAATACAAGTAGGGAAATAAAATAACCAAAGGCACAACAAGAGAGACCAAAGGACACCATTACAAGAACACCTCCTGAATGGACAGGCCCTGCACAGTCAATGAGCCTCCTTTAATACAGCACTTCTCACAGGTGCAGAGTGCATAACAAACTTTTAAAACTGACAAGACACAGAAAGCTAGTCAAAATGAAAATACAGAAAAACTCTCCTCTGAAGAAATTCCAGGAAGAAGTTACAGCTACAGAATTCCTGATAACAGATATAAGCAACATAACTGAGCAAGAATTTAGAACACTTGTCATAAAATTAGTCACTGAGCTTGAAAAAGGCATGGAAGACAGCAGAGAAACTATTACTACAAAGACTATGGACCTTAAAAATAGTTGTGATGGGGCGCCTGGGTGGCTCAGTCGGTTAAGCGTCTGACTTCGGCTCAGGTCATGATCTCACGGTTCGTGGGTTCGAGCCCCGCGTCAGGCTCTGTGCTGACAGCTAGCTCAGAGCCTGGAGCTGCTTCGGATTCTGTGTCTCCCTCTCTCTCTCTCTGACCCTCCCCTGCTTGCACTGTCTCTCTCTGTCTCTCAAAAATAAATAAAAAACATTAAAAAAAATTTTTTTAAATAGTTGTGATGAATTAAAAAATGCTATAAATGAGATGCATAATAAAATGGAGGCAGTCCCTGCACGGATTGAAGAGGCAGAGAGAATAGGTGAATTAGAAGACACAATTATGGAAAAAAAGAAATACAAATTATCCAGGAGCACCAAAGGAGAATTTGAGACCTGAGCGATACAATCAAAGGGAACAATATCCATATCATAGGAAATCCTGAAGAAGAGGAAAGAAGAAAAGCGCTGAAGGGGTATTTGAACAAATTGTAGCCAAGAACTTCCCCAATCTGGGGAAGGAAACAGACACATATCCAAGAGGCACAGAGAACTCCCCTCAGACTAACTTGAATTGACATTCGGCATAACATATCATAGTGAAACTGGCAAAATAAGGTAAAGAGAGGATTCTGAAAGCAGCTAGGGAGAAAAGGGCCCTAACATACAAAGGGAGACCTATCAGAGTAGTTACAGACCTATCTACTGAAACGTGGCAGGCCAGAAAGGAATGGCAGGAAATCTTCAATGTGATGAACAGAAAAAACGGGCAGCCAAGAATCCTTGATCCAGCAAGTCTGTCATTCAGAATATAAAGAGAGATAAAGGTTTTCCCAAATAACAAAAAATCGAAAAAAATCATCACCACTAAACCACCCCTACAAGAAATCTTAAAAGGAACTTTAAGAGGGAAATGTTGCAAGGAACCCAAAGTACCAGAGACACCACTACAAGCATGAACCCTTCAGAGAACACAATGACTCTAAACCATAATTTTCAATAATCACACTGAATGAATGTAAATGGACTAAATGCTCCAAACAAAAGACATAGGGTAGCAGAATAGATCAAAAACCAAAATCCATCTATTTGCTATCTATAAGAGACTCATTTTAGACTTGAAGACACCTTCAGATTGAAAGTAAGGGGATGGAGAAATATCTATCATGCGCCTAAAAGTCAAAATAAAGCCAGAGTAGCCATACTAATATCAGACAAACTGGACTTTAAAGTAAAGGCAGTAACAAGAAATGAAGAAGGGCATTATATAATAATTACAGGGTCTATCCATGAGGAAGGGCTAACAATTATAAACATCTATGCAATGAATTTGTGAGCATCCAAATACATAAAACACAATCACAAACAGAAACAATCTTATTGGTAAGAATGTGCTAATTGCAAGGGATTTTAATACTGAGAATAATGGATAGATCAACAAGACAGAACACCACTAAGAAAACAATGGACTTGAATGACACATTGAAACAGATGGACTTGACAGATATATTTACAACTATATCCTGAGGCTATGGAATTCACTTTCTTCTCAAGTGCACATGGTACATTCTCCCAGATAGACCACACAGTGGGTCATAAGGTAGCCCTCAATAAATATAAAAGAATGAAATCATACCATGCACACTTTCAGATCACAATGCTATGAAACTTGAAATCAATCACAGGAAAAAGCATGGAAAACCTCCTAAAACATGGAGGTTATAGACCACCATATTAAAGAACGATTGGGCCAATCAGGCAATTAGAGAAAAAATTTAAAATAATATGGAAATAAATGAAAATGAAAATACAACAATCCAAAAACTTTGGGATGCAGCAAAGGCAATCCTAAGAGGAAAGTGTATTGCAAACTAGGCCTATTTTAAGAAACCGGAAAAAAACACAAATACAAAATTTAACAGTGGACCTAAAAGAATCAGATAGAAGGAGAGCAGCAAGAGAACCCCAAACCCAGCAAAAGAAGAGAAATAATAAAGATGAGGGCAGAAATAAACAACATAGAATCCAAAAACCCAGTTAAACATATCAATGAAACCAAGAGTTGGTTTTTTGAAAGAATAAAAAAAAATTGATGAGCCTATAGCCAGGCTTCTCGAAAAAAAAAAGAGAGAGAGAGAGAGAGAGCACCCAAATATACAAAATCACAAGTGAAAATGGATCTATTACAACCAATCCCTCAGAAATATAAGCATTTATCAGGGAATACTATGAAAAATTATATGCCAACAACCTGGATAACCTAGAAGAAATGGACAAATTTCTAAACACACATGCACTAACAAAATTCAAATGGGAAGAGATAGAAAACCTGAACAGACCCATAACTTGTGAAGAAATCAAAGCAGTGATAAAAAATCTCCCAACTAATAAGAGCTCTGAGCCAGATGGCTTCCTTGGGGAATTCTACCATTTAAAGCAGAGTTAGTACGATTCTTCTCAAGCTATTTCAAAACATAGAAATAGAAGGAAAACTTCCGGACTCATTCTATGAAGCCAGCATCACTTTGATTCCCAAACCAGACGGAGACCCGGGGGGGGGGGGGGGGGGGAAGAACTAAACGCCAATATCTTTGATGAATACAGATGCAAAAATACTCAACAACATACTAGCAAATTGAATTCAACAGCATATAAAAAGAATTATCCATTATGATCAAGTGGGATTTATTCCTGGGTTACAGGGCTGGTTCAATAATTGCAAATCCATCAATGTGACACATCACATTAACAAAAGAAAAGCTAAATGTCAATAGATGCAGAAAAAGCGTTTGAAAAACTACAACATCCTTTCTTAATAAAAGCCCTCGAGAAAGTCAGGATATAAGGAACTTACTTAAACATCATAAAAGACATTTATGAAAAGCCCACAGCTAATATCATCCTCAATGGGGAAAAACTGACAGCTTTCCCCAAGATCAGGAATATGACAAGGATGTCCACTTTCATTACTATTGTTTAAAATAGTGCTGGAAGTCCTAGCATCAGCCATCAGACAACAAAAGGAAATAAGAGGCATCAGGATTGGCAAGGATAAAGTCACACTTAGACTTTTCACAGATGACATGATATTCTACGTGGGAAACATGACTGAATCCACCAGAAGCCTACTAGAACTGATCCATGAATTCAGCAAAGTCACTGGGTACAAAATCAATGTACAGAAATCGGTTGCATTTTTATACACCAATAATGAAGCAACAGAAAGAGAAATCAAGAAACTGATCCCATTCACAATTGCAAGAAAAACCATAAAATACCTTGAAATAAACCTAACCAAAGAGGTAAAAGGCCTGTACAATGAAAACTATAGAAAACTTATGAAGGAAATTGAAGACACATAGAAATGGAAAAACATTCCATGCTCATGGATCAGAAGAATGAACATTGTGAAGATGTCATTATTACCCAAAGCAATCTACACATTCAATGCAATCCCAATCAAAATTGCACCAGCATTCTTCTCAAAGCTAGTACAAACTATCCTAAAATGTGTATGGAAGCACAGAAGACCCTGAACAGCCAAAATAATACTGAAAAAGAAAACCAAAATGTGAGGCATCACAATCCCAGACTTTAGCCTCTACTATAAAGCTGTCTTCATCAAGACAGTATGGTATTGGCACAAAAACAGACACATAGACCAATGGAATAGAATTGAGAACCCAGAATTGGACCCACAAATGTATGGCCAATTAATCCTTGACAAAGCAGAAAACAGTATCCAATGGAAAAAAGACAGCCTCTTTAACAGAAAGTGCTAGGAGAACTGGACAGCAGCATGCAGAAGAATGAAACTAGACCACTTTCTTACACCATACACAAAAATAAGCTAAAAATGGATGAAGGACCTGAATGTGAGACAGGAAACCAACAAAACCCTAGAGAAGAAAGCAGGAAACAGCCTCCTTGACCTAAACTGCACCAATTTCCTACTTGACACATCCCCAAAGGTAAGGTAATCGAGAGCAAAAATGAACTATTGGAACCTCATCAAGATAAAAAGCTTCTGCACCATAAAGGGAATGATCTACAAAACTAATAGGCAACCGATGGAGTGGGAAAAGATAGTTGCAAATGACATATCAGATAAAGGGCTAGTATACAAAATCTACAATGAACTCACCAACTCCACACCCAAAAAACGAACAATCCAGTGAAGAAATGGGCAGAAGACATGAATAGACACTTCTCCAAAGAGGACATCCAGATGGCCAACAGACACATGAAATGATGCTCAGTGTCACTCATCATCAGGGAAATACAAATCAAAACCACACTGAGATACCACCTCACACCAGTCAGAGTGGCTAAAATGAACAAATCAAGAGACTATAGATGCTGGCGAGGGTGTGGAGAGACGGGCACCCTCCTACACTGCTGGTGGGAATGTAAACTGGTGCAGCCGCTCTGGAAAACAGTGTGGAGGTTCCTCAAGAAACTATCAATAGAACTCCCCTATCACCCAGCAATAGCACTGCTAGGGATTTACCCAAGAGATACAGAAGTGCTGATGCATAGGAGCACATGTACCCCAATGTTCATAGCAGCGTTGTCAACAATAGCCAAAATCATGGAAAGAGCCTCAATGTCCATCACCTGATGAATGGATCAAGAAGATGTGGTTTATATATACGGTGAAATACTACTTGCAATGAGAAAGAATGCAAGTTGGCTATTTGTAGCTACATGGATGGAATTCGATGGTGTCATTCTAAGTGAAATAAGTCAGGCAGAGAAGAGCAGACACCATATGTTCAGTAATAAGTGGAACAGAAGAAACTTAACAGAGTACCATGGGGGAGAAGAAGGGGAAAAATAATTAGGGAGAGGGAGAGAAGTAAACCATGACAGATTCTTAAACAGAAGAGAACAAACTGAGGGCTGTTGGGGGAGAGGGGAAAGGCAGTGATGGGAATGCAGGAAGGCACTAGTTGGGATGTGTACTGGGTGTTACATGGAACCCAACTTGACAATAAACTATAAAAGAATAAACAAAAACAAAAAATCCCAGCAAACTATTTTGAAGATATCAACAAAACCACTCTAAAATTTATATGAAAAGTTAAAATGTCCACGTTAGACAATACAATACTAAAGAAACACAAAATTGGAGAACTAAAACTACCAATTTTAAGATTCAGTGTAAAACTATAGAAACAAAGGAAGTGTGTTTTTGATAAAATATTAGACAAACAGATCAATGGAACAGAATAGAGAACCCAGAAATACACCTGCATAAATGTAATCCACTGGTTATTGAGAAATACACAATTCAGTGGAATACTGGACAAATTGCAAATCAGTAGAAAAAGACAGTCTTTTCATATTAAAAATTTATGGTTTCACTTAACAGTATATAAAATGCTGTGTTGTGACAGGTATCAACTATCCATTAGATACTGAATCAATTTTTCTTAAGCACTACTAACTGCTTGCTTTTCTTGAAGCTAGATCATTCTGAAAATTTCCTGTTAGACCTATGAGTGCAAACATATGGTATCTGTCCTTCTCTGCCTGACTTATTTCACTTAGCATGACACCCTCAAGGTCCATCCACTTTCCTACAAATGGTCATATGTCATTCCCTCTCATTGCCATATAGTACTCCATTGTGTATATATACCACATCTTCTTGATCCACTCATCAGGTGATGGACACTGAGGCGTTTTCCATGTTTTGGCTATTGTTGACATTGCTGCTATGAACATTGGGGTACACGTGCTCCTGTGCATCAGCATTTCTGTATCTCTTGGGTAAATCCCTAGCAGGGCTATTGCTGGGTCATAGGGGAGTTCTATTGATAGTTTTTTGAGGAACCTCCACACTGTTTTCCAGAGCGGCTGCACCAGTTTACATTCCCACCAGCAATTTAGGAGGGTGCCCGTCTCTCCACACCCTCGCCAGCATCCATAGTCTCTTGATTTGTTCATTTTAGCCACTCTGACTGGTGTGAGGTGGTATCTCAGTGTGGTTTTGATTTGTATTTCCCTGATGATGAGCACAGCATTTTATATACTGTTAAGTGAAACTGCAATACAATCTAAGTTTATTTTAGGAGTGTTTGCTGTATAATTGGATTTAATGAAATGTTTAGAGGTGCAGTAGGCATGACTTGAGTAGATAATGAAAAAAATGCAAAATGCTTATTGATTCATGATGTGGTTTCATCTTAGCTTGGGCAAACCGTGCAGTATTTAATACATAGTAGCAAAATATTTACTATTGAAGCTTGAAAAGATGTGAGTTCTTTGTGTGCAATCTTTCATTTATGCATGTGAGAGGGTTTTCTTTTTTTTAATATTTTTACATTATAGTACTTGTTTTGCTTGTTGGGGGTGTTTGCTTGTTTAATACATTCCATCAAGGACAGAAATTACATGCTGGGGTTTTTTTTTCCCATAGGAAGTGTGTCTTGGGTTTTTCCCTTATTATGTTCTTTACCTTTTTTTTTTTTCCTCTTCTTTTTTTTTGTGGTGGGGGTGGTTATGTTTAAATGAAGTTGCTTTTACAACACCAAAGACTTAATCATCCATTTCCTATATAAAAGGTAGCTACTTTTTTGCATGGACCTCAAGCATATTGTAGTATAGAGGTGGAATTTAAGGAAAGGTATTAAGCAGGCTGTGTTGTAGCTTATGGGCAAGTAATAAATTGTATCATCTATCTTGAATGTATCATAGGTAAGCTGCTATATAACGATTGCCACTTCAGATAGCTGTGAAATTAGGTGATTAACTAGTTGTTACTTAACCTTCTAATTTCTGTATAAGTCTAATTACATGAAATAGAAGTTGGTGTTTTGATTTTTTACATTGCTTTTCTGTTTGGAGTGTCATTGTAACTACTGTATTGTAAATGATGGAAAATAATTGCATATGTTAAAAAAATAAATTGTGTTATATTAAAAAATTATGATTTTATTTATTTTTGAGAGAGAGAGAGAGAGACAGAACATGAATGGGGATGGGCAGAAAGCAAGAGAGACACAGAATATGAAGCAGACTCCAGGCTTGGAGCTGTCAGCACAGAGCCCGACATGAGGCTTGAACTCATGAACCATGAGATCATGACCTGAGCTAAAGTCAGATGCTTAACTGACTGAGCCACCCAGGTGCTCCAAGGACATCTTTTCAAAAAGTAGCACTAGTATAATTGGACATCCATATGCAAAAATTAAAAAAAATAGACAAATAAGTTACTTATTTCACAAAAGTAAATTCTTTAAGATAATTATTAGACATAAAAGTAAAATTCAAAATTATAAAAGTTCTAGTTGATAGAATAAATCTACATAACACTGTTTTTGGTGATAAAATTTGAGATACAACACTACAAGTAAAATCCATGAAAGAAAACCATATTGGTAGGTTACACTTTATTAAAATTAAAATTCTCCTCTCTCTTCATTTTTATTTTTATTTTAGAGAAAGAGCAAGCAGTTATGTGTGGGAGAGAAGCAGAGGGAGAGAGGGAGAACCTTAAGCAGGCACCATGATGCAGGGCTCAATCCCAGGACCCTGGGATCATGATCTGTTCTGAATCAAGAGTTGAAGGCTCACCAGCTGAGCCACCCAGACACCCTTAAAATTATCCTCTTTAAAAGACAATGTTAAAAGAATGAAAAGTCAATCAACAGATGAGGGAAAATATTTGCAAATGCATGAAACACATATCTGAAAAAAGATTTATCAAAATATGTTTGGATTTGCCAAAAATATTCTTTAAAACCTCCAAAATTCCACAGAAAAAAGAACTGATTAATAAATAGGCAACAGATTTGAACAGATATCTCACATGAATATTTGATAATGACAAACAAGAATATGGAAAGATGCTCGATACCATTTGTCACTGAAGAATTACAAATCAAAATAGAATGAGTCCGAGTTAATGCATTAGGATAATAAAAGGAAATAAACAGTATACAGATCAGGAAAAAATAAATAAAACTTTCTTTACTCACAGATGACTAATTGTCTATGAAGAAAATCTGAAAGTATTGTCCAAATATACCCAACCAGCCAAACAAAAACACCTCTCCTAGAATTAATAAGCAATTATAACAGGGTTGCAAGCTACAAAATTAATACACAAAAATCAACTGCTTTCCTACATACCAGTATTGAATAAGTGGAATCTGAAATCTAAAATACTGTACCATTTACATTAGCACTTCTCATATGAAGTATGTACAAGATTATGAGGAAAACTATAGAACTGTGATGAAAGAAATCAGAGAAATCAGTGAATGGAGAAATATTCCATCTAAATATACAGGAAGACTCAATATTGTCAAGATATCAGTTCTTTCCAACTTGATCTGGATATTCAGTACACTCCCAGCCAAAATCCTAGCAGTTATCCTGGTAATATCTACAAACTGATTCTAAAGATTATATAGAGAAGTTAAAGACCCAGAATAACCAACATAGTACTGAATGAAACAATAAAATTGGAGGACTGACACCACCCAACTTCAAGACTTACAATACATCTAAAATAATCAAGATTGGTATTGATGAAAGAATAGGCAAATAGATCTTGAAACAGAATACAAGTCCAAGACAGACTCACACAAAGTCAATTAATTTTTGACAAAGGAACAAACACAATGGAGAAAGATGGTCTTTTCAACAAAACGTGCTGGAATAACTGTGAAAAAGGAGAAGGAGAAGGAAAAGAAGAAGAAGAATCATCACCATCATCATCATCTAGACACAGATCTTACAACCTTCACAAAAATTAACTCAAACTGAATCACAAACCTAAATGTACACAAATCTATGACTGCTGGAGATAACATAGGAGAAAATGGGGATGATCCTTGGGTTTGACAGTAACTTTTTAGATACAAATCAAAGGAAAGAGAGAATTAATAAGCTGGAGTTTACAAGACTTAGTTTTTTGTTTGTTTGTTTGTTTGTTTGCTCTTTTAAAGACACTGTCCAGAGAATGAAAAGACAACCTACACACTAGGAGAAAGTATTTGCTAAAGACACATCTGATAAAGGTCTGTTATCCAAAATATACAAAGAACTCTTAAAACTCAGCATTAAGTAAGCAAAACAATTTTTAAAAAGGCCTAAACAGACATCTCACCAAAGAAGATACATAGATGGAAAATAAGCATATAAAAACATGCTCCACATCATATGTTACTAGGAAAATGCAAATTTAAAAAACAATGAAATACTACTGCACACCAAAATCCAGAACACTGACAACATCAAATACTGGTGAGGATGTAGAACAAGAACTGTCATGAATTGCTAGTGGGAATGTAAAATGATACAGCCACTTTGGAAGAGTTTGGTGTTTTCTTACAAAACTATGTAATCTTACAGTCATACTTTTTGGTATTTTGCTCACACAAAAGTTTACACAACCCATATGTCTTCTGATAGGTGAATGGATAAATAAACTGGTACAACCAGACAATGGTATATTATTCAGCACTAAAATAAATAAGCCACCAAGTCATGAAAAGACCAGGAGAAACCTTAAATGCATACTATTAACTGAAAGAAGCCAATCTAAAAAAGCTACATAGTGTATGACTCCAACTACATGCATTATGGAAAAAGCAAAACTACCAAGACAGTAAAAAGATCAGTGGTTATCAGCAGTTCATTGGGTAAGGATTGAATACATGAAGCACGAGTCATTTTTATGATGGTGAAATTATTCTGTACAATATTATGATTGATAAATGACACTGCTTTAGTCAAATCTCAGAACTTTACAGCACAAAAGTGCTATAACTTGAGTGCACATAAATTTTCTTATAAAAGTAGTTTAGTAGATCTGAGGATCCCAGGAGAGAAGATACGATGTGACAGAAGACTCTAACTATATTATAAATATTAAACAACTTAAGTGAAGGCAGAGGGAGAAAATGTGCTAATCTGAGTGGCTCTGAAAATGAATGAAGTATATTGGATTAAAGGGAAAAAAACCATAAATAAGCACATAAATAAAGTTGTTTTCCATGGGTGAATGGCTGTTATGTAAGATGGAACTGAACAACTGAGTGAATGGATTAACATATACTAAAAATCTGTTTTCTCACTGGAAAAGAAAGTTCCAGAAGAGCAAGGAAAGAGGGTTAGAATGACCTGTGTGGTGATGAATTAGAGTTGGAGAATCAGTGTGAAGTCATGTTTAGCCTAATTTAGAAACAGATGGTTATATATAGAAATACTTATAAATATATGTACATGGGTCAGATGCTCAGAGGTCCCAGAGGAAATGACACTTCAGTGGCAATGAAAGGAATTAGGTCTCCTTGGAGAACTAGCTGAATCTAGGACTGAGGCAGGGAATATGAAAAACGAGCCTAAACCATTCTGGGATTTTAAAAATTAAACAAGCACAAAAAACAAAAAGTAAGTACAATGATGGGGTGCCAAAGAGACACAGGTGCCAAGTAAAAGAATTTCAAAGGCCAAAGTTGGAATAATGTGAACAATAAAGTAAATAAAGCAATATTAGATTTTAATCCAAAGTAATAAATAAACATGCATGAATCCAGAGTGGTTTAAACAAATTATTGAAATAAATTAGGAGAAAATAAATTAGGAGAAGAAACAGAGCTCTCATGCAGAAGAACTCTAATTTGTGTGATATTTCACCTTCAAGGAGGTAGATTAAAATTTTCCATTTCTTAAGTGTGGGCTGTTCATAGTGACTTCTTTCTAAAGTGTATAGTATGGAAAGGGGGCAGAAACCGTAAGTTAACATCAGAGAAACCTGACAAACACCGCCCAGCACAGCCAGGCGATCGAGGTTACTGTGAGCAATCGTGTCATGGTGATAGCGCGCACCCTTGATATGATGAATGGAATAAAAAGGACACCTTCCTTTGTGACCTTCCTCCCCCAAACCCAGGACTTCAATATAATTATGAGGACAAAAAAAATTGGATGAATACCAATCAAAGGGAATTCTACGAAATACCTGATCAATATTTCTCAAAACTGTCAAGGTCATTAAGAACATGGAAATCTCAGAAACTGTTGCAGTCAATAAGAGACTATGGTACCATGATGATTAAATGTAACATGGTATCATGATGATTCTGGAATAGGAAAAATGACATTAAGTAAAAAAAAAAAGGAATCTGAAAATAATTATGAAATTTTTAATTAGTAAAACATTTTAAACATAGAGTACTTCTTTGCTACACAGGATCTGAACAATTCCTTTCACTTTGGAAGCAGCTGCCGACACTCATTCTCCCTCATTCACATTGATAAGGCTCCAACGCAGGGATCAGGATGCACTTTTTGTGGCACGCTGTCAAACCTCAGTTGGGTTTGCATCAGCTGCTCAATATGAGTCTGGAGACACTGATTCCAGTTGCTCATTCTAAACTACATTCTTTTTATGTTTACTCAAGACTGCCTCCCTAACACTTTAAACTCTTGAGTGTCAACATAGGATTGTGTTCTTGTTGATGCATTTTACTTACTCAGCTGAACAGCAGGTTCATGATGAATTTGACCTCTGCCTGTGAACTCTGCTCAGTGTTTTGAATTTCTGGACTCTAGCCTTATGGTCTGACAATCTAACTTCAACTCTTCCTATTACTTTGCACAGGTGAAATTAGTTAGCAGGAGATAGAGCTCAGACACCAGCTTGCCATGTGTCCTTGACAGTATTCCCAGACTCCTTGTGTTTTACCTTCTCCATATGTAAATAAGGATAACCCTAGTGTATACAGCATAGGCTCGGGATTAGAGTAAGGATTATGGGCTGAACATACTGCCTGAAACATAATGGAATTCATAAATTTTAGTTATCATTTTTAGTACTGTTTTTACCTTTGGCCACAAAACAACTCATAAACCTAGCCATGTCTCGTTTTCTTGATTTTCCAGGAAACACTGGCTTGTTGCATCAGTTCTAGTCATGAAGCTGACCAGTCCTTAGAGCACCTGGCACTTCTTCTTCTCAGCCTCAATTTGGACCATGAACCATTTCTCTCTTTCAACTTTGCAACAGATAATGGGTTTGTAGTTAATACCTCATCAGGAAAGTGTCTTATTCATAATAAACATGGCCTTCAAGTCTATTCTCTTATTCACATAGGAAATTATTCAGAAATGGAATCAAAATAGGAGCAAGTTAAGAATCTCTTTGAGTTTAACATTTCAATATGTATGTCTTATCCATGATTAAATGTGCACTTCTTTCAACAGTGCCAGTGTGTTGAGAAGATTTCCTTTGTATATATGAAAACATATGACATAGTTGGTATAAGTAGTTAGGGATCTGGTAACACCTTATGATAACAGGGTTATTTTCCATGAGGAAATCTACATGTTTCACATGGAGTAGACTAAAAGATAGTCTGACGGTCGATCAGTATTTTTGTTTTGTTCTTGATATTACATAGATATGTTGCAAGCTGAAGCAAATATTTTTCCACTCTTGGTTAAAAAAAAATAAACAGATAAATGTAATTAAAAAACACTACCTTGAAATCTAAGGTATTTTTTTCCTCCTGAATTCTGAGTTTTGAATTTACAATCTAACAATTTATAGATCCTCTCTTGTAACATACTTTTTTTTTAAGGTTTTATTTATTTTTGAGACAGAGAGAGACAGAGCATAAGCAGGGAGGGGCAAAGAGAGAGGGAGACACAGAATCAGAAACAGTCTCCAGGCTCTTAGCTGTCAGCACAGAGCCCAACGCGGGGCTCGAATCCACAAACGTGACATCATGACCTGGGCCGAAGTTGGAGGCTTAACCGACTGAGCCACCCAGGCACCCCTTGTAACATACTTTTAAATGAATTCTTCTTTAATCATAATTTCCCCCATATCAGAGCAAGCACATTCTTTTTCCACACACGCGCGCGCGCGCACACACACACACACACACACACACAGGGCAATAAAGCAATTACAACAAACTCAGAAAACATTTGAGGCCGTACCACTCAATATTTTAACTGTAAAATTAAAATTCCTAAGTTTTTCCAAATGCTTATAATTTTCCTCAGTAAGAGGGAAAATATCTCTGCCAACACATTTTGGTGATTTCATCTCCTTTGACAGGAATCTCTAAGGGTTTCCTAATTAGAAGAATTTACAGGAAATGCCAAACAGTCTAAGTAACTGATGTATTGTAATTAAAGTCTCAGCAATTTAGCAAATTAACCTTTATATTTTACAGCATCAAACTACATGGCAGGTTCTTAAAGCAAGCAGTTGGAGGAATTATCAAAAGCTAGGTAATAGAGGAGTAGAAAATATTTCTGGGTTGTTACTACAGATTTTAAGTGTTCAATTAAGTTGGTAACAGTGATCTTTCTCTAGGATTGAAAATAATAAAAGAGATCCACTGTAAAAAAAAGGACACTAATATATTTCAACTAATGTACAATAAGGCAAGGGAAATATCTATACTTTTAATTGTTAATGTCTTAAAAATTTTTTAATTTCAATTTATTCTATGATATATTAATAAAACATGTAAATAACATTTTAAATGATAGTAAAGTTACATACAGATTGAAAAGAGGAACAGAGTGGTTAAACGATTGCTAAATTAATTTTTATACAAATCTTTGTATACTCAGATCAGTCCAGAATTGAACACAAAAGAGAATCCATGGTTTTCTTTGCTTATTATCTCAGTTGATTCTTTTAGAAGTCATAATAACTCAAAATCATGCTCAGTTATAAAGTAAAAATATCAAGAGTATAAGTAGCTACCTAAGTACGTGGACATAATTTTTCTTGGACCTTTAGCTCAATCTAGCAATTGAAGAAAACATCTAGAAGATAATGTTGCATGTAATGGGCAATGAAGACCTGCTTCTTTACATCTGAATTTTCCCCGTCATGTGTCTAACATAACAAGATAGCCTTAGTATTTGTCTATTTAGGATAAGTTGGGAGTTTACAAATAACTTATTAGAAGTGACTTTCAAATAATTCATTAAGTTCTATTTAGTTCTCACAATACTGTTTTTTTGTCTCTGTTCTTGTTTTGAATTTATACATATATAATATTAATACAATGTAATATATATAACAAAATAAAAAGGAAAATTAAGATAAATATAATATGTGCCTTTTCCGTTATACATAGATCTGAGCAGAAAGTCCAAGTCCATAGCGCTACTATGAATTTAAGACAAGAGGCTGACAAGGTAACAAGGCTCTCTCACGTAATCCATATGAAGGTACAGATATAACGCATTATATGAATTTCTTGGTCTAAGCCCCAATCTGAAGAGAATATTTTCCCTTTTTTTACTTTTATATAAAACTCTATATTCTTTTATATAAGTCCAGACAACTCTATATCTGTTTTAAAACTATCTTTAGAATCATAGATTTTCAAAGTTTTAAATTTCATATATATCAATCCTGGTTGGGTAATATTTTCATGTTCAAAAGTTGTGTGCTATGGTAAATGGTAAGGAGATAAGCAGTGAGCAGCTTCATGTAAAATATAATGATTTATTATGATAAATACAGCTTGTCTCTGATAAAATAGTTCCTTAGGAGCAGATATCAACAGATTGCCTCAAGTTTTCCTTAAAAGTTTCTCTGAGAGAGAATCATATATTTCACAAAGAGAAATATTTTTACCTTTTCTTTATGTAAAAGTGACATTTGTTTCTGTGCCTGAAATTACCTGGTCACTGTTACCATACGCTGCAAGTGGAAAATCCTAGGAAGGCTGAATGGATTCCCAGAGTGGTTGCGAATCAACAGAATACCTGCCATACGAATTCCTTATTTTTTTCCATAGTGAGCGTTTACTTTTCTCTCCTACCTCAGTTTCCTTGTATGACCTCAAAGCTTTCTTGTAGTTGGCAAATACAAATTCAGGGACTTTAAATAATAATTTCTTCTAAAATCTGAATTGCTTTTAAACTGACACCAATGAGACTTGCAAATCCTTATGGCATTCAAATGATTTTCTTTCACATACCAACTTGTCACTATAACTCTGGTGATTTGAATGCAACTAAAGGACACCTTTTTATTGATATTTACTTTGACATTGATGCTGACAATTTGGACTTTAAGTGACAGTGCTAATATTGATAGTAGCAACATAAAGTCAATGGATGTCTTTGTAATAAAATGTGGATTTCAAATTTATTTTAAATAAAGATGATAAGGGAACTTTTTTTGAATCTTCCAGAGTTTAAATTGACAATGGATAAATAATGACAATAACCCCAAAATGAAATTCTTTAAAAAGGATGAAAGAATCCAAACAAACATTGTGGAGGGTTATTTTAAATCAAATATGACCAAAAAGAAAACAAAGAACAAGAAAAAAGGAGGGAAAAGTGATTGAAATGATGAAAGATTAGAAAAGTTGCAGAAAGAAGGCAAAGGAGCCTGAAATCTATACTATTTCCTTCTTTATTTATAAATTTGAAGACCAAAAGACAGACAGGACAGCGAGTCTCAGTGTACTTCATGTGATCATAATGGCTTGTTTATTTTGTTTTTCTCATCAAACAGTAACTATATTCATTTGCCCTCTCTAAGTCTGACAAAGTACTTCTCTGTTGCACTATGGGAGAGGGGCTGTATTTAAAAAAATGAGACTTACGAAAACCTAATACTTTCTTAAAAAATAAAAATCTAAACTACAATATTTTTATTCCTTAGGAGAGTCAAATGGTACGGTTTCTATTGGAAGCATAATTAAAATAATCAGTTACATTGAGTAGATAATGAAAGAAAATGCAAAATGCTTATTGATTTATGATGTGGTTTCATCTTAGCTTGGGCAAACCATGCAGTATTTAATACATAGTAGCAGAATATTTACTATTGAAGCTTGAAAAGATGTGAGTTCTTTGTGTGCAACCTTTCATTTATGCATGTGAGAGGGTTTTCTTTTTTTTTTTTTTTTTTCATATTTTTACATTGTAGTACTTGTTTTGCTTGTTGGTGGTGTTTGCTTATTTAATACATTCCGTCAAGGACAGAAATTTAAAAAAAATAAAAAATAAAATAAAATAATCAGTTACAAAGCATTCACACCCAGAATCACAAAGACTTCTGTGCTCCATGCCACAAAAATTGCACAGAGCTTAAAGAGGTCCAGAGAGTTCAAAGAAATCATTATTCATAGAATGGATGGTGCTGAGGTACAGGGATGCCTCATTCATGGATTAAGCTTTGTTGGACACTGTAGTAAACAGAACAATACTCCCCTTGGCTCCCTAAGTAGTCCATGTCCTTCTACTCAGAACCTGGGAATGTTACCTTACATGACAAACAGCCTTGGAAGATATGATTAAGTTAAGGATATTGATTTGGGAGATTATCCTGGATTGATGATTAAAACCATCAGGATCCTTTTAAGTAAAAGAGGTAGAGAGGTATTTGAAGAAACTACATTGGCTTTGAATATGGGAAAGGAGCCAAGAGAGAAGGAATGGAGATAGCCTCTACAAGCTGGAAAAGGCAAGGAAATGAATTCTCCCCTGGAGACTTCAGAAGGAATAAAGTCCTGCTGATACTAATTTTTAGCCCAGTCAGATGTTTCAAATTTCTGATCTCCAGAACTATGAGAGAATAAATCTGGGTTGTTTAAGCCACCAAAGTTGGGGTAATTTTTTTTTTCTATAGGAATAGGAAACTAATCCAAAGACCTACAATGAAATAATGGGGGAAGGGAAACACAGTAAAGGAAGCATCTAATTCTGGCTGGGAGAGATGAGGTAGGTTTCCTTACAAGAGACATTGCTCAAGATAAGTCTTGAAAGACAGGGTTCTGCCAGATAGACAAAAGAGGGAAATTCATTCCCAGCTGAGAGAACAATTATCTTAGAGGTGGTTTAGGGAGAAAATGTTATCTTTATCTAAGTAGAGGGTTTATGGAATATTCTAGTTCTGATGGCAATATCGTAGGAATGCTTACTTCATTCACATATGTGAATTCATGTAAGCATGTTTGACACTTTTTGCCATGACATTAAGATCTCCCAACTAAAAATACAAATACATTAAGAGGAGTAAGGGGGGGATGAATATTTATAGTAGAACACCAAGGGAAATTAGCTATTGAATTATTTGTTCCTATTGTTCAGCCATTGATTTTCTGGTAAATCAGAAAGTTTCTCAATAGTAAGGACTATTTCTTAGATTTATTCTTGTTTTCCTCAGGTTGTATAATGCAATGCTTATTCACAGGATGCATAATAAATAAAGATTCAAATCTTTAATGTGTTCATTAAAGTATACAGTAACCATGATTTGAAGTGATTTTTCTAAACCACATAAAAACAGGCGAATGGTTTGAGATGATTCTCTTAAACCTGACATGACCATATGTTGCAATATTTTTTCCTAATTTCACAAATGAAAACTGAGTGTACAATGAAGCTGTGCAATAGACACAACATGGGGATTTGTTGTGTGATAAGTAGTAAGAGCAGCAACCATTTATTCAGCAAGTTCTCTTCTATCCAGCCCCGTGTTGGGTAAGTGCTGGGCTAGCACCACAACACTCCATTCTAAGACTGTAAATTGTGTTTCCCAGACTCTCCTTCCTTGCATGATTTTGGCTTAGAGTTTACCAATGAGAGGAACTCCAGAGGTCTGTGAAGTGGAAGTATAGAAGAAGCCATTAATCCTGGGAAGTGGGTGCAGCCAGACGCCTGGACAGACAAGAGAGCCAAAGCAGCTTCCCACCCCCTTGGCCACTGAAGACTGAAACGAGGAGTGACACCTTCTCAGAGTTTCAAGAATTGAAGCAGCTTCTTGGTTAGATGAAGTGAACCACCTAGTTTGGCTGCTTACAACTGATATCTTCAGTATCAACTCTGCAAACGTCAGAAGCAGCGTTTCTGACTTCTTTCTCCCCAACCTTTCCACAAGTCATTAAATGCTAAGTATATATATTAGACTCCTTTTACCTGGGATATGTAGCATGACTTCTGTTTTCCAGATCGAACTCTGTCTCATGGAGTGTTTATATATACGTTAATAGTCCCTGCAGCCCAATGGGATAGGTGCTTTTAAAATGAGAGAATGGGGAAAGATCAGTTTTCCCCAACTGACGATGGTATTAGCTGTGGGCTTTTCATATATGGCTTTTATGATGATAAGGTATGTTCCTTCTATCCCAACCTTCTTGAGGGTTTTTATTAAAAAAAGATGTTGTATTTTGTCAAGTGCTTTTGCTGCATCTATTGACAGGATCACATGGTTCTTATTCATTCTTCTATTAATGTGATGAATCACACTGACTAATTTGCAAGTATTGAACCAGCCCTGCAGTCCAGGAATGCATCCCACTTGATCATGGTGAATAATTCTTTTAATATATTGTTGAATTATATTTGCTAGTATCTTGTAGAGAATTATTGCATCCATGTTCATCGGGGATATTGGCCTGTATTTCTTCTTTTTAGTGGGGTCTCTGTCTGGTTTGGGATCAAGGCAATGCTGGCTTCATAGAATGAGTCTGAACACTTTCTTTCCATTTCTATTTTTTGGAACAGCTTGAGAAGGATAGGTATTAACTCTACGTTAAATGTCTGGTAGAATTCCCCTGGGAAGCCATCCGGCTCAGGGCTCTCATTTGTTGGGGGATTTTTTAACTTATTAATTTATTGTTTAATTTACATCCAAGTTAGTACTGGGTGTTGTATGTAAGCAATGAATCACAAGAATCTACCCCTGAAACCAAGAGCACACTGTACACTATGTATGTTAGCTAACTCGACAATAAATTACTTTTTAAAAAAAAATTTTTTTAAATGAAAGAACCGAAGTGATTAGACCCCGCCATCCTTCCAAAACGTTCATAGCCAGTGAGTTGCAGACTGTAGGAATCAAATGTCTGACATCACTCTTTGCTTTTAGCCCCTATACCATGTAGTCACATGCTACACTGAGCTTTAAACAGAAGGTGTGGAACTTTCTCCATGATAAAGATGCCAAAGAGCACTTAGACAGAAATCTAACAACCCAACTCAAGTCAGTGTTTTATATTCAAGAATCAACCTTACTGGAGAATAGTCTAAAACACTCATACCCAGATTGTCTGAAAATGGTCTTGTTTTATGAGCTTATAGTTGAAATGTCTGTAGCTTTCTAATAAATAGTACGTACTTGTGCAACACACACACACACACACACACACTTCCTTATGGAGAAAAAGGAAACAATCAAACTAGAATACACAGTCCCAGTTCCACACTGCTATCTATATTCCCTTTTCTTCATATTTGCATAGATATCTATCCAAAGCCAAGTCTCCCACTTGTTAGTTAGATCTCATTCTGTCCTAACTGCTTAAGGACAGTGTTACAGAAATTCTCTACATCCTTTCCCACTTCATCTTTTCTCCCTCTCTCCACTGGATCATTCCCACCAGCATTCAAACAGTCCCTTGATTCTATTTCTCTCTCTAGTTAATTGGAATGATCATAGCGGGGTTTTTTTTTTTTAATCATAAAATGGGGAATAACATGAGGAATTCTAAAGTTATTACACCCTTGAATGCCTAGGTTAAAAATAATTGGTTATTATCCTTTTTATACATAGCTGGAGTTTTATTATTTTAAAGACATTTTTTATTGTTTTTCTTTATTGGCTTCATATAGTGAATTGGGTGCTGTTTCCTTTTATATATATATATATATATATATATATATATATATATATATATATATATGTATATGTATATATATATATCTGGAAAAGTTTGTGTAAATTTATAAATCTTTTTAGAATTCTTTTAAAACAGCACATTCGAATTCTTTTATTGTTATAGGGATGTGAGGACTTTCTACTTATTCTTAATCTGTTTTGGTAAATTTTACCTTTCTAGAAATTTGATTATGTCAAAATTTTCAGTAACATCTCAATGTTATTCAATGTATTCTTTTAAAGCTTCAATTTCTGATGTATTTCTAATGTCTCTTTGTTCACACCTCATATTGTATATTTGTAATCTCTTAATCTTGTTTAGATTGCCAGGAGTTTATCAATTTTACAAGTCTGTTCAAACAACAAACTGGTAGCTTTTCTGATCCTGTTTATTAAATTTTTGTTTTCTAGTTCATTTATTTCTACTATCTTTATGTTTTGCTTCTTTTTGTGTGTGTGTGTTTGCTCTTTTTTAAACTTTTTAACTTGGACACAGCTCATGTTTAGCACCTTTTTCTAATATAGCAATTAAAGATATAAATATTCCTTGATGTAGTATTTGCTCCATCACACAATTTCATAAATTTAGCATTTTATTATGTTTTGTTCTAATAATGTTTTTAATTCTCATTTTGAATTCTTATTTGATGTTACTTAGAATTATGTTTTTAAAGTCCGATAACAGTTTTAATTTATCTTTTTGTTATTGACTTCTGAGTTAATTGCATAAATTAAAAATAATGTGGTATGCATAATTCTTTGAAAAACTCGAGATTTAATTAATCACTTAAACATAGTTCAATTTTTCTAAGTGGAACATTTAAGCCTGAAATTCTTTATCCTGTAATAGTCAAGTGTGATATTTTTTGTTTCTTATATGTACATATTTTACAATATTTAGCACTATAACAATATAAAATTGTAGGAGATACATTGAAATCTTTCACAGTGATTGTGCAAGTCAAACAAATTTTCCTTTGTATAGTGTGGGGTTATATTTTTTTTTAAATATAGTTTATTGTCAAGTTGGTTTCCATATAATACCCAGTGCTCTTACCCACAAGTGCCTCCTCCATGACCATCACCTCCCTTCCCCTTTCCCCCTCCCCCTTCAGCCCTTAGTTCATTTTCAGTATTCAAGAGTCTCTCAGGATTTGCCTCCCTTCCTCTCCCCAACTCTTTCCCCCTTCCCCACCTCATGGTCCTCTGTTAGGCTTCTCTTGTTAGACCCATGAGTGCAAACATATGGTATCTGTCCTTCTCTGCCTTATTTCACTTAGCATGACACCCTCGAGGTCCATCCACTTTGCTACAAATGGGCATATTTCATTCTTTCTCTTGCCATGTAATATTCATTGTATATATAAACCACATCTTCTTGATCCATTCATCAGTTGATGGATATTTAGGCTCTTTCCATGATTTGGCTATTGTTGACATTGCTGCTATGAACACTGGGGTACATGTGCCCCTAAGCATCAGCACTTCTGTATCTCTTGGGTAAATCCCTAGCAGTGCTATTGCTGGGTCATCGGGGAGTTCTACTGATAGTTTTTTGAGGAGCCACCACACTGTTTTCCAGAGCGGCTGTACCAGTTTATGTAGTGCGCGCGCGGGCGCACAGAAGCAAGGACGCGAGGATAAGGGAATGAGGAAAAGAAGAGAGAATCAAAGGATGGGAACGGGAGGGACAACAGGAGCGGTGCCCATATTGCCACTTTATTTCTCACATGCAAGCAGTTTTATAGAAACAGCCACAGCTAAGAGAAGGGTTCTTTCTAGACAAAACTTTTTCTGTTCCCACAGTTATTGTTACAACATTGTCCTGGGAACTTTACATCCCTTCTTATTGTTATTATAAGAGCGCCAAAGCGTGAAGGACATTTGTACAATAACATCTCAACTCCAGGAGCTTGAAGGACATTGGTGCAATAACATCTTAACTCAAGTGAATTAACCTCTGAGGAACTGGATCAGCCACAAGGGTTGTAAGGGCACGAGAGCTTTGCTCAATCACACTCACCTTACTGGCTCCTCACTGCTGAAGCAGTTTAACCTCTAAGGAAATGGGCCAGCCGCAAGGGTTGTAAGGGCACAAGAGCTTTGCTCGATCACACTCTCCTTACTGGCTCCTTGCTGCTGCTCACCACAAGTTTACATTCCCACCAACAGTGTAGGAGGGTGCCCGTCTCTCCACACCCTCGCCAGCATCTATAGTCTCTTGATTTGTTCATTTTAGCCACTCTGACTGGCGTGAGGTGATATCTCAGTGTGGTTTTGATTTGTATTTCCTTTATGATGAGTGATGCTGAGTATCGTGAGGTTATTTTTCTTAAACAGCTTTGTTGAGATATGATTTAAACACTATGCATTTCATCCATTTAAAGTATACATTTCAGTGGTTTATAGTATATTCATAGGTATGTGCAACCTTTAATACAATTTTAGAATATTTTACACCTAAAAGGAAATCTCATACTCTTTAGCTATCACCTTCTTTTCCCTTATTCCTACCCCCTAGTCCTCAGCAACCACTAATCTACTTTCAGTTATTGTACACATTTAGTATGAACTGAATCATATAATATAGGTCTTTTGTGACTAGATTATTTCATTTAGCACAGTGCCTCAAGGTTCATCCATGTTGTGACATGTATGAAAACTTCATTTTTATAGCTGAAAAACATCTCAGTGTATGAATATGCCACCTTGTGTTTATCCATTCATCATCTGAAGGACCTCTGAGTTCTTTCCTTCCACCTTTTGGGTATTATGAACAACACTGCTATAAACATTTATGTACCAGTAATGTGTGAACATGTTTTATCTTGATCATATACCTAGGAGTGGAATTGGTGAATAATATGGTAACTTATAACTAATCACTTTAGAAAATACCCGACTATGCACCAAAGCAAATGTGGCATTTTATATATCCACCAGAGGTGCATGCGGTTTACAGTTTCCCTATATCTTCTCTAACACTTATTATTATCTGGCTTTTTTTTTCCTAGTCATTCTACAGGGTGTCAAGTACTATGTCATTGTAGTTTAATTTACATTTTTTCTGATGACTTAATGGTGCTTATCAACCATTTCTGTATCCTCCTTAAAGGTCTATTCAGATCCTTTAGCCATTCTTTTTAAATTGGGTTATTTGTACTATTATTATTATAATAGTTCTCCATACATTCTTGATAAAAGTACCTTACCAGTCTAGAATGTGAAAGTATTCTTATCCCTGGCTGTGGGTTACCATTCTACTTTAAAAAAATATATAATGTTTTATTTATTCTTGAGAGAGAGAGAGAGAGAGAGAGAGCGTGAGTGAGCAAGCATGGGTGAGGGAGGCGCAGAGCAAGAGACGGACACAGAATCTGAAACAAGCTCTAGGATCTGAGCTGTCAGTACAGATCCCATTGTGCGGCTTGGACTCACAAGCTGTGAGATCATGACTTAAGCCAAAGTCAGATGCTCAACCGACTGAGCACCCAGGTGCCCCATCATTCTACTTTCTTTTTTTTTTTTAATATTTTAATGTTTATTTATTTTTGAGAGAGAGAGAGAGAGAGCAAGGGTGAGAGCAGAGGAGGGACAGGGAGAGGGAGACACAGAATCCAAAGTAGGCTCTAGGCTCTGAGCTGTCAGCACAGAGCCTAAAGTGGGGCTTGAACTTACAAGCTCTGAGGTCATGACCTGAGCCTAAGCTGGTCACCCAACCTACTGTGCCACCCAGGCACTCCCATTCTACTTTCATAATGGTATCTTTTGAAGCATACATTTTTAATTTCATGATAGTCAATTTATTATTTTTTTTCTTCTTTTACCCATTCTTTTGATGTCATATCTAAGAATCCTTTGCCAAATTCAGGATCATGAATATTTACTCCTACACTTTCTAAGAGGTTCATAATTTTAGCTCTTAAATCTAGGTCCTTGATCTATTCTGACTTAATGTGTGTGTGTGTGTGTGTGTGTGTGTGTGTGTGTGTATGAATCCTAGTTTCTGTTTTTAAAGTTTATTTATTTATTTTGAGACAGAGAATACAGCAGAGAGAGGAAGAGAGAGAATCCAAAGCAGTCTCCATGCTATCAGCTCAGACCCCAGCATGGGGCTTGATCTCACGAACCATGAAATCATGACCTGAGCTGAGATCAAGAGTCAGATACTTAACTGACTGAGCCACCCAGGCACCCTTCAAGTTTATTCTGTTGCATATGACTATCCTATTGATTTAGCACAATTTAACATTTGTTATATGTGTACAAGTTTAGAATTTTTACATCTTCCCATTGAACTGAAGTCTTTTTCTGTCTTTAATGATGCTTTTTGTTATTACAGACTATATTGTCTGATGCCAATATGGTGACTTACACTTTCATAAATATACTATGTTTATCTGGTATCTTTTTTCATCCTTTTTTCTTTTCAGTATCCTTGGACTTTTGTATCCTTTGTAAATTTCATGTTCCTGAATTATTTTTTTAATCCAATCTGAAAATCTGTTTTTTAATTTGTCAATGTAGTTCATTTACATTTATTGTAATTATAAGTATATTTGAACTTAATTACATTGTCTTCCTTTGTTATTTTCTACATATTTTATTTTTTCTATATTACTCATTTTTATTTTCTTGCGCTTTTTAAGAGTCAGTTCATATTTTGTTTGTTTTGTTTTGTTTTGTTTTCCCCATTGGTTTCCCTGTATCATGAAGATAGGATCAGTGTTTTTCATTTAATAATGTATCTGCAAAGCCTCGAACAGTGCCTGCCACATGGTAGCTCTAAATAAATATTTATTGACAAATCTATGACTACAAAGCACTTTGATAGCCTCGTCAATTGTTTGTTCCAATTTTATTTAAAGAATATGATGCTTTGGCAGAAGTGTTCAAGGATTGGTGCAAGACCTCAAACTAAAACAAAACAAACAAAAAGCAAAAATAAATAATATAAACATGCATTCCTTAAGTTTTATGTATTACTGTATCTGTATTGTACTGTTGTTTTAAAAACATCAGATAAAAGAGATAATTATATATTTTAATTATCCATCAATTTCTTTTTACATGTGAGGAAACTGCAACAAAATGAAGTTATTTAAGCCTCATAAACTATCCAGTAAATGCGAGGATTAAAAATTAAATTAAATTAAAATAAGCCAAGGGTGTTGATATATAGCTATTTTAAGTGACCTGTCCTGTGAGATCACCGGTGAATATCACCTTCCAAAAAATTCTAGTGCCAATGATTTCTGTGACTTGACTTCAAGCATTTACAGTGATAAAGAGTCTAGTGTTAGTGAAAAATAAGGGCAAATGTATACTTCCCCAAAAGAAATAAAACTCCTCCCATGTCATTTTCCATTTGTGTACTCCAGACTTCATTAAAACTGCATACTGATCAAATCACTTGGTTTTGCTAATAGCTCCACAGAGGAATAGTCATTACTAGAGCACGAACACCACAATCCATTTTCTCTGATTATTGTTTTGCAATGTTGCTAATTTGACAGCTCCTGCTGAACATGGGCTCATTATTTTGTGTCATTGTTTTGGGAAAAGGAATACCAAATGAGTAGCAAAGTAACTTACAAAGGAGCAAGCAGCTACTGATAGGTTAGCAAATGAGAAGTTTTCTCCAAGCATGTGAAAGAATAGTCAAATTGAAATGGTAAGAAATGAATTGTTTGACCCCTATAGGATACCTTATTTCAAGACTCAAATCCTCTGCAGCTTTTTATGTAAATCCATAATGACTTAACTCCATCCCAACCAAGATGAACATGACCATTTTCCCCAGGTACATCTATCTGGCTGGCTGGCTATCTTTTTTTTTTTTTTTTTTAAGTCTTTGAGAGACAGAGACACAGACAGAGGGCAAGCAGGGGAGGGGCAGAGAGAGAAGGAGACACAGAATCCAAAGCAGGCTCCAGGCTCTGAGCTGTCAGCATAGAGCCTGACGAGGGGCTCCATCCAACGGACTGTGAGATCATGACCCAAGCTGAAGTCAGACGCCTAACCCACTGAGCCACCCAGGTGGCCCTACCTATCTTTCTGTCTTTGATTCTTTCCTTCTTTCTTTTTCTTCTTTTTCTTCCTTCCTTCTCTTTCTTTCTTCCTTTCTTCCTTCCTTTTTTCTTTCTTTCTTTCTTTTCTTTCTTTCTTGTCTATCCTTCTAGAATCTCACATACATAACACTTATTTTGTATGTATATTTACTTCTATTCTAGATGATTTTTTCCACCCAATTATTTTTAGAGGAAAAAAAACATTTGCCATTTTCTGTGAACTATAGTTTATGAAAAATGGTCTTTTCAAAAGAGGCCCCTGCCTTCCTTTCTAACCTCAATTTGCTGTTTTCCCCCTTTGCATTCTACTCTGAAGCCATACCTTACTTATTTAGGTTTCAGGGTCTGCACATCACTCAGTACAAGTAGGACATGCCCTTCCAGTCTTGACCCTCTCCTCACAATCCCATAGATGCATCTCATTTATTATTTTAACAACTCTATTCTAAACTAAAATGTGCTTTTCTTCTTCCTGCTGTGCTGTTCATCAGTATTTGAGTGTCCAAGGAATTTCATGTCTCCTTTTATTGTTACTCAGCATTTTTTTCTCTTTAGGAGAGATTTTATTTTATTTTATTTTAAATAGTTTATTGTCAAATTGGTTTCCACACAACACCCAGTGCTCTTCCCCACAAGTGCCCTCCTCTATCACCATCACCTCTTTTCCCCCTCCTGCTCCTCCCTTCAACCCTCAGTTCATTTTCAGTATTCAACAGGCTTTGCGTCGCTCTCTCTCCCCAACTCTCTTTCCCTCTTCCCCTCCCCCTGGTCCTCCATTAGGTTTCTCCTGTTCTCCTGTTAAACCTATGAGTGCAAACATATGGTATCTGTCCTTCTCTGCCTTGTTACTCAGCATTTTAATTCCTGCACTCACCATTTTAACTCCTCTGTTCTGTATTCTTGTTGCCCTGGGAATTTTTTCCCCTCATCTTTCTACCTCCAGTTTAAAATGTAGAGTTTCCTAGTCTTCCAGTAAACATACTGTTTTCTGACATTGAAAAATACAATCCATCTCTATGCAAGAGGAGATTCTTCTGGAGTCTTAGGCCACAGTTCAGCTTATCATTATATTTTGCAGAGTAAACTTTTCTCTTCCAAAGTCTCAACTATTGCTAATAAGTAATGAGAAGGGTCAAAGTGCTACTGGTTCTAAACGTAATTCCCTACTCATTTTGAAAATACACCATTTTTCATATAAAAGAACAGGAATACATAGCTACCAATAGTTTGTATTAATCTTGCTAGCCTCCCCCATACATGCCAAGTTTATTACCCAGGACAGAAGTCCATCTTCTGACTGGCTAAGCTTATCTTTGTATATTTCATGTTGGTAAAAAGAAACTCAAAGGCACAATTCTGTGGTAGCCCCTTGAAGGAAGAGAGGAAATTAAGTGAAGACAGTAGCTTTCAGTAGTAAACCAATTGCTGACAAGTTTTGATCAAAGTACTATCACTGTATAAGATTAATTTTGGCCACCAGTAGGAATATATGCTTTTTAAGGTGATGTGTGTCAAATGGAACACTATGATGAAACAGTCAGGAGAAGATCTCACTTAGCAAGAATATGTGATTAATTTACTTTCTCAATTTATGAGACAGTGCAGTCAAGGCAATTCTAAAATAGCAACAAGGTGATTACAAGTGACTGAGTAAACAATGTAATAACTGTGAGTGGAACTTAATCTCTTCATATGTTCTGCTAAATTTCCCATTCTCAGTTTTTGAAAGAACGCCATGAACACAAAAGATGAAGGGAGAGCAAAAGGTGATGATCTTGTCTTAAACAAGACATTATTTCCATCCTCTCGAAATATATGCCTTGAATTTCTGATGTGTAGGCACCTTTTCAAGCACTATGGAACAGAGCCAAAAATTTGATTTTCTTGTGTATGAAATTACAAAATATTTAATGAAATAAAATTTCTGCTAACACATCTTTTCCTTTTTCAAAGACTTTAAAGTAATAATAGCTACTATTTATCAAACACATACTGTATGTCTAGGACTCTACATAGGTCATTTATATAAATATATCTAAAATGGCATTAAGAGATGGTTATTGACTCTATTTTAAATATTTGGGGAAATAAGTCTCAGAAAAGTTAAATAATTTGTTAAAAGCCATATAATGAGTCAGTTTCAGAGCTGGAATTAGAACGTGAATGAATTGCAAAGTTTGTTTTTCTAAGCAAAGTTCAGAGTCTATGCTGTAAACAGGAGTCTAAGGGTCTATATTAAAGATACACTGGCACTAGAGAAGACTCAATTTGTGATGAAACATGCCAGTTAGCATGGTGGAAACAGGTATACCAAAAGCTGATTCTGATATTATAAGCAATATAGCTTGGGATTAGTGGCTGTGGATTCAGTAGAGACTGAACCAATGTAGTATATGAATCAAAACAGTATCTCTTAGAATGAATATAAATGTTCATTATGGACTGCACTATGTTACGAAGTAGTTCTTTCTGATGGAGCTGGGAATGTGGCCAGGGTAAGATTCCCATGAAGCCTCATACTTGTGATTAACCACTAGGTGGCACTGAGTCTATAGATCTAGGATAAACCTGAGCTCATCACTGGATAAATTGATATGCTTCTTTTCTGGATATGAGCACCATCTTTCTTCACAATGTCCCTCAATATACAAATGTCTGAAATGTTGGATTCTAAACATACTTAGCATCAGCTACTGTTTATATTCAGCTCCAAGGCTCCATCAGCTCCTCCCCCTACTGGTTGCCTGAGTGACATTTGTTAATGGACATGCCGGGACTTGGGTAGATTGTGAAGGAAAATGTTAGTTAGCATAGTGATGTGGCCTATGTGTACTCTTCTGATAATGTTATATCCCTAGGTATAGTTATTGACTCCTTTTAGGGATAAAAACATCTGTAGCAATTAACTCCTTGGTAGGAACGTACGAATAAGATAATTGACTGTCCTACTAAATATAAGTAATCTCAGAATAAGACCTTATCTCTTTATCTTTATCTCACACAAGTTCATTTATTAATATTGCATTCTTGATTAAACAGTGTTTCTAAACCAATTTAGTTTTAATTAAAGCCAGGGAGCAAATGCCTTCTTTTCCTGTCAAAGTATATTACATAGAGCTTGAAAACAAAGAATGTTTATCAACATAATGCCTCAAACTAAGTATCAAAGCAAAGTTTTAAATTTTGATGGGAAGCCATGTCTTTGTTAAAACTTAAAATTCTTCACATTTAAATCAGATTGATGGAAATTACAGGTTATAAGACAGAAACCAAAGATCAATTATGAAAGGAATATAACATTTGCTGTTATCAAAGACCGGATTGTATTCTCAACTACTCTTTTGGCATAAAATAAACGTATAGTTAACTATTTTTCCTAATAACTAATGTAGAGGCATATGATATAGGACTGGTAAACTCATAATCTCATTATAAATATTAGATACCAACCTGGGCCGGTTCACCCCTCCTTAGGCAACCTGGTGGTCCCCTGCTCCCGGGAGGTCACCACATTGACGCCGAACTTAGTGCAGACACCCGATCGGCATAGCGCACTACAGCCCAGAACCCCTGGGCTCAAGCGGTCCTCCTGTCTCAGCCTCCCGAGTAGCAATGCAGACCCTCAGCTGACAAGCCACAAGGAACTGCCAACACATGTGTGTGCTTGGAAGTGGATCCTTCTCCAGTCAAGACTCTAGCCCTGGCTGACACCTCAATTACAGCCTGAAAGACCCTAAAGTAGAGCTCCCAAATCACGCTTGGATCCCTGAGATACAAAAACACTGAGATACAAAGCCACTGGGGGGGGTAAAAATTAGATACCATAGGAAACAAAAGTCAATCATGCATCTAAATCTTTCAAGGCTTGTCCATGGCAATTCATAGAATTGTATACTTGGCAATTTACTTCATGCTAGTCTTGCATCTTCTGAGTTCTCCGCTTCAGCTTCCTCACTAAAGTCTGCTGACTTCTTGAGAGCCAGCCACTGCTACCTTTTGATTGTTGCATTTAGACCACTGGCATTCAAAGTGTTGACTGATATATGGCTGGATTAATGTATACCATGTATGCTACTATTTTCTATTTGCTGCTATTGTCCCTATTTTTGTCTTCCATTCCTTTTCTGCGTTTTGTGGTTTTACTGAGCATTTTACATGATTACATTTTCTCTCCTTTCTTAGCCTGTCAGTTATACTTGTCACTTTTTTTCGTGGTTACATGGACTTTGTAATATACATTTACAGCTAATCCAAATCTACTTTCTAATAGCACTGCTATCTTTTCCACACACCTTCCCCCACTCTCCAAGTTGTTTTTTTTTTTTTTTTACCTTGCATAACCCTGTTACTCCTACATTTACATGAATACACACCTGTCTTCAAAAAAAGGCAGAGAAATTTTTGGATAGCTCTTTTCCTGATAGAGATCTAAGTTTAGAGTTCTACAGGGAATACAAAGGCCATCATTTCCTAAACAGCTTTGGTGCAAGAGAAGTATATGCGAAATATGGGCCCAAGAGTCTATTAAGTTTTAGAAAATCTGCAAATCATATTTCTATCTCTGTGATTTACATGGCTCTTTAGTATACAAAGGGCTCCTAGAAGTGCTTTAGTAATAAAATCCACTGTTTATTAAACTTACTCACACATGACTTTTTTTTTTTTATAACTATTTAATGACATTTTGAGACTCAACAGCCTACACAACAAATTAACCAGAGAACTGGCTCTGGTGGTTCGAGGAATTATTTAGTTGTTGGCATATAAACTTGTCTTTGAATTACCTTGTACTACTTCATCTCATCTCTGCACGAACCTGCTGTGCTTCGTAATGGTCGGCAGATCGTCTTGGCTCCAGAGGTACCAGTGTGCCAGCCATAGAAGAGGATGGTTTTGCTCTGGCAGTAAGCAGTCCCAGGAGCTAGTTAAAACTGAGTGGAAAATTAGCCACTTTCTTCTCTCTCCTAAAGGTATTCAATTGGAAGTGCCCAATGGGCTGCTGACAGGCAAGTTACCATCTCTTTATGGAAAATTTTGTTTCTTGTTTCTGGCAAAAACAAATTAAAACCTAAGGCAATGATCCCCATAGGGAATAATCATATACTGTGCAAAAGATGTTTACAACTTGTCTTTATCTGCCTCCTACTGATTTAATAATGCTTATAATATGGTTCAAGTTTTTTATTTTTAATGCTTTACAATGTTTTAGAAAATATAGAAATTAAATGTACCATAATTCCACACCCAGGGACAATTACTACTAACAAATTTAGTGCAGTTCCTTATTAAATGTAAGTTCTTTTAAACATTTGCCTTACACTGTATAATTTCACATTTTGCAAATTTCATTGAACTTATCATTAGTACCTTCCCAGATCATTCAGTAGTTTTTGAAATTGTTGATTTTAATGGCTACATAATATTCCACCCTAGCATAACATCTCCCCTGTTATTAGGCATATCAATGACTTCCATGTTTTCATTATGATTAAAACTTGAAGAACACACTTAACAAATAAATAGTTGTATGATTTTCTTAGGCTAGATTTCAGCAAAGAAAAAATTCTGTGTTAAATATTATGAACGGTTCTTTGTTGGGAGCCATTTCTGAACTCACTAAGTTGAGAATACTCCTTGTGAGGTTAAGGGGGGTTTTGCAAGGCCTCCTACTGTCGGATGGTGACCGATGTCTACCTCCCCCCATCTCAATTATTTTTGCTTAAGCACCGACCCCCTCAAGGCACCTTGTTGATTGGTATCAGGAGTGACTTGTCCCCTTATCCTAAAATATGCAGATTGCACCTTGTGAAGGAACTTATTGTAGGAACTTCTTCTTTTATGTTTATGGGAGCAAACATTGCATTTCCTGAGAATCCTGTTTTTCTTATACTTCCCCTTAAGCAAACAGCCTATGGACCCCTGCTCACAGAGAACTAACTTTTGCCTTCACTATGCTAAAAACATTGTCTTGTATTTGAATGCTGAAGATACTTTCCTTCCCTATATGATAAGCATCTAGGTCACCTACATCAATCACTATTGATAAAGATTATGCATGAGTCTTCTACCCATCTATGTTCTGGGAAATTTTTACACACCAAAGAAATTTGTCATCAGAAATCATTGTCTAAGGCAAATGCCATTTCTGTGCTGGTCCCATACATTTTTTTCCATAAATAAAACTGACTCTCAGGTCAGAGCAGACATGCCTGACTGGTGAGCAGAAAGAAGCTCGTGGTTCTCTCATTCCCTCCCCCTTTCATCGACACTGTCCATCCTTCAGGGAGCCCTGGCCCTGCTGGAAGCTGGACTCTGGCAGCTCTTGATATATAAATTTACAGATTGTCAAAATATTTTAAAAATCACACATACACACACACACACACACACACACACACAAATACACATTACTTGTATAATTGCTCTGCACCCTAAACAGCATTTCCTCAGTCATCAAATATTTACATAGCTTAAAAAATTTTTTTTTGAAGTGCAGAGAGAGAGAGAGAGAGAGAGAGAGAGAGAGACAGAATCCCATGAAGACTCCATGCCATCAGTGCAGAACCCAGTGTGGGGCTTGAACTCACTAACTGTGAGGTCATGACCTGAGCTGGGATCAAGAGTTGGATGCCCAACTGACTGCTGCCCAGGCACCCCTACTCAATTAGCTTTGATGTATATCTATGTGTTGATTCACCATCTGGAGTGGCCTGGGGCCCCCCAAATAGCCTTCAGCCACCATCACTCTTATTGTCTGGAAACTCTGTCTTGGACTGGAGCCTCCCACTACCCTGCCCTGCAGCTCAGCCTCTCTTGGCTTGGGGCCTAGAGAAGACCTGTGGATAGACCTCCCTACCTACGACATAGGCCTGAGGGAGCTGAGGCTGGGGCTGAGAAAGCCATACTGAACAACATACTCAAAGTCTCTACCTTAACAAAGCCTAGAACCTACCTGGGAAAGTACTTACTAAGTAAAGGTACATATTAAACAAAGAATAAAGTATAAGGAAGATATACTTAGGAAGTTAATTAAGTTGTTATTTGTGTCATTTGCCAAATTCCTAGACCAAAATGTCAAAACACTATTATTTTTTCATGTGGCATATCTTTAATTACTTTTATAGCTAATATTAAGTTTCATATATTTATTTTTTTAATCTCTCCTATGATTTTTTGTTCATATCTTTTGACCATTTTCTATTAACAGAATTTTTATCGATTAAAAATGTTCTTTATAAATTAATGACGTTACTCTTTATCACATGACTGTCACAATTATAGTTTAGCTTGCCGATTTATATTTTGATTATTACATTTGCAATTATTATGTGTGGCTTTTGTTTTTATATATTCAATTATCTAAGTTAAACATTTCAATCTTTCTCCATTGTTATCCCATGTTTAGTAGTCCTTATTCATCTCATAATAATTTAAATGTTTTCACACCTATGGTGTTTCCCAGACAATTCTTTCTAATCAGAAGTTCTTGTTGAAAAATATACTAATCACCTTGTCAATATAAAAATAGCTAATATTGAGAACTTCCTCTGTGCATTATGTCACTTAATTCTCTCAACAAGGTAGTATTATTATCTGCATATTACAGATAATAAAAATGAGCACAGAGAATTTAGAATTTGGCTCAGGATCAGATACTGAGGTTGGTTTTGAATCCTTGCAGTTTTTCTCCAGATTTAACTACAGAATGTTGCTATTGGCTGTTCACATTTCCATCTGTTTAACTGTATGCCACCTTTCTTTCTGGGAAAAATTTTGATCTGCTCATTTTTTCTTTATTCTACTCATTTGTCCTTTATTCTACTCATTTTTTTCTTTATTATAGTATCTCAAGATGATGTGGCTTGATGGACCTTTCATTCACTGATTTGAGCAAACAACACTTTAAATCTGAAAAATTCCTTCCTTCAATTATGGAATAGTGTATTAGTTACTAAATAGATAATTCATATAAAATTGCATGATCTTCATGTTTTGCTATTTCTCCTTATGGAACCCCTATTTTGAAACTGGTGGACAATCTGGAGAAGTATCTATTTAAAAAAAATCTTTTTCTTCCTGTTATCCCTTTCTTTGTTTTTGTTTTAATTTTAGGAGAATTGTTTTGAAAGTCTTTGGACACTTCTATTGATTTTTTTTTTTTAATTTTGACTACCAGGGGTGCCTCGGTGGCTCAGTTGGTTAGGTGTCTGATTCTTGATTTCAGCTTAGGTCATGATCTTGTGGTTCATGACCTTGAGCCCCAAGTCAGGCTCTACACTAGCAGTGCAGAGTGAATTCATCTTTATATTACCATCAAAAGGATTGTTACGTGTCTGTGTTCCAATGCTTTGCAGGTCAAAGCATGGTAAATAATAGCATGTCTTGGACAACACACTAGTAGTGCAGAGTCTGCTTGGGATTCTCTCTCTCTCTCTGCCCTTCTCCCACTTACACTCTCTCTCTCTCTGTCTCAAAGTAAATAAATAAAACCTTAAAAAATTTAAATCTTGACTATAATTGAAAAACAATTTTAATGTTTGCCTATTTTTGAGAGACAGAGACAGAGCACGAGCTCAGGAGGAACAGAGATAAACGGAGACACAGAATCCAAAGCAGGGTCCAGCCTCTGAGCTGTCAGCACAGAGCCCAGTGCAGGGCTTGAACTCACAAACTGTGAGATCATGACTTGAGCCGAAGTTGGATGCTTAACTGACTGAGTCACCCAGGTGCCCCTTGATTATCATTAATTTTAATTTCCATGAGTGCTTTTTCTTTATTTTCCACATTTTATTTGACTATTTTCATTTATTCTCATTCATAGATGCACTTTCACTTTTATCAAAGTAAGCATATTACTAGTAGTTTCATAAAGTTCGCTTTTGTCTATCTTGAATTTTCTTCTTTCTCCATCTCATTTTTTCTCATTTATTTTAGGCTTTGGCTTTGACTTTAGAGGTTTTTTTTTTTTTTTTAATATCTTGTAACCCTTGCCTTTAAATTCTCATTCAAGTGAGGCATTAAAGGTCCTATGGGAAATCCCGGTGCAAGCCAAGCAGGACTTTTTAATGGATAAATAGCATTATAAAATGGCCTAGCAGAATGACCTCTTCCTTTGGTAACCCCAAATGTCAGAAGATTTCAAAAGTGAGAAATATATTTTTTAGGGCAGTCTCTCCAGAAAACAATATTTTATTTTTTTGCTTTGATGACTGGAAGGGCATATTCCTGTTGACCTCTGTGCCCGGAGCAGTGATGAAGAATGATTGTGGGAGGCTCATGATTCTTACGCAGATTTTCACTTAATCCCTCTATCTTCAGTAAGTCTGACCCCCACATCCCAAGCATCTTGAATTCAGTTTCTCCAAAGGAGAGACATCTCTCACCTTTTGGGGATGGGCATGGAAAGAGAGTCAACTGGCTGTAGATAATTAACCCTCATTTAAGTTTTAGATTCAAGACTCAATCCCCATTACACATCTGAATCCCTCTCAAGTAAATCAGGGTTTCAATATTATCCATCTCTGACAACATTTAAGTTTTATTTTGTTTTGTCCGCTTTGCTATTTTTTTAAAAGTTATTAAAATATGGAGCTACTATATTTTTTCAAATAGTTGTAGAAAGAGGCCAAAGTTATATTTTTAAAAATAGTTTACATTATGAAACATAGAAAACCTTTGCCCCAAGGTTCATAGGGATTTCTACTGATTGTTGTATGTGCTAGTTGCTAAGGCAACACTACCTACTCTATCTATCACCTTTTGACCAGGTAAAAAAAAAAATTAAGTTAAATTTAGATTTTAAACTCTGGCAAGAATTAGCATTCCCATAATTTTATGGTCAAAGAAGAAGAGCAAACCTGAAGAATGAAGATTGATACAGGAAAGATATCAGTGATATGAAATTACATTTTTCATGGTTCTGCATAGCGTCTTTTCATAGCTGGGTGCATAGCTGGCCCTTAACTACGTTGCAAATTGGTCAAACATTATTCAACAACCAAATCTGTTTTTTTTTCTTTTTTCCTGATACGTTCTAAAGCAGACACTAAGGACTATCAATGTCCAGAATTGGCCCTGACCAGCATGTAAACAAATTTCTCAAGAGGCAGTCAACAAATCTATCAAGACATTGAGACCTTTTATAAGTGGGGTAAGTGAATTCATCTTTATATTACCATCAAACCACCAAAGGGTTGTTACATGTCTGTGTTGCAATGCTTTGCAGGCCAGAGCATGGTAAATAATAGCATATTTTGGACAATACACTAAGTTAGCTTCATATCATCTATAAAGAACTTGGTTTTGGAATCATAAAACTGTACAAATTTTATTGGACCCAAAAGCCCTGTGACTCTGAATAAAGGATTATTTCTGGGCTTCAGTTTACCACAATTTGGTAAATGAGGATAATAACAATTTGCCCTTTGTCCTCTAAAATTCTTCTCCATGACTAGCACATTCCCTTATAGTCCCAGTCTTTTTTCTGAACGTTCCTTCTACTACTTTGTTCCAACTGAATGCTGGCCATCCCCTGAGAATACTTGCTATCAAATAGAATATGTTTCACATATTCTCTTTTTCATGTTTATTTATTTTATTTTTTGAGAAAGAGAGAGTGGGAGCAGGGGAGGGGCAGAGAGAGATATGGAGAGAGAATCCCAAGCAGGCTCCATGCTGTCAGTGCAGAGACCGACACAGGGCTCAATCCCATGAACCACGAGGTCATGACCCGAGCCGAAATAAGAGTCAGACCCTCAAGAAACTGAGCCATCCAGGCAACCCTATTTCACATATTCTTTAAGATCACACCTGCATATTGGAGTAAACAGTTTCTTCCTTTCCAGGCACACTAACATATCCTCACCTCCTTTCCTTACTCTCACAGAAGCTCTTACGACTTTGAGATCTAATGATGCGCTTAGCATTTAACACTTTGCTCCCATCATCAATGGCTTCCACTGACCTCTTTGTCAACTCTCTTCCCTTATTGATGTCTTTTGAAGACTTGGATGGCAATCTCCTCATCACATGTTTCCTGACAGGATTTTAATTGTAATATTTATAAGATCAGTTCTCTAAAACCCTGACTTCTCAGCTCCTTGAGTTTACTCCAACCCCCTTTTGATTAATCACTTAGGATGATCTTAATTGCTCTTGTGCCTCAGCCAGTAAAAAGACTAGAGCTTGGGACAACAGGGCTGGAAGTCAATGATGGTTATTGCTTTGTGACAAAATTTCATGTGTTAAATGCATAAGAAAAACAAAAGTAACTTGAAATCAAGTACTTTGCTGAACTACAACTATTCTGTTTTTCATAGATCTTACAATCTAAGAGCAAGTTCAAGAACAGAATGTACAAAATCTCTGCCCTGTTAAACAGGAGCAGCGTCTTTCTGTGGTAGAAACCATTTTGTGAAGTTTTAAATAGAGCCATATTTGTCTCTTGATATTCTCAGGGAATTTAATTATATAGACTATTATGATTTTTAAACAAAAATGTGCACACTCTCTTGTGCATTTATTAAAACAGAATTCAATTCAAGGCTGCTATTAAATCAAATACAGATATATAATAGAGAATAAGCATAGTATTCTCTTTGTATCTATAAAATGAATGCCTCTTCTCAAGCAACCTGCATGATCCATGATGCATAATGAAAGATGGGTTATGAGACCTACCTCATAGAACTGTTACAATAATTAAAAGCAATCATAAATGTGAAGAGAGTTGCCAAATATGAATTTTGACCATGTAAGTCTCTCGGTGCGGAAGTTGTCTCTTGGGGTTGAATGAGCTGAGATGACCAAAAAAACACTACTAAAACACTATTGCTCAAGAACCTAACAATTCGACATTCTACTTCAAAATCTTACCTGAATTCAATCTCTCTTGCTTACTTGTGCCGTAGCTGTACTCTCACATAGGGTAGAACCTTTAACTCTTACCTGTGTAGTACAGACAAAAGGTCTACTTTCCAGATAGTAGCCCTAGTGATCTATTTACAAATGTAAATTTGATCATTTCTCCCTGACCCTTACACGACACATACACAAGCCTCTCAAAATCTGCTAGTGACAACCTACCACACCAAGGAAAAAATTCAAACCTTTCATCATGACTGACGAGGCCTTCTATTTGGACAGGCCTCTGGCTTCCTCTCCTTTTTCAGTCCCTGTCATTTGTCACACTTGACACTTCATTATATGTATGTTTTGGTTTGTCATCTCTTTTACCCCCTAGAATATAAAATCTATTGGTGCTGGGAGTTTTTGTCTGTCTTGTTCACTGCTATAAACCTGTAGTATAAAACAGTACATGGCGCACGGGAAGCACTGAAAATGTATTTTGTGAATGAATGAATGACAGAGTTTTAATAGTAATATTAAAGGGTCCATTTCCTTCACTGCACATCAGCCATAGTTAACTCCTAGGTTTCACTATTTCCAGAGACCATCTTATCTCAAAACACAAATGTCCTATTGTTACTACTTGTTTCGTCTAATAGTCTCATGGAAACAACCTCTCATGCTTCAACCTCTTCTAGACCCTCAAACCAGTGGTTCTACCAGTTACTCTAGACCTCACATACTCTTACTCCAGCTTCAATTTAAAGATCTATCAATATAAGCACTCATTGCCATCTACTTGCAAACCTTTTTATTCTTCCACTCTAGTCATCCAGAAATTCCACAAGCTCTAATTTAAACATTTATCTTCTTTGTGTATAGACTTCTGCAGTAGTTTTGCAAGAAAAATCTTGAAACTGGACAGCTTGGGTTTACTACAAATCCGGGATCTTGAATTGCAAATTGGTTCTCAGTACTGGAAAACCTATGCTGGTTCTTCAAGTAAGGGTATTATCCTGCTCTCAGCAAAAAAAATATTTCACACTTCTTTCTTTTCTAATCTCCTGCCACTTATAATCCTTTTTCCATTTTTAGCTGTATCATATTCAACTGAAATACTGAAAACCTTGTAAAGAGATATGCTATATATTCTCATGGCCAAATATATGAATGTAACCTAAATCTTCTCCCATCATCAACCCCCTTTTCTTTCAAAGGAGAAATTCCCTGGCAAAGGTTGATGCCTTCACATGTTCCCTCTATCATATCCTAGCTCACCTTTTTGACAGCTTTACCCTCCTGGTTTTCTCCTGCATTACCACTCTGTTTCTATTGTACAATTGCCTTAAGTGTAGAAACCTACTCTAGAATTTTCCACGTTTAAATACAGCTTCCTTGCCTCCAAATCTTTTTCCCGCTACTCCATCATTTCTCTACTTTTCTCCCTGAAGTTTTGGAATAACTTTCTACAAATGACTTTTCTACTGCCTCACATCCGAATTACTCTCCCATACACACCAATGAAAAGTTAGCCTTCATCAAGAACCAAAGTTGCTCTGGTCAATATCACATCTACCACTCTATGGCTAATTCATATGAGTGCTTTCCGGTAGTCATCTTCTTAAGTACTTTTGTTTGGTCTCTCATACTTTCCCCCTAACTTTTATATTCTGTGAAACTTTCTCTTCTCATTTTTCACCTGCTACATTTCACTTTTTCTACCTACATTTTTTGTTTTTGATCTGCTTCTCTCCTATTACTAGAATCATAGGGGTCAGACTCAGGAATTACACTGTATCCACATTTCTTTTTAATGTCTCCTTCAATTTACCTTTAGAATTTTAATTTCATTTTTTACTGTGACTTTCAATGCTATCTGTATGCTGACAATTAAAATTCTGCAACTCTGGCCTAGACCTCCCCATGAAGTGCTGGTCTTAGCTATTAATTGCTTACTTGATATCTGCAACTGACAGTCTTCTCAAAATTAACATGTTCAACACAAAAGATGAATCTGCCTCTTTGTGAATCCTCCTTATTTCTGTAAATGACCACACTGTTTTCCCAAATTTTTGTTTATGCCAAAACTCCAGGAGCCATCTTTCAATTGATTCTGTTCCCTACTCACTACAAACAATCAAGTACTGTCTACTTTGCCTTTAACATTTATCTAACTTCTCTAAGTTTGCCTGTCTCCACTGCACTCACTCTAATCCAACTATAATCATCTTTATCATATACAACTCCCCACAGCTTCTTGTGTTCCCTTCTCTGCACAATAGTCAAACTAACCCTTCCAAAATGCAGATAGAATCATATGGCTCCTCCTCTAAAAAGTCCTTTACTGGCATTCCATTGTGCTTACAACTCTGTCTGGCCAAGCTCACCACCCACATTGTAGTTCATCTTCATCTGTGCTCACTATGCTCTGGCTACATCTGAACTTCTTTCAGTTTCTTAACAACTATGCTTATTCCAGCCTTAGAATGTTTGCCCTTGCTGTCCCTCTGCTAGGAATACTCTGACCCAAACTCTAACATGGCTGCTTTGTTCTCACCATTCAGATAACAACTCAAATATCAACTCCCTTGGAGACTATTCCCTGACCACCTCAAGTTCTTCAGTATGGAATCCTGAGTTTCTGAGTCCAACATCAGGATCATCATTTGCTTTTTACATACATAATTTGAAGTTCAGTTACTAGCTTATAGTATAAACTTTCATCCACAACATAATAGGAGCAGAAACTTGCTCAAGTAATTGAAAACTCCAGTTCTAAAATAGTTCAAGTTATAATTGCCATTTTTTATCAGTGAAGCATAATTGAATCTTGACAACATGATTGTAATCAAAGAAAATACACAAGTCACCTAATCGATGTGGCTGAGCTCCCAGATGACCTCATTCAAGAGATATTGATGGAAAAGTACACTAGGTTCCACTGCACTTCTGCCAACATTAAGCAAGTGCAAATTAGATGTCTTTTGTGTCATTCTTTTGAGCGGCTTGGTTCCAGTTGTGTTAAGAGTGATCATTGATCACCTGAAGAGCCACGGTAGATTGGTAAATTAGTTTCATCCTGATGTTATTTTACATATAAACAGACTAATGTGTAAAACCTTAAGCATCATAGATTGTGCATAGTGTAGTAGACTAGCTTAATTACTTTTAAATAATCAGTGAGAAACCCTAACCAATATGAGAATAATGGGAAAATAAGAACTACAATGATAGCAATTATGAAGCAACAGTGAATTCAGCTATCCTAAGCCTGTTCGACAAACAAACGAGAACGGTTTAAAGGAGCATGGTGAGCAAAATAACCATACACAAAGAACAGTAGTCAGACACAAAATAATAATAAATGTTTCACTGACAGAGGGATTAATTGCAGAAGAACTCTATGTAAGCTATATAATGTGGAGTCAGGCCATAGGAAAATGCTGTGAAATATATGTGAAGAGTTGCCATGTGGCCAGTTAGTTTAAGAGGGTATCATTGAATCCCCTGCACATCCATATTTGAATCATCCTTCTAAAGAAGCATTAAAATACTTCAATGTTACTAATTCAAAAAAACACATATTAAAGCTATAATAAAGTATGATTTCACCCCTATCAAATTCGGACAAAAATTGAGAATCGCAATTGTAACTGAAGACACAGCGATATGGTCACACTCCTATACTCATACAGTCTTATACACATATCAGTTGGATTATATATTGATTAAACCTTCAAAACTTTAGACTTCAGAACTAAAATACACATGTAAATACACACACACACACACACACACAAACATTGTCACTTCTAAAGATCTACCATTATAAATCCATTCATATGTGCACAAAGACATCTATTCATCACAATGTTGAGGTGATAGCACAAAGCTGGAGTAGAAATGTCTATATGAAAAACAACAGTTGAAAATATGATACATCTACTCAGTAGAATCCTATATTCTGTATTAAAAATGACATTATTGGTAAGTGGGTAAAACAGGGACAAAATAATACTTATAGTAATATCCAATTTATGTAAAAAATAAAGACCAAAAGATAAATAGGCATTTATGTACATTTACATGAAATGTAATAATTATGTAAATACATAGAACAACATAGACAGTTGGCCATGAATCCAATAGTGTGGTTACAACTGGGGAAAGTACAGGGGAAAGGAACTTTCACATTTTTCTCTATAATAAAATAATGCAAATGTATTACTTATGTTAATTTAAAAATAATAAATAAAAACCTATGAACCTGTTTTCAAATTAAAACTAAGTCTGCAACAAGAGATAGAATACTAAATCAGAATAAAAACTTAGCTGGGAGTATTGAAACATGGGTCACATAACTAGACAGATAAACTCATGGGTCTCAATTATAGTGTTAGGTTGATTAATGGCCACCTAAACACATTAAGGCCCTCATCCTGGAAACATGTAAACACATTCCCATATATTCAAAAGGGATTTTGCAGATCTTGAAATGGGGATATTATTCTGTAGGCTGGGTAATAACCATAAGGATATTTACAAGAGGAGGCAGGATGATCAAAGACAGAGAAGGTGATGTCATAATGGGAGGAGAAAGAGAGACAAAGACCGAGACTGAGATTGAAAGAGGCTACACCTCTGGCTTTGAAGATGGAGAAAGAGACCACCAATCAAGAAAGGCAGTCACCTTCCTGAAGGTAGAAAAGGCAAAGAATCTGTTTCTCCCCTAGAGCCTAAAGAAGAAACCAGCCCAGATGACATCTTGACTTTAGCCCAGTCAGACTGAATTTGGAGTTCTGACCTCCAGAACTACAAGAGAAAAAAATCTGTGTTGTTATAAGCCACTGAATTTGACGTAATTTGTTATAGTAGTACTAGGAAATTAATATAGTAATCTAGCCTATAAACTGATAAAGTAGAATTGGATTATTAATAATAAAAACAATTTTAGTAATAATTAAAATAGCAAACATTTATAAATACGTTCTGTGTCTTAGAAACATGCAATCCTTATAACAGCTCTCTATGTAGACACTATTTACATATTCCACTTCATACAGAAGGAGCCAAAGCTTAAAGAGATTTAGTAACTTCCCAGTGAGTAACAGAACCCACGGACTGAGATCTGGTTGACGCCACAGCCTTCTTGTGGTAGTGATGGCATGAGCTACTGTTGGTACCCTAAAAGATGCCATTCTTCTATATCGCTTTTGATTTTAGAGCCATTTTGCATATAAATGTGTTAACTTTGTTAGAGATAATTAAGCTCTATGTTCCCTGTGAGATCATTCATAGAATTTGAATGCACATATGCAGTGAAAGAAACAATGTTAACAATCCACGACATGCCCTATGGCCTAACTTACTGAAACAGGCTCTTATTTTTCAGGATTATATATAACACATGTGGATCTGTGTGATAACAGGACACATTTTAACAAGGAATTAATCTCATAGGTGGACACCAAGCTGTAGAGAGGTTACATGGCCTTCATCTTCGCTTGGGTCAAAGAACATGGATTATGTGGTTTGATGACACACATGGTGGCCACACTGTAAGGTGTGTTAGGACAGCTAACAAATTTCTGAAGCGGTTTTGGCTTAGTGTTGAAACATTTGGAGCAATAGAGCCCAAGGATATGAGGGGGAATACTAAAAAGCTGAAGCTCCAGACCCTTCTGAGCTACGCTGCTCTGATCGGTTTTACATGGGGTTCTGCATAGGATTTCTTTGGTCAGTAGAGGAAGGAGGAAAGAGGAAAGGTAGAAGCTTTGCAATGGCTGATGTAGATTTCTTCTGAGAAAATACAGGACACCTGAGATTCCAGAGCCTGCCCTAGGGTAGACTACTTTCAGACTAATCATGTCGTCAATGCTACAGTTTAACTGTATTTCAGGACTTCTGTTAAGGATCCACACCCAGGCTCAGGGATTCTAGATCTGGGCTGCTGTGGGCTAACAGGTCCTCTTCCGGCTCTACACTATGCTAAGTCACATTCTGGGCTGCTCCTACACTGACTCCAGAGTCAAGCAGGTGAGACCAGGTGATGTTGCCTCCCTCATTTCTGCACACTTGCCATCAGCAAAGTTAACACATTGAAGACCCTTAGTTAGGGGAGTTTGCTAATGAAACAGAGAAGAGAGTGGGTTGAATGGTTCTCTTAAATCACAAAAGGATGTTGGTTTTGTGTTAATTAGCTGTTATTAAGTGAGGATTCTTTTGTTCAGCTGGGAGATGAAATTCTCAATAAACACGCCCAAGAACAACCACTGCCTCTCCAGGTAAAATACGTAAACAGGCTCATCAGAGAGAAGCTGGTGGCGTCTGGTTGCCAGAAATCAATAAGATCTCCCATCTGGTGAAAGGCTTTTGAGAATCCCCCTTCTTATTCAGACTGTCACTGTAACCGCAGCTGGATGACAATGCCCTGAGTATTATAAGCAACCTGACCAGATCAGTTCTGGGAAGCAACATCATCCAGTTTTGCTGATTAAAAATGGATATTTTCGGGGCACCTGGGTGGCTCAGTTGGTCAGGCGTCTGGCTTCGGCTCAGGTCATGATCCCACGAGCCCCATGTCGGACTCTGTGCTGACAGCTAGCTCAGAGCCTGGAGCCTGCTTCACATTCTGTCTCCCTCACTCCCTCTCTCTGCCCCTCCCCTGATCACACTGTCTCTGTCTCTCAAAAATAAATAAATGTTAAAAAAAATTTTTTAAATGGATATTTTCTTCTATGCTAACTGAAATATAACAATCTTCATTTCACAAAGCTATGATGGATCATAGAGAAGCTGGATAAATAAAAACAGTCTGGGTGTGGACAAGGCATAATCAATTTCCCCTTTTTAAAATTTAGTCTATCTTATTTATTCAGTATCTACCTCTCTATTTAATAATAGTGACAATTTGGGTGGTAAAAAAACTCTTCCTAAATGCTTAATACAGGGTGAACATGCTCTAAAATACAACTGAGTTTTTAAAGAAAAAGTGACAGTTTTTCAAGGGTAGCCTTATTAATTAATCCATTTTATCTACTTTTAGTCTAATGAATTGCTATGTCTCTGACATAAGAGATGCTGTACTTGGTCTAAGCACCTGCTTAGAAGATCCTGTGTCCTAAGAGAGTTGTTGGGAAATAGTAGCATCATTCCCCATCCCCCCAAATAAATGGAAGCTTACAGGTATGTCCTTTCATTGAATCATAGGGTAATTAAGTTTGAGGCACAGGTGCACTAATTGGTGACACACTCCATTTTACTGTTTTTCCAGAAGTGATTTATTTGAGAAGTAAACAGATTTAAATGACTGAGCAATAGTGAGATTCATGCAACTACAAAAAGATCTCCATATATATTTAATTGAATTGACCTTAAGCCATCCTGTAATGTTTATTTAACAAATAGCTCACTGTGTGATCACTTCTGGAATATTTGTATGACTTGAAGCATCTTTTAGGTATAATCAGCATTCAAAACATCATTAAACTTTACTGTTTGTGTATCATTAGTGTCTATAAAATATATTACATTGGGCAAATGATAGCAAAGAGATACATTTCATTTATGCGGTTGCCATCTCCCATTGCCAATTACCAATAGACTACATGAATTATTTATTTTCTCATGTTGGCTTTATATCAGACATTTTGCTACTTATATATATTAAAGATTGAAAGGGTAATTCTTTTATTTTCTCCCTTTCATAGGAGAACATATTTGGAGAATGCTGACAAACTTCTTAATTAAATACAAAGCAAAAATGAGAAGGAAATCTTTCCCAAAAGGAGATTATTTGATTAGAACTATTTTAAAGAATGATAGTGGGCATTTCAATCCAAATGTTGAAGATTCCATGGTTCTATACACAATTAACTGAATAAAAATTTAGGGTTTGTGTAGTTGTAGGAAGTGTTTTACTTTATTATGTAATTTTTAAAAATCAATATAATCAGATGGGGATTAATTAGCTGGAACTAACTTTGGCTTCAGGAATTTTTAATGGACAATACATGCAACTGTAATAGAAAATGGACATAACACTATCCCATTCCTTTTTCTTTTTAATGTTTGTTTATTTTTGAGAGACAGAGAGACAGAGCACCAACAGGGGAGGGTAGAGAGAGAGGGAGATACAGAGTGTGAAACAGGCTCCAGGCTGTCAGCACAGAGCTGATGTGGGGCTTGTACTCACCACAAGTGTAGCTACCATCTGTGTCCATACAGCACTCTTACCTCAATGACTATCCTGTAGCTTTTATTCCCACTCCATAACTGGAGCCTGTACCTCCTACACCCCTACACCCATTTTGCCCAGCCATACCCTCTTGCAACCATCAGTGGTTTCTCTATTTATAGGTCTGATTCTGCTTTTTGTTTATCTATTTGTTTTTTTTTTTTTAATTTCACATATAAGTTAAATCATATGGTCCTTGTCTCTCTCAAACTATCAGTTTTGATTAACTTTAGAAACCAGAAGATCCCACATGCTCAATTATGGATTTTTGAATTTTATTCAAAAAATTTTAAGGCAGTTTTAGTGGGATCCAGATACTATTGATTAAAATTTGGCATAAGGAAATATTTTAGACCCCAAAAAAACCATTAAATACAATCTTGTGAAAATAAAACAAAACAGGATTTACTCTATTTTATATATGCAATGGGAAAATTGATGTATATGGACTAAGGAAAAAATATAGAGAGATAATGAATACTACATCATTTATTTGCTTTAAGAAATACACTCTCAGTACACAGTACTGAATACTGAAGACGAACCATGGACTGAAAGGGGAGGGGGAGGGAGGGAAGGGGTGATGGTCATGGTGGAGGGCACTTGTGGGGAGAAGCACTGGGTATTATATGGAAACCAATTAGACAATAAACTATTATAAAAAAAAAAAGAAATACACTCTCATCAAACAATTCACTTTCCAAAATAAAGACTCAATGAAAAATATTTTAGTTTTTAAGATCTTGGAGTCTATTATAGAAACTGACAAGAAGATAACTCATGTTTGCTATTTTCAAGAACAAAGGTAGTCCAAGCTAACAAATAAATAAAACCCCCCACCAATGAACTTATATATGGGATAAGTATTTCCAGTTAAAAAAAAACCTAGAGAAAATATCCATTAAGGATTATTAGAAGGGGGAAAGAAGTTGTAGTCCTAAGCTTTAAGATGAATTTTACAAGCGTACCTAGCATCAGGAAGATAGGTCAAGAGGAAAGGCAATCTGTAAGACACATACATATGGTTACCTCTCCAATGGTGCTAGAACAAACCCTGCATGTCTATCATCCAAAACTCCAACTTCTCTCCTCTTAATTCCTGATTTCTCCTGTAATATCCACCTTACATCCTGACTTGGTCTCATATAACTAACCAGTAGTACCCAAAGTCCTAATAACTTGTTAAAAAAAAAAAAAAAAGTCAACCCAGTCAGTCATTTGATATCAACCGAATCACAAACTAGATCATTTTTTTTCTTGAATGTGATTTTCTCTTTTCTGAAATCAACCAAAACATGTGGTCAACATTAATACACTAGTTAATTTATTACTTGATACCATGTGAGCTAAGTATAATCATTATTCTATCTCTCTGACAAAAGTATCTACCATGTAAACCTTGAAATTTTCAAAAGTAAAGGACAGAATTAAATAAAACAATAATAGACATTTGCTGTGTACTGTTTATATGCCAGTCACTGTCTTAAGCATGAATTAATTCTAAAATTCAGAATGCCATGAAGTGATTATTTTTGTGTCCATTTGCAGATGAAAAAAGCACAGAGGAAGACTGTGACTTGCCCAATGTCTATTAGTAAGTGGCAAAAGCAGATTTGAAAACACCTATTTTTAACTCCATCATCTATACTCTCAACTTCTGTGCCTAACTCTTCTTGTGCAATTTCTCCTGAATCAGCTCACCACAGTGTCCTCCTTCAAATAAAATCTCCTGCCATTGAGTTAAGAAGAGAAAGGACTGATACTCTACTGTTATCTGCATCAGGAAACAATGCAGACCCAATTCTGTAACTCACTAAAGCTTTGAAAATGAAAAAGTCTATGCGCTTAAAGTAAAAACTGCATAATAATCTGCAAGAGCTGTAAACAGGCCTCTTGAGGAGATTGGTTTGTGCCCTGACTTCCTGTGCTGACATCTGACCGGCACTGCCAACACTGTCAAAGCAGTCTGCACAAATGATTACACAGAAGGCTTGGAAAAGAATCAAAACGAATAATTTCATAGTTACTCCAAAGCACTATCACGGTCCATACATCAGATACAATCTGGGCAACACCTCATACATCTGGTGTGGGCAGGGAAGGATTTTGGTCCAAATACATGAGTGGGGGTGGGTGGGCAGGGATAAGGGGAATTGATTCTTTTAATTACAAAATGATGCAAATTCTTTTTAATGAAAAATATCTCAAGATAGTAATAAGAGCCTGATTACATGTACATATATGTACACATATGGCAGTGATTTCCCCCCAGAGTATGATGAATGCAAGTTAATATTTGCTAACCAATGTAGGGTCTTGCTTAACATTAATCACTGCATCATTTTGTAACACAGTGATATTCTTTGTAAGTACTAAGGCATTAATTCTTTCATTATATATGTCACATAAGCCATATAAAGCCTATGCCTTGCTTTCAAAGAACTCACAGATATTTGGAGGAGACAGAAGACTGACTACATGTTCTAAGAATTGTGTTTATTCATTCAACGTACATACTTTATTAAAGAATCATTATCTACTAGGCAATATAAAAGATGTTAGGAAGACAAATGTGGTCCAGGTATTATCTCTGTGTTCAAGTTGCTCACAAGGAAGTAGAAGGCCCAAGGGCCCTGGGGACAGAGCAGGTAACTCAGCTTACCTGAGCAAGATCCAAAAATAATTATCAACTTGCCAATAGGGTGAAAGAGAAGATCTTTGGACAAAGAAGGGTTTGATGTCTTAAAGTGTGACAGTTCCAGTAAGGATAACACAGATTCCCTGTGCCTCAATGCCAGGGCATACTGCTGGAGCCTGAGCCTTATATGCCAGTGCCCTTCTAGTGGTGAAGTATACAATTAATCCCTCTAACCAACTGAGACTGGTGGTCATGTCTTCTGTATGTAAAGCTACTCAGAGTCGGTCTTCCAGCATTATTGGAAAATTGGTTAGAAATGTAGAAACACAGAATTACAGAATCTCTGGCCCTACCCCAGACCTACTGAGTCAGAATTGGCACGTTAACAAGATTCCCAGGTACCTCCCTCACATTCAAGTTTGAATGGTGCTCCTCTGGGCCGCTGATCCTGAACCTTGGCTGTACCCTGGACTCATCTGTAGCACTCCAAAAAACCCCACGCATGCTCTGTCCCCACCCCACTGACCCTAATTTGCTTACTTTTTTCCTGGGGTCAGAACATACTCATACTTTCAAAGCCCCAGAGGTGGGGTGCCTGGGTGACTCAGTTGGTTAAGCATCCGACTCTTGGTTTTGGCTCAGGTCAGATTTCATAGTTCATGAGTTTGAGCGCTGCATCAGGCTTTGCACTGATAGTGTGGAGCCTGCTTGGGATTTTCCCTCTCTCTCTCTCTCTCTCTCTCTCTCTCTCGCCCCTCCCTCGCTCACTCCCTCCATTTCTCTCTCAAAATAAATGAATAAAAACTTTAAAAAAATATTTAAAGTTCCACAGGTGATTCTAATGTGCAAATAGAATTCAGAAGCACTGACCAAGAACAGTATATTCTAAAGTTGGCAGGATGTCAGAATCACCTGAGATGCCCAGTCCCAGATATAATACATCATGGTTTCTGAATACGGTTGTTGAAAATTTCTGTGTGTGTATGAGTGTGTGTGTGGGCACACATAAGTGAGTTTTTGTATAAGATTTGGTTGCACAACTATGTTTATGAACAAAAGATCGAAGAAAAAAGGCATAAACCGGAACCCACTATCCACAGGATCTTGGCACAGAAGGACGATTGGGAGTTTTTAATGCAATGATATCCTGCTCCATTTTACTTATCGAGTTGAGGATTAGTAGATTATATATGTGAAAAATCTGTGTAAATTATAGAAATATGATAGAATTAACAATTTGGACCAAATAAATTATAGGGAAAGCTGCCAAATGCAATTGAATGGCCTTGTCTTGTTTATTGAACTCGCTTGATGGAAAACAGCAAAGGTTTCTCAAGTTTTCCTCTTTCTACCACTCTGGGAGCTACTGTGTACACTCCATAGTCTGCAGAGCCACTATCCACAAATGCAGGTGTTGATAAATACATATTATCATCAGGAACAGCATGAGTCAGTGTGCTTGCTGTCTGGTGGGTTTTGGGCCATCATCAGAAACGTGTGGCAGAGGTAGGAAAGAGTATGTGAATGTAAATTTAGCAGGTACAGTATGTGCAAATTTTCCAAAAGCAGCTGGACATTGGCTGCATCTGATAGTATGAAATGCCATAGAAACCCGAAATAAAAAAGAGAAAGAATCAAGGCCATGCCATTGGCAGCCATTCTCAGTGTTGGTGTTGAAGATGATCTTATTGTAAGTGTCTTAAGTATAAAGTTATTGAGAGGTTTAAATCTGAGTTCAATGGTCACACTTAAGTTTATTTGAACTATTTTTGCTTCTGAAGGCTGTGTGTCATCTCCAATGTTTTTTTTCTTATTAAAGAAAGATAATGCTTGTATACACTATAAAAGTGAGGTTAGTTTTTGTGTTTCAGATTAACTCCTTCAAAATTAAACCCTGTGGTAACTGCATCTTTTAATTGTGCCTACCCTGAAGAAACTCGTGCAATTTCTTAAAAGAGGGGATTTTCACTAAAATAGATTTGTCTGGAAAAGTTTATAATTTCTCATCCTTGTAAATAAATAAATTTTCCTTATAAATGCTTTAAACTTTAAATTGATAAAAGTCACTAGAGGAGAGACATAAAAGGGAACTAAAATATCCTAGAACCACATAGCCAGAAGGGAGCTCCAGGGATCTAGCCTTTTATTTATTAAAAGGACTGAAACTAAGGAGTTACTTTAACCTTAAAAGCATCTCTCAAGAAATAGCCATCCTAGCCCCATTTAGTAAAGGACTCCTAGAAGGTTATTTTAAGCTAAAACCCTTCCTGTTAAAATTCTGATTGCATTTATCTCCTTTTCACTTGTCTTTTTGGAAATATACGTGTTTGCTTACAAATGACATCTCTTCAGTGACCTAAAATCTGTTACCTCAGTTCCCCAACTCTGAGGTCAGTTTGGCTTCATGTCAAGTGACCCAAGTTTCTTTAGCTTTTCCCTTATTCTCAATCTTTCAATCACTCACTTATACTCCTTGCACATAATAGACAATTGATAAATATTTATTGCATCAAATTGATTCAGTTATTTCCTCTAGACTTCTGGTTAGACCACATCTTGTTTCAATTATGAGGTCCTAGTATAGAGGCAGATTCACTCAAAGGAAAATTTAAATAACCCTGAGTAGAATAATTCATGGTTTTAAATATATATATATATATATTTTTAGAATATACTGTTCTTGGTCAGTGCTTCTGAATTCTATACACACACACACACACACACACACACACACACACCCATACATCTATACACACAGAATGGATGCGCATGCATTAATGCGCGCGCGCGCGCACACACACACACACACACACACACACACACACACAATCCTTTCATTGCCATCCAGCTTTTCAAAGAGTCCTGTTCTGTGGAATTTACTTTTGAGCCCAATTAAGTTATTTTTAAGACTGCTAATACTTTCGGAGGTCCTCCCCTTCTTCAGTGACCTGAGATCTAAGAACACTGGTGTAGTTGCCCAGTTAACCATCATCAGGCATGTGTTAAGTGACTGACAACTGATTGCGGGCAAATATTACTGGTCTAAGAATCTGGATAAACTCTTTTCACAAAGTTCTCTCTCTTAATTATTTTATTTATCCAAGTTGAGGTCAATTATAATGTACCGAGCACTACTGAGAATAAATTGTGAAGGAATGCAATCCCTGTTTTAAAGGCACTAAAAATCTATTTAGGGGGACACATGTGTACTGTAATCCTAATTCAAATTTGTAGATACAAATACAGAGGTTTCAGAAGGTATTGTAAGAATACAAAGGAAGTATGCATAGTGGAAGGCTCAGCTGGGAGAACAAATGTCTGGCCAGCATTGTTTACAGAATGCACAATCACAGCAAATGGAGTTAAACACTGTCAAGGAATCCTTTCCTCTAGGCAACAACCTATGGATCTTCCCCTGGCCATTCCAGAGATATTCCCAGCACATAAACAAGACAACAAAAGGGGTAAAAAGGATAGACTAGAAAGGGTAGGAGAGAAGAGGAGCTGAGGAAGAAAGCACAGGAATGGAGAAGAAAGGGGAAATGGCAAGGACCATCTTGCTCCAAAAGCTCCTGAAACAACTCAACCACTATTCTTATTTCCAGCATGTAGCTCTACAATCCCCTCTCTTTCCTATTTCCTCATGGTAATGTTATATTTACAAAAGTTTTGGGAGTTTTTATGTGATTGGACATTAGGTTTTAGTTGAAGCACTTTGTAACCAAGCCAAGTGGCAGTGGCTGACAGTATTCCAACAGTATTTGCCAATACTCTCCTTTGCACTGGGATTCTACTGCAAACTCACAGGAGACACGGACAGATTCCCACTCGTCCCTACAGAGCCTATTACACAGCTGAGGGATCCATTAATTGGTTGCCTCCTGAGATTGCTTCTAGAAGGAATGTCCAATTCTAATTTTAAGTCCATATTGTAATTTTGTCAGCCTCACAGACAAAATCACATTCTGGCCTTTATTTGATTTCACATTCTAATTGCTCATGTTCCGCCTGGGTCTCTTTTCCTTAGACTATGTAGAGAACAGTATTCATACATGCACTCCCCTATCTCTATTATATATAAACCTGTTTATAACTGCCCAATTTCCACCAAATCTCATAGCCACAGCAAATGGTTTCAACCCTGTAAAAAGCATTTTTCAAAATGTGTCCCATAAAATAACAATTCTTTGAGATGCACAAAGAAGGAAGTTTATAGTCAAGTAAGAAAAAATTATACAAAGTATCTGCATAACCATATGGTTTAAAAACAGTTTTAACATCTTTCAGGGTTAGTATTCTAAAGATCAGAGTAATCTGGATACATTTTAAAATTACAGATCCATGGGGCCTAACCACGACTTCTTTAATTAGAATGTTTCATAGTAAGTCTGAAAAATCTTTATTTTTTTGCAACTCCCCTAGTATCTGTGATGTCACCATCCTGGTCTGGTTCCAAACCCAATATTTGAAGGTCTCTATTCTTCAAAACTCTTCAACACCTTTTTATCGATCATCGGAAGGCATTCCTTTACCACTCTATTAATCAACTCACAATTATCCACAATCTTTTCTGATAACATTCATTGCATTCTTAAGAAAAACCTGTAACTACCTGGGATATTTGTAAACATGATATAAACAGGGAAGTGGCCATTTCAGATCCTAACTCTGGGATGCTCCCACCCTTCTTATTTGCTCCTCTCTCCCAATCCAACCTTCCCCCAACTTAATGTTGGTACGTGTCAATACTTCACACTCCTTGTGTACTCATGGGAAATGGGGTAAGCACTGTGGACTTCAATGTTAGTGATCTTTCCATGTGTCAATAAATTATTATAACTTTCTTAGCAAATTCACAAAAAATAGATTTTATACTTTAGCTAATTTTTCAAAAAATGTGTAACTTAAGTTTTTATTTTAATTTTTTAATATTTGTTTATTACTGAGAAATAGAGAGAGACAAAGCATGAGCATGGGAGGGGCAGAGAGACGGGGAGACACAGAATTTGAAGCAGGCTCCAGGCTCTAAGCTGTCAGCACAGAGCCCTACACAGGGCTCGAACTCACAAAACATGAGATAATGACCTGAGCTGGGCAGATGCTTCACCAATTGAACCACCCAAGCACCCCTTAAGTTTTTATTTTAGAACTCTTTGGAGTTTTCATTTTATTTTTCACTTACCAAAAAAATAGTTTGAAACTGGTAAAAACTCAAGTCTACAATAAAATCAAACATGAGTTATAAGTTGTGGTCTAGTGCACAAAAATAACTGGGGACTGACTGTCCACAGGATGGCAAGTTAATGAGAAAGAACTAGTATATAATAGAGACGAATTTTTAGCTGAACATAACATTTGCATTGAATCTCAAGTGCACAATTTCTTAGAAATTATCAGAAATACAAGACAATGGAAAGGTTTTCCGAGCTACTGAAAAATTTATTTGGTTCCTCATTTAAAAATTTACCCTTAAGATTAATAAGAAACAGCATTTTATAACCTTATGCTTTCTTTTTGACATCTCAACCTCCATCTTTTTAGCTAAAGACACATTATATTTTCACTTGTAAAATATATATATTTTATTACCACATGAGCCAAAAATAGTGCTTAAAATTCATTATGTCAGCAATGTTAAGTAAAACACAACACCAATCGAGATATTTGATGCTATTTTTGAATCATGTCAAAATCCTATTCTGGTCTTCATATTATATCATAGAAAAAATAAGCACTTACAACTTTTTCCAAAATCTAGCAATGCTTGAAATAAAGAGTAAGAATTCACTACGGTTATATATAGATGGCATTTATTTTCTGACAGCTATCCTTTGTTAAAAAATCAAAAACTGAAAAATCACATTCCTCAGTTTAGGAATCCAGGATTCTTTCTGAACGAGGGAGACTTTGGAAGCTGTAATTCAGCCTTGATATATGGTTTCCTTATGATTGAACCCTTCCCAAATCCTAGTAAAACATGATTCTGATTACAGTGGCTGCAACCCATGATAGTGGCTAACACCTGTGCAACAGAACTAAAAAGCATGGTGGATCACGCAGCAGCAAAAAGATCATTATAGTTAGTAATGCAGTGTGCGTGTGCACTAGTGTGTGTGTGTGTGTGTGTGTGTGTGTGTGTTCAACTTTTGCCAGACTGATAGTAGAAAAGAATAAGTGACTGTTTTATTGGTATACTCCTGAGCTTGTAGAATTTTGTCACATATTTATTGGCTACTTGTATTTCTTTCATCTAAATCATATAATGTATATACATTTTTGTTATCATTTTCTTGTTCGGTTGTTCATCTCTTTTTAATTGACTTTCATTTGTTTCACTCAGTATTAATACTAAAAGCTGTTGTCCACAATATGCTACAAATATATTGTCTTTACCTCGTATAAGGAACCAATCGAAAGTATATTCTACTTAATTCATTCCAGCTCCTGAAATAGCTTCTGAGTTTACTGTAGTTTTTTGTTTTGTTTTGCTTTTTGTTTTTGTAGTAGAGAGAAACCTGTCTTCCTGCACAGAGAAAGGAAGAGAAGGGATCTATAAGTCAATGTTAACTATCCGAACTACTTACATGCTTCCCACAGGCAAGCTCAATTACACGAGCAACCACTGAAGCAGAAGGGTTATTTTTTCCCCCAAGTATATCACGCGAGTAGCGATCTTCATCCAACAAGTCACCTCCTGTTTTTGACATCTATCAGCTCAGCTTCTCTATCAGTGTGGAACGTGTCATTGGGATAGGTAGGCTCCTGGTTCCCTGAAGGTAGTTTTGAACTAAAAATATAGTAATCTGTCCCTGAAAAAAGCTATAATAATTCTCTTTATACATCTTTCAAGTCAGGAACTAAATTCCCCTCATCCAAAGACATAAATAATAAGTAATGTTACATGAAAAAAGCATTCAAATATTTGCTTAGAATAAAAATTGAATTATTTAGGATTTTTTTCCTCTGGTCGAGCCCTCAAAACAAACTATAGATTTAAATAGTTTCCTTTAACAGCTTTATTTAATTTATATACAATAAATGGATTGTATTAAAATTTGTAATTTAATAACTTTTTATATATGCAAATCCCTTGAAATCATCACTATAATTGTTAATAAACATATCCATCACCCCCAAAAGTTTCTTCTTGCCTTATGTGTAATTTCCACACCATGTCCAAGCAACCATTGATGGTTACTAAAGTGTCTATTCAAATATTTTACCCAGTTTTTTTATTAGTTTGTATGATTTCTTCTTATAAAGTTTTGAGAGTTCTTTACAGATTCTGAATATAAGTTCTTTATCATATATATGCTTTACAAACGTTTTCTACCAGTCTATGGCTTGTCTTTTCATTCTCTTAGGAGCATCTTTTGGAAAGCAGAAACTTAAAATACGTTGGATTTCATTAAAAAATTTTCTTTTACGTGTATGTTTTTCTTGCTGTATTTCAGAATTCTTTGCTAACCCAAAGTCACAAAAGGTTTCCTACCTTTTTTTTTTCTAAGACTTTTATAGTTCTCAGTTTATGTTTAGGCCAATGATTCATTTTGAGTTCATTATAACATAGGATGTAGGTTATGGATCATTCTTGTTTTCGTTTAGGTTTGGGTTATTTTGCATATGGTTAGTCAACTGCACATCATTTGATGAAGTGTGTTCTTTCTTCACTAAATTGAATTTGCATCTTTTCAAAAACCATTTGTTCATATATGTATTTCTGGACTTTCTATCCTGTTCCTTTCATCTATTTATCTATCTTTGCCAGTACCAAACCTGTCTTGATTACAAGTTTTATAGTGTCTTGACATTAGATAGTATTAGTTCTTCAACTTTATTCTTCTTTTTTACAAATTTATTTTGTCTAATTTAGGTACTTTGCATTTCCCCATTAATTTTCAGTTTGAGAATTATTAATTTTAGTTTGGCTAGTCTCACAAAAATTCCTGTTGGGATTTGATTAGAATTGTGTTAAATCTTTATATCAATTTGGGGAGAATTTACATCTTAACAGGATTGAGTCTTCCAATCTGTAGATGGAACACCTCTCCATTGACTTAGATATTTACTTTCTTTCAGTAGTGCTTTATATTGCCCTATATGCAGGTCTCACATTTTAATATCTTTTGTCAGACTTAGCCATAAATATTTCATATGTTTGATACTATTTTGAATAGGACTTGAATAGGAAAGTTTTTATATATAATTTGGTATATAAAAATATAATTGATTTATGTATATTGAGTTTGTATGTTGCTCTCTTGCTAAACTTATTAGTATTAGCAGATTTTTTTTGGTAGATTTCCTTGGATTTGCTACACAATCATATCATCTGTGAATAAAGATAGTGTTACCACTTTCCTCTCTAAATAAACATTTTGTCTCTTTTGGCTTGATTTGATTTATTCTCCATTATTTTTGTACTCTGAGAGAAAGATAATACCATATGAGATTTTAAAGTAAAAGACATGATTCTGTTAAAGACTGACTCTATACTTTGCTGTTGGTGTACCAGCCAAGTTATTTAAATGTACCAAACCCATTTCTTCAGTTATGAAATGGGCATTAAACTGGTTCCTCTCTCAAAAAGTTGTTGAAAAAAAACAAATGAAAGTTTAAGGGTATGCCATAGTTAGTCATTCTTATCTTCAGGAAATATGATCATGAAGTAGGTAGGAGTCCCAGTATTGGAGAAAAAGATTCACAATTAAATAGATATAATTTAGAACCAAAAAATTAGTTCAGTCTTTATCCAAACAGATTCAAAGTTTTGAACACTCAAGGGCCAGAAGAACATAGATTAGAACAGAAAGTTGTATTTATTACCTTTACTCTCATTTTTTTTCCTGGGTGAGCCTAAGATGGATGATGATTTGGGACAATTGTACTATGTCATAGATGGGTATATGTGTTGCATAACACAGGCTACTCCAGTTGGTATAGAATTCAGGATTCTCAGAATTCCAATAAAGAATATAAAGAAAAATAAAGCAAACAAACAAAAACAAAACTAAGCATACACCCACCACCCAGAAACCTGGCTTCTAGATTGATACACAATTGTGTAGTAAGAATCAAGAGCTTCAGCAGAGTCAGTGATTGTAACGTTGATCATGTGAGTCTGAATGGAGTGAGGAACCAACAGCAGCATAATTGAAGCAGATAGTGGCTACCTTAACAAGAACAAATCCTTCAAAGAACAGATGTGTCTTAAAAACTGTGATCATGTGATATTTGGAGAGAAAAGAGAATAGGGTGTGATGCAACCCAGTTTGCTATAATGGAGGCCACTTTGTGGTCATCCTCACTGAAAGGGTGGTTTAGAAAAAATTAGCACATGAAAACAACAAAGACTCACATCTGCCTTAGTCTTGGCTATAAGTGGAAAATGTTTCCCTTAAGAATTTCTAAATATATAATACATCACCTGAACTTGGACTTCACATTTAAATTACCTATTTGGACTGAATGTGTGCCAAGAAAAGAATATAGAAAGTATTCCAACAAGAATATGTTCTCTGGAGCACCTGCCCAATTGTGTTCTGCTACACAACGTTTCAGAAGAACACACTTGTTAAAAAAAAAAAATAGATCTATTAATGCCTCCCACCAGGAGAATGGTAGATAAAGGATACTCCCAAAATCCATTCCTTTATAAAAGCAATGAACAATTGTCAAAATAAACTTTTTCATATTTCTGGAAATTAAGCAAAGGCTTGCAACAATCTGGGGTGTGTTCATTCAAGAAAAATCACTTAAGAACAATAAAGCTTTGTGGCATTTCAACTTGTTCTGTTCCCTTCCTCTTTTCCCCACTCCAGGAGTAACCTTAAAAATACATCAGGTTTGCACGCATGGCAGCTGTAAGATCAGCAGCCTGAAGGCACTGGAGGGTCCAGAACAGGATTGGAGCTCCATAAAAAGCCCCATTCCAGAGACTGGGGGCCTGCCTGACAGTTGTCCGGAAAAACCTCCATTCGCAGGGCTTGTATTTATTTGAACTCAGATTTTCCTCATTAGGAAAATCCTCAGCCCCGGGTTATTTACCAAACAGTATCAGCAACAGTTATTTAAACATTATAGCTTCCTGCTGTGGCAATACTAGTTGTGGCAAACATGAGACTGGCCAAAAAAATTGCAAGAAAAATCTGGAAATGAGATGTGCATACAGGACTTTGAAAAGCTCTGACATATTCCTGAGCATTGAAAATTCCACATAAAAACACAAAGGGTTTGTATGTTCAGAAAAAACAAACAAAAAACCTAGGCCCTAATCTCTCAGCTGTAACACTGAGGCTCTACAAGTGAAGGAAGTGAAGCCTCATGCAAAGTTGTAAACTACCAGAATGTTAAAGGCACACCCAAACAGAAACACAGAGTCTCTCAAAAAGGGTGGGAGACATTGGTACAAAATATTTAGTGAAATATCTGCTCAATCATTGGCTGACCACAAAGTTAATCAACTCATGACTTCAGTATACAGATTAAGGAATACAGACTGCAGAATTAATTCAGTAAAGTTACTAAACAAACCACAGCAATAGAAACAACATAAACAGCAGCAACAACAAAACCTGCCACATTATATTATTTACAATTTCTAGTTTTCGGCGCGCCTGGGTGGCTCAATCAGTTAAGCATCTGACTCTTGGTTTCAGTCCAGGTCATGATCTCATGGTTCATGAGTGTAAGCCTCACATCAGGCTCTGCACTGACAGCAAGGCATCTGCTTGGGATTTTCTGTGTCTCTTTCATTGTTACTTCTCCTCCCCTGCTTGCTCTCTTGCATGCAGGCACTCTCTCGTGTGCTCTCTCAAAAATAAATAAATATTTTAAAAATATGACTTTACAAAAAAAATAAATATTTATTTATTTTTGAGAGCGCGTGAGTGAGTGTGCACAAGTGGGGGAGGGGCAGAGAGAGAGAGAGAGAATCTGAGGGAAGTTTCAGGCTCTGGGCCATCAGCACAGAGTCAAACGTGGGGCTTAAACCCATGAACTGTGAGATCATGACCTGGCCGGAAGTCAGATACTCAACTGACCAACTGACCGAGCCACCCAGGTGCCCCACAATTACTTTAAAGGTAAATAGATGAAACGGTCTAATCAGAAGGCAGAAATTACCAGGCTAGATTACAAGACACAACTATATATTCTCTACAGGAAGATTAAAAGACACAATAGATTTAATATAATAGGATAGAAAAATATACATAATGCAAATAGAAACCATAAGAAATCTTAAATTATACTAATATCAAACAAAATAGACTAAATAAAAGTTACTAGAGGGGTGCCTGGGTTGTTCAGTTGGTTGAGCTACTGACGCTCGATTTCACCTCAGGTCATGGTTTCAGGATTCATGAGCTCCAGCCTGTGTTGGGCTCTGCTGACAGAGAGGAGCCTGCTTGGTATTCTCTCTCCCTCTCTCTCTGTGCCCCTTTTTACTCATACAACCTCTCACAAAAATAAATTGAGTCGACCCGCAACTCAAAATGAACGGTTCCTGTGGGGGAGGGGTGAGTGGAAAGGAGAGACAAGGGGACAAGTCTGCGGTTGCTGATCAAGTCCGTTTATTCCACGTGTTACAGAAACATATATAGTGAACAGAACAAAGGGGCAGCACTCTAAGTGGATAGCAGACCTTGGCTTAATGTGATTGGTTGTGGGCA
>PJEM01000774.1:216210-403452 GCA_004023845.1 Helogale parvula | reverse complement strand
GATATCATATTGTCCTTTTTTAGTTTATTAATGTGATGGATTACGTTGATTGTCTTTTAACTGTTATATCAAAATTGCATTTCTGGGATTAAGCCCGCTTGCTCATGTTGTATTTTCCTTTTAATATGTGGCTCAGTTTGACTTGCTAAAATTTTACTGAGGATTTGTTAGAAGTTTTTAAGGGTATTACATCTATGTTATGAAAATAATGGTCTTTAGTTTTATTTTCTTGTAATGTCCTTGTCGAATTTGGGTATCAAAGTATATGACATCATAAAATGAGTTAAGTTAGAATTCCTATTATATTTTATCAAAATTTTGTGACAATTGATTACTAGAATCATCTGCATCTATAATTTTTCTGGGATAGTTTTTATCTACAAATTCAATTTCTTTGGTACGCAGGGAGTTAATCAAGTTCCCTATGTCTTCTTAAGTAGACTCTGGCAGTTTTAGTCTTTTAAAGAACTTTTTCATTTCATCTGTGTTGTTCAACTTATTGCCTAAAGTTGTCCAGTATTTTCGCTTTTCAGCCTTTTGATATCAGTAGGTTTTGTAGTGAGGTCTCCTCTTTCATTTATGATAAGAATAATTTATATATTTTTGATTAGTCTAACTGTTTTATAATTTATTGATATTTTCAACAATGCTTGGCAGATAAGTATGTACTATTTGTCTTTTTGTTTATATATATCAAAGTGCAAATTTAAGTTACTATTATGTTACATTACACACTATTTCACAAAATGGTCCAGTAGCTTAACAAGTAGTACATGTATTCTGAAAATTATTCCTGGAGGCTTTAAATCCTACCATTGAAGGAAAAATTCTAAGTTTAAGTAGTTAATAGTTGGTGCAAATTTGGAGGATGAATTTGTGCTACAATAAGTGAATCTATAAGTATCATGATTTCATAAGGTAGTTAAAATGAAATGCAAGTAGTAAATACAATGATTTTTTTATGTGAAAATTGGTTTTCAGCAGACTGGAGATCAATTTTCTCCTATACTTTAATTCATTACTATACTGTTTTTCAATAGTAGCATGAAACTATCAGAATTTAAGCAGAGCACAGTGATCATGCTAATAAACTAATTGAGTTTTTCTAGTACAAGGGCAAATTTATACCTTTTCAGTTAGATATGATGAATTTTGCTACTAAAGAAAGAGATGGAATAAAACATATTCAAGATGTGCCAAGTGGAAACAGGTATAATTCAAGTTACTGCAGAGAAAACATAAAAGAAGTCATAAAGTTAATGATGAACAGTGTGTAGAGAAAAGAAACAAAGTATATTAGTTATCTAATACAATGTAATAAACTACTACAAAACCTGGACTCTTAAAGCAAGCTCTATTTATTATCTCCAGATTTCCATGGGTCAGGAACTTAGGGACAGCTTATCTGGGTGGTTAGGGCTTAGGGTCTCTGAAGAAGTTGTGCTCAAGATGTCAGCCAGGGCTTTAGTCACTGGAAGGCTTGACTGGGGCTGTAGGAGCCGTTTCCATGATGGCTTCCTCTCCTGACTGTTGGCAGGAAACCTCACTTCTTTTGGGGTTGTTGGAAGACTTCGTTTATTTGACACATGGACTTGTCCATGGAGCTGTCTGAGTGTTCTCACAAAAGGTCACCTAGGTTCCTCTGGAGCAAGTGAGCCAAAGGAAAAGCCACGATGCTTTTTATGACCTAATCTCAGAAGTTCCATGCTATTTCTGCCATATTCTACTTGTTAGAAGTGAGCTACTCGGTCCAGTATAGGCCCAGGGGCCAGAGAACTAACACTGACCTTTTGAAGAGAAGAGTATCAGAAAACTTGCGGACATTATTTTTAAACCACAACCCAAAGCAAACGATTGGTAAAATTCATCTATAAGAGAATATTTTGGAATTTCAGTATCATACTGTATAAACGAGCAATTAATTTTGTGTGCTCCTTGCTGACATTTTGCTTTAAAGTTTAATTAGACCTCGTTTGGCATACAAGCAATATGTATACAGTTGACACATGAATGACACTGATTTGAACTACACAGGTCCATTTATATGTGGGTTTTTAAAAAATAAATACAGCACTAAAAGGCATTTTCTCTTCCTTATGTTTTCTTAATAACATTTTCTTTTCTCACACTTCCTTTATTGTAAGAATATACTGTATAACACAGATAACATACAAAATGGGTTTTTAAATTATTTTTAAATTTTTTAATGCCTTTTATTTCTTTTTTATTTAGAGAGAGAGAGAGACAGAGAGTGAGTGGGGGAGGGGCAGAGAGAGAGGGAGACACAGAATCTGAAGCAGCTCCAGGCTCTGAGCTGTCAGCACAGAGCCTGACACGGAACTTGAACCCACAGACTGTGAGATCATTACCTGAGCCTAAGTCAGCTGCTTAACCGACTGAGCTACCCAGGTGCCCCCCAAATAGGTTTTGATCAACTATTTTATTATCAGTAAGCTTCTGGTCAAAGTAGGTGATTAGTAATTAATTTGGGGGGAATTCAAAAGTTATACTCAGGTTTTCAACTGTGCAGGGAAGTCAGAAGCCCTAATCCTCCCCACCCCCACTTCTGTTCAAGGATAAACTGTATAAGAAATAACTGCTGGATAACTTCTCATTTGTTTATGAATGAAAATCGGTGCCATTGAAGATTTTTGTTTTGTGAATGATCATTTTATACACTCTGGTATAGGTTGTCTTGAAATACTGAATGTTACACCAGTTATATGTGTATAGGGGAAGGGCATCACTAGAGAAAGAAAGAAGCTTGCCTCTGATCACTGAATGCTTTGTTCAAGAATAAAATGACAGTAGGCCACATTACTGGTAACATTCTTTCAGTCTTGAGGGAAATAGTGACTTTTGTAATATAACCAATTGCAGCTGTTGATTTTAAGTATCTTCTTTTGGCAAAGAAAATGGCCGTCATGTCACATGTTGCCTGTTCATACACAAGAGCACTTGTGGTCAGAAGTGGTACTTACATGAATTTTTTATTGAATGATGAATGAGATTAAAACATTCTAATGAAGTTATTGTTTCTGTCCACAATTATTTTCTGTAAGTGGCTTTCTTAAACGGTGTAATCCAGAATGAAAGCATAGTGGCTAAGACTTCAGGCTCTGGAGTCAGGTTTCCTGGGTTCCAACCCCAACTGGACCATTGAAAAATGATGTGATTTTAGAAGTCATTTCAAATCTCTGTGCCTCAATCTCATCATCAGTGAATAAAATTTGTAATAGTACCTACTTCAAAGAATTGTCCTAAGGATCACATGGTATAATCCACATCAAATGCTTATGCTGCCTGGCGTATAGTCATCATGCAATAAATACTAGATATTTTAACAAATATTATATCCTGAACATGTTATTTCAGAGTGAAAGATCATGAACTTCAGTTAACCTATAAAAAGTTTTTAGGAAGTTATACTTGGGGTGAAAATAGCTCAGTTACCGTTTTGACCCTTTCTCAACTCTTAATGCTTTATTTTAATGATCTTTGAACAGAATCTGTAACCTATCATTGCATATATTTTCTTTTTTTTTTTACTACTTTTATTTATTTTTGAGAGAGAGAGAAACAGTGTGAACAGAGGAGGGTCAGAGAGAGAGGGAGACACAGAATCTGAAGACAGACTCCAGGCTCTGAGCTAGCTGTAAGCACAGAGCCCAACACAGGGCTCGAACCTACGAACCGTGAGATCATGACCTGAGCCAAAGCTGGATGCTCAACCCACTGAGCTGCCCAGGTGCCCCTCCTTGCATATATTTTAGACCCATATGTACAGGCATCCACAGAATATGAAGAAATGCTCAGCTGAGCCCACTGCAACCAAATGGTGCATTAGGAATCCTTAATTCCTCTCTCTTAACGTAAATCCCTCACCTCTCCAGATCCGTACTCATTGTGCTCATCAACTTAAAGAAGAGTCTGTAATTAGTTTGTAGAGAGATATCTATCCCCAATTTCTGGTCTGTGTTCAATTATAAGGTCCGTAACTACCTATTAAAACCATAAACTGTGAACTAGAATTTTCACCTTTAGCAGTATTAGAGAATAAGGGGGGAAATGATTGGAAGAGGACACTGACCTTTGGATTGAGCTATTTGTGTTTAGCTGGCTATAGATATTTTGATGAAATGTTTCAGCAATATTTTCCTTCCCTCCATTATGAAATAGCTATTTTTTAAATTTTTAATGTGTCTTTTAAGTTAAGAATTATAAATCTTTAAAAAAAATTCTCCTTAAATTGATGCTTACTTTTTTTATGAAATACCCTAATGGGCAAACAGCCCAACTCTCACAAAAGTGGAAAGTTTGAGTGATCTTGCTATAATTAGGGAGAGACTAGAGAGGCAGAGCACAAACAAGAGCCATAACACAAAGTAGATATTTCAGGTGGTGGAGTTTGGAGCAGCAAAAGAATATGTAAAGAGGAGGAGGCCAGTCTAGGACAGATTGATGGAGCAGGTGAATCTGAACACGGGAGGAGGTGTGGAACTTTGTGGGAGGAACTTTACAGGCAAGGAAAGCAGTGTATGCCGTAGCATCACAGTAGGACGACGCTGGGCAGTTTAAGGGACAGTGGCTGGAGTGGTTTGTCTAGAAAAATAGAGTGAGGGATAAAAGAGATCTTGACTAGACCCGCACTATGGAGTCGATTGAATGCTTGGCACCAGCTCAATCCGACGCTCAAGATATCCTCTTACAAACTATATTTAGAAAGAATATGAAAAGGTAAGAGAGTGGGTGAAAGTCATCCTAAAAAGCATTAAGAGAGGGCAGGCTTATTTCTTTGCTTTATTTCTGTATTTGAGTTTAATGTTCTATATCACCAAGACACACATTTCTGCCCTTCTGAAAAAGAATCCATGAAGGATGTCTTTCTCTGTCAGAAAGAGAAACCTTTCTTTGTATAATAAAAGTGGTGTGAGGGAATCATTAGTTAAATTGTCATGGTGTTGTTTTTGCTATGAAATGGCAGATTTACTGGCCTTCACTCTTGGTATTTATGACTGTGATGGGGCAGACAACCAGAGAGGATATATATCTCCACGACTTTGAGTAAAATTCAAAAGTCATTTCAAAAAAAAAAAAGGAAAGAAAGTCATTTCAGCTGTTTGAGTTAGTGAATGGAATGCTATTTAAGAAATGTAAACAAAGACTTTATTCAGTCATCTCTGTTAAAAGTTCTACCAGTTACTTAATTTTGTGAATACAGAGAATACCTATTCCTATACAAAAAATATTTCTTAGGCATGTGCTCTCTCTTCTTCCTTTGTGTTTCATTGCCCAGCGACCTGGCTTTGTTCTCTGTGAAGAAAAAGACTTGACCTTACCCTTTTATTGCTCCAGGGAAATTCATTCTTTCATTTCTGATGGGTTAACAACCATTAAAAGTAGTGATTAACAGCCTTCCCCAACCCCCAGAACACGGAATTTGGACAATGTCAGGTAAATGCTTAAACTCTTTCTCTTTCACCTGTTTTCAGAAGAAAAAATATTCCTGGGGAAAATGTAGACTTGGATGAAACATAGACTATTACTGAGTGGTATGTCATTTTGAGTAGAGAGATGTGACATGTCCGAGAAGGCACATGGTATACATATGGAGCAGTGTGGAAGAAAGAGAAACTGGCCAGTTAAGAAACTGAGCCTGAGTAGCATGGGTGAGAGTGACAGCTCTTTCAGATTAGGTGCTTGAGGTAACCTTAAAAATATCAGGGTGCTGGACAAGAGAAGGCAGGGACTTTGGTTAAGAGTTGCAGTGACTTTCATATCATCATGACTTACTCTCCTCCCTCATTTGCCTCTCCACTCTCTGGGACCTCCCTGTAAATGGTAACGATGATTTCCTTAGAGTACACTGAGTAAGGGATCCTTGGCAGACCACATATTTCAGCAAATTCTTCAAATGTGAAAAGCAAATGGAAAAATGACCATGAGTGAAAGAAGTAGAGAAAATTCCGACCTAAGAGTCTCATGAAGGGACACAGCTCAAAAGGACAATTTCCTTCTCAGAGGAATCTCCAGGACACTGCCAGTGTGGTGGCAGCAGAGAGGGCAGAGCTGGAGAAGGACTGAAGACAGTGGACCTTAATACAAAACCTGCCCTCTCCCTGCCTGGCGGAGCCAGCAGCCAACTAAGTGTTTGGCTCCAACCAGAACAACAACAACTAAACTCCAAGGCTCTCCTTTCTGAAGAAATTGAACAGACTCTGCACCATCTAGTGCAAAAATTAGGAAAGTTCATATAGTTGCTGGTATTCCAAATAAAGACTTCTTTTTGGCTTCTGGAATGTTCCTCCAACACACACACACACACACACACACACACACACACACACACACACACTCCCCACAAGACCAATGCACCTGACTCCCTGCTCTCCATACTACAGCAATGCTATCCATCTACAAGTTAAAGCTCTACAGCTATGGAGTTTGCTGTCAACACTCATTCATTCATGACAAACCAACAATCAAGGGCTTTCAGTTATTTCATAAAAACTTTCAGCATGAACGAAAAGACCAAACTAAACAAAAATAATAACTGACTGAGAGGAAGCTGAAATAATGTAAGGAACAAAAAAGAACTTAAAAAATACCCTCTTTTCCTAAGAAATTTGAGAAAATATTACATCCATAAACCAAGAACAGAAGGCTATGAAAAAGGGACAATCAGAGAACAAGACGTAGCTCTCAGAAATTAAAAAAGTATTTAATTACAACCCCCCCCAAAAAAAAACAAATTCAAAGGAGAGAGTGAAAAATAAAGGCAAGATACTTTCCCAGAACATACTATAAAGACAGAAAGAGAAAAATTGAAGAAGAGAAACAGAATCTGATGAGATTTTTCCAAAGAGGAAGAGAACTAAGAAAATGAAGGGCATACACAGAAAATAGTAAGATACACGTTTTCTGACCTTTTCTGACCTAAATATAGATATTTTTCACTTGGAAGAATTTCCAACTGAAATGGCTGCTCTAAATGTATTTTCTCTCCCTCCCTCCCTCCATCTTCCTCCCTCTCTCCCTCTCCACAATCTCTCCTTCTCTCCTTCTCCCTCCTTCTTCCTCCCTCTTTCGCCCTCTGGCTCCCCCGTAGTCCCTCTTTTTTCTCATCCTTCTTCCCTCCCTCCCCCCACCTCTCTCTCTTTCTCTTTCTATCTCTCCACACTAAATAAGTGAGGTAAGTTAAGCTCTAACTTCTCATAGAAAGAGGTTCATAAAGTAAATAAAGTAGGAAGATAGTAGAATTAAAACTAGTTAGATTTTTCTGTTGGAAAAGGGGATGTTGACTGGGTGGGGACAGTCTGGTAGATAAGTGTTTTGGGTTTTGGTTTAGTTTGGTTTTCTATGTTATTTCATTTTTAAGACTTGGGTGTATGTTTACTTTGATTTTTAAAAAAGTAACACATATTTAGGGGCACCTGTTGGCTCACGTCAGTTAAGCATCTGACTTTGGCTCAGATCATGATCTCACAGTCCATGAGTTCGAACCCCACATCGGACTTTTGTATCTCCCTCTCTCTCTCTGCCCCTTTCCCACTCATGCTTTGTCTATTTCTCTCTCAAAAATAAACATTTTAAAAAATAGAAATGTAACACATATTTAAATATGAATTGTAGACTGTGCACCTGCCAGGACAAATACTCGATTAATTTGTAAAGTGGATGAGGAGAAACCTAAGAATCTCAACCTCTGGTTCTCTAACCCTTTCTCCAAACTGATAGGAGTCAGTCACTTGCTTTTTTTTCCCTCCATCTCCATTCAAATTCCCAGGATCTCTCTGTCTTCAATCTGATCTCAAAAAAGGGTTCAAAGTTTAATTACCCAACATTAATCTTTGAACAGTGATCTGAGCCTAAAAGTCAGGGTCTTAGGTATAGAAAGAGCAAGCTGTGTTTGCTGGAGTCCTTAACATCACATTGGTCCCGTATGTTGAAGTCAGCCCTGACTAAGGACTTAGTTCAGAACAGAGTGGCAACCAGGGAGGTGACAATTAAAATTATTAATCACTTGTTTGGTGACAGAAGCTCTTATTCTCCTGATCCATTGGTATGTTCAGGAGGTCCATGAATTTCCCCAAATTGAGCCCTACTTCTTTATTTTTGCCATCTCTATGGGTTCCCACCTTCCCCGGGAGAAAGTCCCTAGCCCTATGGAAATCTCATAGGACTTCTGGACTTGAAAATGTTCAAACACTATTGACATGCATGCCCCCATTAATCCTCTCCCCAAACTTTGAGGCAAGGCAAGAAGGGAAATAACATTTACTGAGCATGTATGGTGCTTTTATGTTTATTATTTAATTTCTCTAATACCCCCATGCAGTTACTGTTGTTATTCCCATGTAACAAGGCCGAAAGAGCAAGGGATCAAGTTCGTATTCAAACTCATGTCTGTGAATTTGGAAGACCCATGCTGTCTCCAGTACATCATGATGCCTTTGTCCATTCATTTAGTTGTGACACAGTTCAATGTTTTTTCCACTGGAGGGAATAAGGGAGTTTTGTGGGGAAGGCCTATGTCTTTGCTCTAATGATTTGCATAGCAAGAAAGCTGACCCGTATACTGTTCCCAGTTCTCCGTGGGATTAAAGTGCAGTGATGTGAGAATTCAGGAATCTCCTGCATGAACAAGCGGCTGGAAGACCTGCAGACCAACAGTTCTTGAGCCACAGGCACCACTTGCTTTCCCTGTATAATAACATAAATGTTCACACTCTATGAAACTAGAGAAAGAAACCAGAACAGAAAAAGGGTGACACGCCGGAGACACGGTTCATTTATTAAACAAACACCCACACACACAACACTAAAAAATGAAGACTCCAGACCTCTGTGTTCATCATTAAACACAATTAAAATGGGGTTGCCAAAAACAAAAAAATGAAGTTGCCAAATGGGCCTGAAATCTCAATGGTGCCCACTTAGCAAACACGGCATCAACTGCCCCAAATACATGGCTGGGCACCTGTTTTATATTCGAGGTGGCTAGTCACTCATTTACACGATCTGAGCTAGTTTTTCTTACCACCTCTGTTCTTTAAGAAATACTGAAAGTAATTAGTTTGATGACCTGGAAAACCACTCTTAAAATCCCCACAACATTTGGTAAAAAGAGCACGAGAAAACCTCTCCAACTGATAAATACCTAATTTACAACAAGCAACCACATGTGTTCCTCCTTCTCTTGGCAAAGGAAACAGATTTGTAGACATAGAAGAACTCTTTTTTGTAAAAACACATATCAGATTCTGAGAGTAGGTTTATTTTGTAGTTCTCAAGCTTTTAGATGAGACCATGGAAATACAACTTTTAGTTGGCTGACAAATCAACATATTACCTGTAAATTTAGGATACTGATGAGTTTTAAAACTGTCTTATATATCCTATAATTTCAAGGAGCATGATATTTTTTCTACAAATTTTATTATAGGGGGTTTTCCTTGCTCTTGTACTTCTTAGGATAGGAAGCTCATCTCCTTATAATTATTTGTAAAAGGGATCTGAGTTGGAGAATGAAGGTTCTGTTTATGCTGGGAAGGAGGCACGGTCAACCATGTCTTGCAGAGACTGGATGAGCAGCCTCACAGAAGTGTGTGCACGAAGGGTCTTGTAGGAAAAACTCATCCAGAAGGAAAAAAGTAGAGGAATATAAATGTGGTCCAAGGTTAGTGACATAAATATCCCTTGTGATGCTGCCCCATCCCATGTCCCTAAGATAGTGTTTTTCACAGAAAACACTGCCCATACTACGTCTTAGAAATTTTACTTCCATATCTGATAATAAGGCAGTGGGCCATATGATCTAGAACTACCATTAATTGAGCCAGAGGTGACTGTCTGACCCAAAATGAGCCTATTTGGTTTCTCTCCTGGGAAATTTTAAGTAGCACCCAGAGATTCTTGTTAATCTTTTTGAATGCCCAGAAAATTAGTGTCAACTGGAGCAGACATTCGCTACCCTGTATATAGAGAACCAATGAAAGCTGGCCTCAAAAGGCATGAAGCAAATGACTGAAAGAAAGGTCTGTGGTTCCAGAGACTTTCTGCCTTGGCTCCTGACACTTTTGGCTTTTCTTATTGTAATCCCTTGTAAAACTTGAATATCTCCTCTTGAAATACCCCTGTGTCCTTACAATAAGTTTTTGATTTTCTCCTTAAGCTCACTGGAGTTAATTCTGGTCATTTCTGGTCATTTGTCTAATTCCTGGGGAGAGGGACTGCAGAGTAAATGGAAGGAAGGAAGGGAGAGAGAAAGGAAAGAAGATTATGTAAAAAATATTGACAGCAGAAGCCTGTGTTATGGAGAGTGACCTAAAATGACCGTGAACCTTCCCTAATTGCAGTATTTGTTAAGCCACATTGAGTCTCAAGGGGACCTAGCAGACTGAACCTAAGAGAAACCATAGCCATTGGAAGTGAGGGAGTAGCTGAAGAAAACATCTTAGGTCTCTGTGGCAGAGACCTCAGTAGGTTCTTTGAATAATGAGGCTACCGTGGTACCTTGATGACATGCAGTAGTCATCCAGAGACAGAAAATGATAGAAAAGTTATGGATTCTTAGGAAGAAGAGCTGGTTCTCAAAGGCTCATGTGATATTCCTTGGAGACTTGCAGAAACGTTCGGGGGAGAGAAGCTTGGAGTCCCCAACCATCAGTTTGGGATGTAGCCATAGAAATACTATTTTGTTAAGTTACTCGGACCCATTTTCAACCTTCAGGCCAAAGTAGCCTGGTTAACATGGGGGTATATATACATAAATTTGATTACTGAAAAGTACCTGCTGACCTCTGGCTTTTTTTTTTTTTTGAACTTCATCTTATTTTTATTTTTTTTAATTTATAATAGTTTATTGTCAAATTGGTTTCCATATAACACCCAGTGCTTCTCCCCACAAGTGCCCTCCTCCATGACCATCACCCCCTTCCCTCCCTCCCCTTCCCCCTTCAATCCTCAGTTCGTTTTTACTATTCAAGAGTCTCTCATGATTTGTGTCCCTCTCTCTCCCCAACTCTCTTTCCCCCTTCCCATTCCCTATGGTCCTCTGTTAGGTTTCTCCTGTTAGAACTATGGGTAACAACATATGGTATCTGTCCTTCTCTGCCTGACTTATTTCGCTTAGCAAGACACCCTCGAGGTCCATCCACTTTCCTACAAATGGCCAGATTTCATTTTTTCTCATTGCCATGTAGTGCTCCATTGTATATATATGCCACATCTTCTTGGTCCATTCATCAGGTGATGGACATTTAGGCTCTTTCCATGATTTGGCTATTGTTGACAGTGCTGCTATGAACATTGGGGTACATGTGCCCCTATGCATCAGCACTTCTGTATCTCTTGGGTAAATCCCCTAGCAGGGCTATTACTGGGTCATAAGGGAGTTCTATGGATAGTTTTTTGAAGAACCTCCACACTGTTTTCCAGAGCGGCTGCACCCGTTTACATTCCCACCAACAGTGTAGGAGGGTGCCCGTTTCTCCACACCCTCGCCGGCCTCTACAGTCTCTTGATTTGTTCATTTTAGCGACTCTAGCTGGCATGAGGTGGTATCTCAGTGTGGTTTTAACTTGTATTTCCCTGATGCTGAGTGATGCTGAGCATCATTTCATGTGCCTGTAGGCCATCTGGATGTCCTCTTTGGAGAAGTGTCTGTTCAGGTCTTCTGCCAATTTCTTCACTGGATTATTTGTTTTTCAGGTATGGAGTTTAGTGAGCTCCTTGTAGATTTTGGATACTAGCCCTTTATCCAATATGCCATTTGCCACTATCTTTTCCCATTCTGTTGGTTGCCTGTAGTTTATTTTTATTGTTTCCTTTGCATTGCAGAAGCTTTTTATCTTGATGAGGTCCCAATAGTTCATTTTTTGTTCTTGATTCCCTTATCTTTGGGGATGTGTCGAGGAGGAAATTGCTGCGATTGAGGTCTAGGAAGCTATTTCCTGCTTTCTCCTCTAGGGTTTTTATGGTTTCCTGACTCATATTCAGGTGTGAGAGTTCCATTTTGAGTTTATTTTTGTGAATGGTGTAAGGAAGTGGTCTAATTTCATTCTTCTACATGTTGCTGTCCAGCTCTCCCAACACCAACTGTTGAAGAGGCTGTCTTGTTTCCATTGGATACTCTTTCCTGTTTTGTCAAAGATTAATTGGCCATACATGCTTTTTGTTTTAACTCTGTATAATTCTAGAAGATAGTCATTTGATAGTCCTTCAAATATGTGAAGACAATTATGGAGCCTTCCCTGAATATGGGATTCCACACTCTACACCCATGTTTTATCTTGGTGACTTCACCATTTGCTTCTGACCTGGAGTCCATACATCAGACATGTCCTACACATTAGAATCACCAAGGTCCTTGCTAAAAACACAGAATACATGTTCTGGGTCCCATCTTCAGAGATTTTGACTTAGTGGCTCTAGGACAGGGGCCATGGTTCTCTATCTTTAAGCAGATGATTCTTATGTCGCTGGTCAATCCTGGCATTAATATAGAAGGCTTTGTCTTATTGGTCTCTTGACTTTGCAAATATACAATTAGTCAGTTATGCGATGTTCCAAAAGGAAAAGTGTATTCATCTGTTAGAGTCCATTAAACCGGTTTATCGTTTCTTTACCCATGTTCTATCAGTGCAGCCTTAGTGTTGCCTGGGACTTTTGTCAATCTCCATTGATTTATTATGACTTTGTACTAAATTAAAATTCATCTGTTTTTGCATGAATGACTTTTGGTCTAGTTGTTCTGTACTTGTGCCGTTCATATTTTGAACCTAAAAGGAGCAGTTTGTATTTCCTTATGATATTATATCTTAATTTGATTCACAAAGATCTTTTAGATTTATCAGGCGCTTACGCAGTACATGTGCTGTCCTTTCCGGGTTTGCATTACATCCGAATTATAGAGGTATACATTCTATGACTTCATATAAATTAATAGGAGTTGTGTATAGGTTAAAACCAAGAGCACAGGGTGCTGGAACTTTATTAGAGAAAGGCTGGTACAAAGGCACGGGTATTAAGTTTCATGTTGGTGCTTTAACAAATTGCCACAAGACAAGTTCTGACCTCTAATTGTGGAGGTCAGAAGTAGGGCTGCATTCCTTCTGGAGGCTTGAAGAGAGAATCCATTTTCTAGATTTTTGCAGCTTCTGGAGGCCGCCTGCATTCTTTGGCCCTGTGGCCCCTACATTGCTTGACTTTTGGCTTCCAAGCCAGTAGTAGCCATCTCTCTGCCATCGCTCTGGTTTTGAATCTTTAGCCTTCTTCTTTCCCATTGAAGAAACTTGCAATTACATTGGATCCTAGATAAACCAGGATAATCTCCTTTACACTCAGATGTTTAGCAACTTTGATTCCATCCACAACCTCCATTTCCCCTTGCTGCATCATGTAACATATCCCCAACTTCTGGGGCTTAGGGTGAGGGCTTTGGGATTCTGCTCATCGCCAGCATCTCTGGTGGCATTCCTCTGAAGTCATTAAACCTTTCAAAACGCAAATCCTGTTCCCGTATAGTGATTCCCTCATCCATGTGCAACAAAAGGGAGCTGTTATTGAACCCATTTTAGAGATGAAGAATCTGAAGCTCAGAGATTATGAAAGCTCCCTTGAGGCAAAAGTTGCCTGCGTGTTTGATTGCTGGCCCAGTGATCTTTATAATCATTGAAGCAACTGTGAATCCACCTAATGTCTTATCATCTAACACTGCCCCATGTTGGTCATAAAACATCATGAAAGACGTTGTCAGATACACATTTCTCTGTCACTGCTCTAATCAACAAGCCAAGTAACTTATCAGAAAAGGAAATAAAATTTAATTTTTCAACATGTCTCTCAAGAGCTCCTGTTACATCTTCGTGACAGCTGCTTTTCTTTTCCTTTCATTTACTGATTTTTTAAAAGAATTTGAAGACAACTAAATGGCCAGTCACAGATGTTATTAGACCTTGATGATCATCTTACTAGTGTGTTCATTCTCCGGTGGACCTTTTATGCAGTTGGATGGTATTGTCCTCCAACCCAGTAGAAGCCGAATCTTCCTTACCACAAGACAATGGAACTGAAACACAACTGCTTCACATTTAAAATCATCAAGGTGCCTATCTAGTGTCTCTCCCTAGAAATGCTGTCTTTCCTCTTGTTCTATTTCTTTTCTGCATCACTGTTTTTTATTTGCCAACTTGTTGATAGCGATTTTAATTCCCTTCTGCCTCTTAAAATCTTCCCTTTCTTGGCTTCCTTCCTGTATTCTTCCTTCCAACCTATCCTAGAGACCTTCAGCCTGTTTAATAAGCTCCTCCATGGAGGCACATATTTCAAGTGCTTTTCTTTTCTCATCTAGCAGAGAGACCAGACTGCATTCACAGCGAGCAATATTGTGCGCTCGAGAGCCCCAGATAGGAAGGCACAGGCAGCTGCCGCAGCCGCAGCCGCATTGTTGTTCTTGCATACTGAGGGCCCGCGGCTCAGGAGGTTATACCACCCCCATCTGGTAGCACTTCCCACCGTTGGCCATCCCTTTCTACATTTCTTCACTCTGGAACCTGCATATTGTTTCTCTTGCTTGCTTCCCTTTTCCTCGGCCACCCCTCCATGCGAGCATCTCTCAAGGTCCTGCACCCCTCTTTCCATCTCAGAGATTTCATCTCTTCTCATGATGTCTCCTTCATGCTTGTCTTGGACATGAGACTCCCCAGAACATTCTGCTCTTAATGGAAATGTGACACACCTAACAGGGAAAACTTTCCCAGCCCCACATGACTCGTGCTGAGTTCATTCTCCTATCATTTTTTTCAGTTACTCATGTAATGTCTTTGTTTTCCCCCCTCTGCCCCGTCTATAATAATTTCTCCCCAAATATAGCTATTACTTCCACCCCTGCCTCCACAGCGTCTGCTGCATTTGGTCATTTCCTCTGCGATCATCCTAGCTCAAAAACTTATTATATGCTGCATGATTGCAATAATCTAACTCAGTGAGTCTCATCCCTGATTGCACATTAGAAACTCCTGGGGGAGCTTTTAAAAAAAAAACAAAAATTCTTGTCTAGTCCCAACCTCAGAGATTCTGATTAAATTGGGCTGGGGTGGGGCCCAATATTGACATTTTTAAAAACAACTCCCCAGGGGATTCTGATATGCAGCGAGGACTGACAACTACCTGCCAGCCTTCAGTTTCTCCCCATCTTCAATCCATTTCGAATGGGAGATAATGACTCTAAATGGTTCTTTCTTCATATACACCCACCCAAAAGCGCTAATTCATTAGCACCTAGGAGATGATTTTCAGATTCATTAGCTTAACTTCTGCCAACCCAAACTCCATTCCCCGTCTAACCTGTTAGCCTGATTCCATGACCCACTAAGGCTTCGTCTCCTCAACCTGCCTTGCAATTTCCTGCCTTCGTGCACCGTCGACACTCCTTCACTGTACCCATTCCTGCCTTCTGAGAATATACCCAACATCTCTATATTTTTAGCCCAAAGCTTTTCTCTATTTTGCCACCTTATCACATTTTCCCCTAAAATCTGAATCATTTTCAATTAATGCCAGACCCCAGGTACCTCTCACTAGATCAGGCTTTTGCAATACAGAACAGGTTAAACTCCTAGTTTCTCTGCTTCTTCCCTTGTGACTTTGGGGTGTCATAGACTCTCCCTGAATTTTGTTTCTACATATGTTAAAGGAGGGTACCCATCTCTTTGACTTTGCTAAGAATTAGGTTAAGTGAAATGAATATGGAAAATGCCTTGCACATGAGAAATGCTAGATAACTCTTACCTCCTTATTTATTATCAGTTTCTGTATATGTGCCATCGCCCAAATAGATTATAGCTATTGGTGTAAAGGACTGACACTTGCAAATTCCTTATACTCACAGTGTCTGTTGTTCCTTGAATATAGTAAGAGTTTTTTGATAAATACTTCTAAATATATCAAGTACAGTTTAAGTGACCATGACCTCTCACCTAACAGTAGTGCCTTTTGGTGGTGGATGGACAACACACACATACACACATATATATATACATATGTGTGTATGTATATATATGTATATATGTGTGTATATATACACATATATAAAATCTGTGTATATATAATCTGATTAAAAGATTGCCTTTTTTATAGCATAGCTTTAGAAAGAGGTATAAAAACACCTTGAAATATTTTTAAATGTTTACAATTTACTAGGTCTAATTCTATTTTGTTTTTTTAAAAACTTTTTTATGTTTATTTATTGTTGAGACAGAGGGAAACAGAGCATGAGTAGGGGAGGGGCAGAGAGAGAGGGAGACACAGAATCCGAAGCAGGCTCCAGGCTCTGAGCTGTCAGCACAGAGCCCGACATGGGGCTTGATCCCACAAAACATGAGATCATGACCTGTGCCAAAGTCGGATGCTTAACCAACGGAGCCACCCAGGCACCCTGTCACTAGGTCTAATTCTAATGTCACTCTTCCTGGGTTCCTAAATATCTTGAAATATGGCTAAAGGTATTTGGTCCATCCTCCAAAAAAATGAATGTTTATATAATCCTAGCAAAAATAGGCCGGTAACATGAGGTGGAATTAATTCTTTTGCAGCCACTTTCCTGATTTTTGTGTATTCCTTGTCTAGGATAACATTGGCAACTGGCGCATTACTTATCTGAATATAACTATCATTAAACTCTGTGCAAACATATTTCCAATGGGATCACAGGAGGAATAGTCAGGATTTGACTTAGGTCACTTTAAAGATCAGCACATCTTCGTGGGGGTTTTAGTCACAAAAGGTCTAGTTTAAGCTATTTTTCTTTTCCAATCTGTTCTACTAGCATTTTCTCTCTTTTTCTTCTGTCATCTTCTCCTAATCCCTATCAGAAGACCTGATTCTGAAAGGCTAATCCAGAATCAGTTTGCCTTTTAGGAAAATAAACATTATAACAATTGACAGGAAAATTCGGCCCAAATGCCAAAAGTAATGAATCCTAAAATGATGCATACACTTTTATGGACTGAATTATATACCCCCCTCCTCCCACCCAGACTCCTACATTGAAGCACTGACCCTCCCTGTAAGTACATTTGGGGATAAGGCATTAAGGAGGTGGTTGAGGCTGACTGAGGTCATAAGGGTGAGGCCTTCATTCTGTAGGACTGGTGTTCTTATAAGAAGAGAAAGAGACCCCAGAGATCTCTCCTCACAGAGGAAAGGCCACAAGAGAACATAGTGAGTAGGCTGCCGCACGGAGGCCTGGAAGAGAGAACTCACCAGAAACCAACCATGACCGCACCTTTAAACTTGGACTTTCCAGCCTGAAGAATTGTGAGAAAATCAGTTACTGCTGTTGAAGCCACAGTTTCTGTGTAATTCTGTTGTAGTAGACTAATACGCACATCTGTAGTCACATTGATATACACACAACAAATACAAAAATTTCACAACCTTATTTTCTGGGAGGAAAACACTGGATTTCTTCTTCCCCCTTCACTGCCCATAAGCCATCTCTTTTGGCCCTGTCCTGGCCTCCTTGACTCCGTCACTGTGACCCTAAGATTTTTACCATCGACCACAGTAAACTTTAACAATCCCATAGATAAAATTTTCCTATTAAACCTAGAGTACGATGAGGACACGCCATCCATAACCCTGGGGAAAGTTTTTCTCAACTGTTACATTTTTCCAGGCAACTCATTGTTAACCCTGTAAGCACTGGCTCCTTATGATCCTTTGAGGAATTTCTGAACTTTAAAATCTTTCCAAACATACTATATAGTTCTATGTCGTCTTCAGCATTAGGTGAAACCTATTTCCATCTCTTGTGCACTTGGGGTCATTACTGCGATGTGCTGATAATGGAACTATAGACAGACAGAAGTAGATGTTGGAGATTTGTTTATTTCCAATGTGATTAATATACAGGGTTATACTCATATAAGATATGCAATATGGTGATTCAACAACCCTATATATGACTCAGTATTCACCATGACAAGTGCATGCCTTAATCCCTTCACCTATTTTACCCTTCCCAACACCCACCCCTTCTCTGGTAACCACTAGTTTGTTCTCTGTAGTTAACTGTCTGGTTTTTTTGTTTGTTTGTTTGTTTGTTTGTTTCCCCTTTTCTTTGTTTATTTTGTTTCTTAAAGTCCACATATGAGTGAAATTATATTAGTTAGTCTTTCTCTAACAGACTTATTTCACTTAGCGTTATACCTTCCAGATCCATCTATGTTGTTGCAGATGGCAAGATTTTATTCTTTTTTATGGCTGATGATATGCCATTATATGTATATATATGTATATGTGAGGGGGTGTATATACACACACACACACATATATATACCACATTTCTTTATCCATTCATCTATAGATGGACCCTTGGGCTGCTTGTAAACATAGGGGTACGCATATCTTTTCAAAATTAGTGTTTTCCTGTTCTTTCCATAAATACTCTGTAGTGGAATTACTGGATCATTTGATATTTCTCTTGCTAATATTTTGAGGAACCTCCATACTGTTTTCCACAGTGGCTGCACCAGTTTGCATTCCCACCAGCGATGCAAGAGGACTCCTTTTTCACCACATCCTCACCAACATTTGGTGTTTCTTGAGATTTTTATTTTAGCCATTCTGACAGGTGTGAGGTACTATTCTTTGGAGTTGTATTTGCATTTCCCTGGTAATGAGTGATGCTGGGCATCTTTTCATGTGTGTGTTGGCTATCTGTCTGTCTTCTTTAGATGGACATCTGTTCATGTCTTCTGCCCATTTTTAATTAGATTATTTATTTTTTGGTGTAGAGTTATGTAAATTCCTTATGTATTTTGGATACTAATCCCTCATCAAATATGTAATTTGCAAATATCTTCTACCATTTAGTAGATATTTTTGTTTTGTTTTTTTGTTTTTGGTGGTTTCCTTTTCTATGCAGAACTATTTTTTTATTATTATTTTTTAAGTAGTATCCATGCCCAGTGTGGAGGCTAATGCAAAGCTTGAACTCATGATCCCGAGACCAAGACTTGAGCTGAGTTCAAGGGTTGGATGCCCAACTGGGGCATCTGGGTGAATCAGTCAGTTAAGCATCCAACTTTGGCTCAGGTCGTGATCTCACCCTTCTTGAGTTTGAGCCCCGCATCTGGCTCTGCACTGCATCTAGGAGCCTGAAGCCTGCTTCAGATTCTGTGTTCCCCTCTCTCTCTGCCCCTCCCCTGCTTGTGCTCACTTGCTCTCTAGCGCTCAAAAATAAATAAACATTTAAAAAAATAAAAATTAAAAAGTTTAGTGCCTGACTGAACCACGCCGGTACTCCCCTCTTTTTCTCAGAAACTTTTATTTTGATTTAATCTTGATAGTTTATTTGTGCTTCTGTTTCCCTTTTCTCAGGAGGCATATCTAGAAAGTTGTACTGCTGATCACAGAGAAATTACTGCCTGTGCTCTCTTCTAGGATTTTTATGGTTTCAATCTTACATACAGATCTTTAATCCATTTTGAGTTTATTTTTGTGTGTAGTCAAAGAAAGCTGTCCAGTTTCATTCTTTCACATGTTAACTGCCCAGTTTTCCCAACACCATTTGTTAAAGAGACATTCTTTTTCCCAGGGCATATTCTTGCTTCGTAATCCTTTGTGAAAATTAATTGCCCATGCAGCTGTGGGCTTATCGCTGGACTGTTAATCTGTTTCATCGATCTCTGGGTCTGTTTCTGTGCCAGTGCCGTGCTGTTTTGATGACTGGAGCTTTGTAGTACATCTAGAAATCTGGGGCTGCGATATCTCTAGGTTTTTTCTTCCTTTCCAAGATTGCCTTGCCTCCTCAGGGGTAGGTATCTGAATTTTAATAGCAAGTTCTTATGTAGCACTTACTATACATCAGCGACTGCTTTAACTCATTTCTACATATTCACCCATATAATCATCAAAACTGCAAGTTTATTATTTTTAATGTTTATTTATTTTTGAGAGACAGAGTGTAAGCAGGGAAGGGTCAGAGAGAGAGACACACACAGAATCCAAAGCAGGCTCCAGGCTCTGAGTTGTCAGCACAGAGCCCGACGCAGGGCTGGAATTCATGAACTATGAGATTATGACCTGAGCCGTAGTTGGGGATGCTTTAACCGACTGAGCCACTCAGGCGCCCCCAAAACTGCAAGTTTAAAGTGCTATTATCTTCCTCATTGTACAGACAAGGAGACTGAAGCACTAAAAGGTCCTTAATGATAGTAAGGGGAGAAGCTCAGCTTTGAAATGAGCTGAGCTGGCTCCAGAGTCCATACACTCAAATTGTGATTACTTTCACTGCCTCGACTGAAGACTGAGTTGTGAATTCAACAAAGGACAAATACTTACCATGACCCTAGAGTCTACTTTCTTGAAGAATACTTTGATGTCATGCAAAGATAATACAGGTACAGCAGCTTCGAGGTAGTGTTATGGAGGTGGATTTCTACAAAATACATAAGTGATTTAGAAAATGGGACAGCCCTCTCTCCCCAGTGAAGGTCACAGGCTGCAATATCATTGTCTTCTGAATTTTTATATGGACTCTTGGACCTATCAGGGCAACTCAAATCTTATCTGTAATTGCAGCATGCCTGATGTGCTTGGTCACATTTATTGGTGTCTGTGCAATGGGCAGCTCAGAACTTTTAAAACACCACATTGCCTAAGGTCATAATCTTGCATTTTGTAGGTCTGAGCCCTGCATTGGGCTCTGTACTGGCAGCTCAGAGCCTGGAACCTGCTTCAGATTCTATGACTCCCTCTCTCTCTGCCCCCCACCTGCTAATGCTCTGCCTCTCTCTCTCTCTCTCTCTCTCTCTCTCTCTCTCTCTCTCTCTCTCTCTCTCTCTCTCTCCCTGTCTCCCTGTCTCCCTCTCTCCCTCTCTCCCTCTCTCCCTCTTAAAAATAAACATTCAAATTTTTTTTTAATGCCACATTGCCTAGCACTCAGATCTTGGTTTCTGATAACTGATCTCCTGTAAGAGGAACCAGGGTTCTTTGGGAAAAAAGGTTGAATCTAGGACAGGGGCAATAAATGTATAGGATGAGCCTGAGGCATCTTGTAGTGCCAGAAAGTAGAAAAATACTAAAAACAAAACAAAACAAAACAAAATAAGCCCCCCCACACACAAAGAGATACAAGAACCAACTCTAAGAGCTCCTAATAGCCAAAGCTGGTATATTTGCATAACAAAATAAATAAGGTAGTGTTAGATTTATAACCCAAAGCATAAAATAAATATGAATAACTCCATAATGATAAAAATAAATGAGTGAGTAAATAAATAAATGGTAAAAAGAGAAAAATTTCCTATTTGGAAAAATTCCAAGTGAGTTGTATGGATAGTTTATCCCAAAGGAGATGGAGTTTAATTCTACTCCTTAACTATGGGTTGTGCACAGTGATTTGCTTCTGAAGAGTACAATACTGAAAGAATGACTTCGCAGTGGAGAAACTGGACAAACACAAACTCAACCAGCTGATCAGGGTTGATACAGTGACGTCATAGTGATAGACCATTCCCTGGGTAGATGTGATGAAGTTGACCTTTGTGATCTTCCCACCAAAACACATTACCTCACTCCCCCATCCTAAGCATACAAAAACATTAGACAAATCCCTCTTGAGGGTGGGATTCTGCAAATTATCTAACCAGTAATTCCGAAAACTGTCAAGGTCATTCAAAAGACAGTCTGAGAAATAGTCACAGCCAAGAGGAGCCTATTGTGTTTGGTATTCTGAAATAGAAAAAGGACATTATATAAAAACTAAGGAAATCTGGACAAAGTATGAACTTTAGGTAACAATAATGTATCAGTATTGGTTCAATGACAAATGTGCTCATGTAAGAGGTTAAAAATAGAGGACACTTGATGTGAGGTATATGGAATTTCTCTGTGCTATCTTTGTATTAGTTCTGTAAATCTAAACTATTCTAAAGTATTTTTTTTAAGGAATCACTTTATAGGGCATCTACTGCTAGGCAAAGTTGCCCAGACATGCAGTCACGTGACCACCAATGCCCCAGCTCCTTCAATTTACATGTAACCAGCCTGTTTCCAGTCTTCTGCTTTACCCTCCCCACAAAGGCCATGACTTGAATGTAACCAGCCTCAAAGTGCCTGGGACCCTTGGCTCATAGCCTCTGTTTTTCTAATTTGGATGTCTTCAACGTTAATGATGTAATTAGGCACATAGGACAAATAAATTTTACTTTTCCTATAGACTTCCCAACACATTTCTTTATTTGTGGCTCTAATATCACATGACCTTAATTTCCACTCAAACAAGATGGAGCTCGAACTGTTGGCTACAATTTGATCTAGCTTTCTATTGCCCTGTTTCAGTTTGAAATGTCAGAACCAAACTTTTAAAACTCAGATAAGAATACTTGGTCCTTTTGAAAGGCTCTGAGTCTTGTTTTCTCATTTTTATATATACATTTATTTATTTTTATATAGTTTATTACCAAGTTGGTTTCCATATAACACCCAGTGCTCTTCCCCACAAGTGCCCCTCTCTGTGACCATTGCCCCCCTTTCTCTTCCCGCCTCCCTCTTCAGCCCTCAGTTTGTGCTCAGCATTCAAAAGTCTCTTATGATTTGCCTCACTCCCTCTCCCCAACTCTTTCCTCCCCCCACTTTCCCATTTCCATGGTCTCCTATTAGATTTCTCCTGTTAGACCTATGCGTGACATCATATGGTATCTGTCCTTCTCCGCCTGACTTATTTCACTTAGCATGACTCCCTCTAGGTCCATCCACTTTGCTATAAATGGACAGATTTCATTTTTTCTCATTGCCATGTAGTACTCCATTGTATATATAAACCACATCTTCTTGATCCATTCATCAGGTGATGGACATTTAGGCTCTTTCCATGATTTGGCTATTGTTGAAAGTACTAGTATGAACATTGGGGTACATGTGCCCCTATGCATCAGCACTTCTGTATCCCTTGGGTAGATCCCTAGCAGTGCTATTGCTGGGTCATAGGGGAGTTCTATTGATAGTTTTTTGAGGAACCTCCATACTGTTTTCCAGAGCAGCTGCACCAGTTTACATTGCCACCAACAGTGTAGGAGGGTGCCCGTTTCTCCACACCCTCGCCAGTATCTACAGACTCTTGATTTGTTCATTTTAGCCACTCTGACCAGTGTGAGGTAATATCTCAGTGTGGTTTTGATTTGTATTTCCCTGATGATGAGTGACACTGAGCATCGTTTCACGTGCCTGTTGGCCATCTGGATGTCCTCTGGAGAAGTATCTGTTCAAGTCTTCTGCCCATTTCTTCACTCGATTATTCATTTTTCAGGTATGGAGTTTAGTGAGTTCCTTGTAGATTTTGGATACTAGCCCTTTATCTGATATGCTGTTTGCCATTCTTTTCCCATTCTGTCGGTTGCCTATTAGTTTTTTTTATTATTATTATTGTTTCCTTTGCAGTGCAGAAGCTTTTTATCTTGATGAGGTCCCAATAGTTCATTTTCGTTCTTGATTCCCTTGCCTTTGGGGATGTGTCAAGTAGGAAATTGCTGCAATTGAGGTCAAGGAAGCTATTACCTGCTTTCTCCTCTAGGATTTTGATGGTTTCCTGTCTCACATTCAGATCCTTTATCCATTTTGAGTTTATTTTTGTGAATGGTGTAAAAAAGTGGTCTAGTTTCATTCTTCTGCATGTTGCTGTCCAGCTCTCCCAGCACCATCTGCTAAAGAGGCTGTCTTTTTTTCATTGGATACTCTTTTCTGTTTTGTCAAAGATTAATTGGCTGTACACTTGTGGGTCCAGTTCTGGGCTCTCTATTCTATTCCTTTGGTCTACGTGTCTGTTTTTGTGCCAATACCATACTGTCTTGATGATGACAGTTTTGTAGTAAAGGCTAATGTCTGGGATTGTGATGCCTCCCATTTTGGTTTTCTTCTTCAATATTACTTTGGCTATTCGGGGTTTTTTGTGGTTCCATATGAATTTTAAGATAATTTGCTCTAGCTTTGAGAAGAATGTTGGTGCAATTTTGATGGGGATTGCATTGAATGTGTAGATTGCTTTGGGTAATAATGACATTTTCACAATGTTTATTCTTCCAATCCATGAGCATGGAATGTTTTTCCATTTCTTTATGTCTTCTTCAGTTTCTTTCATAAGCTTTCTATAGTTTTCATCATGCAGGTCTTTTACATCTTTGGTTAGGTTTATTCCTAGGTATTTTATGGTTTTTCATGCAATTGTGAGTGGGATGAGTTTCTTGATTTCTCTTTCTGTTGTTTCATTTTTGATGTATAAAAATGAATCGATTTCTGTACGTTGATTTTGTACCCTGAGACTTTGATGAATTCATGGATCAGTTCTAGAAGTCTGAAAAGCTTTGAGTCATGGAAAGGGGTGAGGGGTGTCCATATAACTTTTTTTCCCTCTTACATCCACTCATGTAATGGACAGTGTTCTACTTCAGTAGGAGAACGTGCTGGCTGCCCCACAGTATCCCATGATTCAGAGTACACACACACACATACACACACGAGTGCCAAATTCAGGTCATTATCTTTTCTCAATTTTATTGCCCTTCAGGGAAAATTACTCTGTCTTAATGTGCCTAACTTAGCGTGCTAACTTAGTAGCATGATGCACCAGAAGCGCTCCCGTAAGTTGTGGGGAGGGTCACAGATTACAAACACAAATGCTTGCTGATTTACTTTTCAGATAGAAAGTGGTATAGACTTAAGATTATCCTTATGTGATCCACAATTATACGCATCATAGTGGGGGGGGGAGGCCACATACAGTAGCAAGCACCCTTACAATGAGCAAGCCAAGCACACTATGATAATTCAGAGGAATTGTATAAAAAATCTTGCCTTCAGCTTTGATCCCTGGATTTTAATTTATGAAAACTCCACAATGCAATGGAGGTGGGGCTCTCCCACCTACTCAGCAAGCATAGATCCTGCATTCTGGGCATTTGGGGCTTCTGCAAACGACTGTTCCTCTCACTATAGTAAAAGCTCTCCCTATTAGCGACTCCCCTTCTTCTGGACAAGCACCCACAGGGTACTCAGACTTTTGTCTTCCTCCTTTCTTCCCTTCAGTCAGCCTGGATCATCAATCATGTCCTTGTACTCACATTCATGGTGTGTGTGTGTGTGTGTGTGTGTGTGTGTGTGTGGTGTGGAGGTTGGGTGGGTGACAGATTGGCTGTTTGTGTAGAGCAGGCACTTCACATGCCCAAGCTGGGCCTCTGTACTATGCTGGAAGAGTCTCTGGGACTTTCCTAGCCTGGAGTTGCACTACCAAATCCTGTCTTTTATTATTCCTAGCTGTGGTAAGTGCTGTCCCCCAGGAGGAAGGGATCTTTCATGCCACATATAAATGGACATGCTCTTCTTGCAATCAAACACACTTTTCAAAAAGGCCAAAAGGAAGTGGCAGGGCCCCAGAAGTCTTGTTATAGCCCTGTCCTCCTCACCAGAGGAAGCCCTTCCTGGGAATATCATCCATTATGTGTGTCACAGAGAAACATGTAAGATTTCATGTTCTAGGCCCCCATATTAAGTTGTAATTGTTTTTCCTTCTACACAGAATGGAACTGATCTATGCTTGAAGGACTCCATTATTGAGATGGAGATACCTCATTCTTTCCTCTGTGCCTCATCCTCTCTTCTTCACCAGCTTTGTCCTTCTCCACCCACAGAGAACCCATGCACTCTGCACTGTCCTTGTCACTGACTATAATTTCTGTGACATGTCTACCCTGACTATAGTCATTAGTGTTGCTGTTGATCTCTCTTGTGGGAATTCTTCTCTCGATTCCCCTTTGTCTCATCACATGTCCTGCTTTTCCTGGACTTTGCATTCAGGCTCCTTACTTCTGCATGGATAATTGACCCGACACTGTACGACTGGGTCTGTGTCTCCTGGCTTTGTTTGTTTTCTACTAGGTGCTCAAGGATTGATTTTATTTGCTGCCCAAAACCTTTTCCTCCACGTTGCTTCTATGGCTGAAACAATCTCAAAACCTTGAGGGTTACATTGTTATCTCCCTTTCCAGATCTGACTTTATATCTGAAAATTTAAAAGTACTAATTTTTTTAGGTCTGGTACATAAGGGAGATCTTTTCATGCTACCTGAGATTAGAGCCATTAAGTTTTTGTTGGCCATTGGCATTATATCCTAGGTGAGCATATCCAATAACCTAGGAGAGTAGCAGGGCACAGCAAGGAATAAGATACAAGACCGTTAAGGTTTTCAGAGGAAATGGGATAGTTGTGAGCACTTAAAAAGCATTATTAGTCAAATGACCAAAATGGAGTTAGCAAATGCTTTAGAGTCCCATGAAACTGGCCAGTACTTATACTGCCTGTAGTAGAATCGTCTCCAGGGTAGAAAGTCATCATGAATCTCCTTTCTTATACAGGGCAGCAAACTCCCAAGGAGTTGGGATACAGGGATGCAATTCCCAAGACACACAACTACAAGTACCCTCGGTCTAAGAACAAAGTACGTCTCAGTACAATTGGCTCATGATCACATGCCTTGACGGCCAACAAGATCGTAAAGGTAGGTAGACGTGAGACTTTAGATTAATTGTGTATTTATTTAGCTTTCTGTCTTTGCCAGTTTTCATTTTTCTTCCCCTTGTGGACTTGAGAAATTATCCCTGAGGTCCCTTCATATTTTCATATGTCGTGATGCTGAGACACACTTTTTCAGGGCTGCTCACAATTTGCAAAGATCATTAGTTACTCCACAACCAGGAGAATGACCTGATCTGAGTTTAACCTCTACTCTCTGCCCTGATCAGTCCTCAGCACATGTACCAGAAGGTAGTGAGAGGGCAAGAGAAAGCCATCAGGAGGAAGGGAGAAGAAACAACCCAGACATCCACCAAAAGCAAATTCAGTTCTTGCTATAATATTTACAGGACCTGGGGAGAGAATAGAAATAAGCCACAACCCAGCCCTACTTTTTTTCCCACTCCCTTCAATCCTGCTCTGCCCTGCACTGTGAACAGCCTTTTGCATGTATGTGTGGACACCCTAACTTTCACTTTCTTCTTTTTTAAAAGATTTTTTAAAATTTATTTTTGAGAGAGAGAGCACAAGCAGAGGGGGAACAGAGAGAAAGGGAGAGATGGAATGCCAAGTAGGCTCTGCACCATCAGCACAGAGCCCAGTGCAGGGCTCAGACTCACAAACTGTGAGGTCATGATGTGAACTGAAATCAAGAGTTGGACACTTAGCCAACTGAGCCACCCAGGTGCCCCCTAACTTGGCACTTTCAAGCTCTGTCCATTGTCATTCCCACCCTTTGGTTGCTTCTCAAGCCTCTATTTGTGCATGTCATTGACATAGTCTACCCTAAAGAAGAGGGACCTGGTGGAGAAGGCAGGAGACCTTCATGTGCTGGAGCCATGTGGGCAGGGAGTTCTAAGGCCCGGGTACTAGGAATATGATCTAGAAGGAGAGGCTAGGGCTCTAGTGGCATTTCCTCTTAGTCCCTAAACTTCTCACCCCACGGTGAATAATACAGCAAGAGGAGGTCTGGAGAAGGAGCCTCCAAAGTACTGGGCCCAGGTCTTAGGTTGGGTTGGCATACCCCTGCTTGTAATGGAAAAGTAGAAATGTAGTTGTTCAGACATTATTCTGGTCATGCCGTGTATGAAGCTGTATAATAAAGGAGGCAAGATATCAAATCTAAAAATAAAAAGTAATGGCAGATAATACAGAATTCTTTTTCACCCTAAAGCTAAAGAGAGGTGGGACTGATTAGCCAGCATGAATGATTATTACTACGCCATTCTATATTTATATATGTTATATATATTTTTATATATTATACATTTAGGTGGCTGTATATTGTTAACATCTGACTGTAGCTCTGAGTGTAGAATCGCCTTATTTGAAATGAAATCGCGTAGCCAGACAATAAAAATCTCACACTGGAGCAACAGGGCATCAGGCCAAGCCTCCATATTGTGTCCCTCAGCTTAAATTTCTTGCGGCTTCCAGGTCTATTTCTGGGAAAGAACAGGCTAGATTATCTCTAAATTCCTTTCTCATGCTGGGATTCTCAGATTCAAATTCAGCTAACGTTCGAGCAGCACTCACTCCTTGTGCCTTGCCAGGTCACTTCATGGATCTTCCATCAATTCAGCCTTTTCTGGGAAATACTGCTCATCCACTTAAAGGTGGAGAAATGAGGACTCAGAAAAGTAAAGGACTTGGTGTAGGGGCGTCTGGGTGGCTCAGTCGGTTGAGCGTCCGACGTCTGCTCAGGTCATGATCTCACAGTGTGTGGGTAGTGAGTGGGTTCGAGCCCCGCGTCAGACTCTGTGCCAACAGCTCAGAGCCTGGAGCCTGCTTCCGATGCTGTGTCTCCCCCCGCCCCTCTGCTCCTCTCCTATTCACCTCTTCCTCTCTCTCTCTCTCTCTAAAGTAAATAAATCTTTTTTAAGAAAAGGACATGGTGTAGGTCTAACAGCTGTGAATGCACAGAGGTGCTGCCTGAACACAGAGGCCACATGGCTGCAGGATCACAGCGCCCTGGGCACCGTGGGCTCCCTGAGGAGGGCCTTGTCCTGGGTGTTGCCAGTGGCCAGACCAGGGCCTGAACTGCTGTCAGCCCTCAGTCAACATTTCTCATTGAACAGACCAATAGTAAGAGCGGTTGGCACCTACCCACCTACAGATGAGAGGGAAGTAGTGACATATTTGACATAAACCCTTTATTGCTAAGTTTACCTCTCTTTTCTACAACATTCAGAGCCACAGTGAACACAAATCCTGGCTTTGTGGTATGAATTTCTCTCCTGCTTTGAGGATCTGTCTTTTCAGTTAATATTTTTTTAAAGAACCTTTTCTCTCAACTTTCTCCTGTCAATATCCCTCTGACATTACTCTGGCCAATTCTTCTGACTTAACAGTATCAGGCCTTAATACACCTATCTGGTAGAGAAAACACCATTAGTGTAAAAAAATTGACAGCTTCTCTGCTTTGTATAGATCCAAATTTTATCAAAATCGTCAGCTGCTCTTCTATTTGTTTTTATACTTACCTTAATTTCTTTCAGAAGCTCATAGCTTTAGAAAAATCCTTCAAGATAATCCAGACCAATTTTTTTTCCAAATTGGTTCATATGCTAATATGATATGGAACAGGCAGAACTTTTAGGTGGTATATAAGTAAAGAGTGTTTTTTGCTAATAATTATGTTGTCTAATATTTATATTTGTTTCAAATATATTTTATTGTAGTTAATATTTCTCTAATAATTATATTTTCCCTTAATGAGTAGTCAAACTATACGCATACACATATACCCATAGAGCTGTCTATCTGTATCTTGGTATTTATATCTGGTATCTGTATATCCAGTACACTAAACCTGAAACATTATGAATATTGTTGTTTAGGTCAAGGCTATAATGGGCAGTACTTGTCTGAGTTTAAAAGATTAATAGGGGCACCTGGCTGGATCATTCAGTAGAACATGTGATTCTTGATGCGGGGTTGTAATTTTGAGCTCCATGTTGGGTGTAGAAATAACTTAAAAATAAAACCTTTGGGGCACCTGGGTGGCTCAGTCGGTTAAGAATCCAACTCTTGGTTTCGGCTCAGGTCATGATTTCACAGTTTGTGAGCTCGAGCCCTACGTTAGGCTCTGCATTGGCAGTGCGGAGCCTGTTTGGGATTCTGTGTCTCCCTCTCTCTCTGCCCCTCCCATGTCTGTCTGTCTGTTTCTCTCTCTTTCTCTCTCTCCCAAAATAAAGAAAACACCTCAAAAAAATAAAACCTTTAAAATATAAAAGCTTCATGGATTTAAAGAAGTCAAAACAAAACTAAAGAAATGTTAACAAGTTAATAATAATATAGATGGCCCTCGGATATGGTAGATGTCAGGAAAAGAGTGACTGAGTTTGGAAAATACTTTGCTAATCCATCCGCATAGTCTTATGGTTAAGGCACAAGGAGGTGAAGTGACTTGCCCAAGGCTCCCGGGTTAATTAGTGAAAAACGAAGACCAGACTCTAAGTCTCTAGGTTCCAAGTAATTTGTTCACGTCAGTAATGTCCCACTTTTTGACTCTGAGCATCATTAACCTGCTCTTATATGATTCATATTATGAATAAATTTTTATCCACCACTGACAAATGCATAGGATTCTAACTTTCATAACTGAAGTTTCAAAGACAGAAAAGCCCTCTGGTTCTCTCCAAGGAAAAAGCACTCTCAGGTATAATTACAATTTGTGTTTATAATGCGCCTTTCATTAGGGAACCTGAATGAACTCTAGAAAATTGATCTGATGACTGCTATTATCTTGTTTTGTACATTGGGAAACAATGACCCAGACAGGTTAAGTGAATTGTCCAGGGTTGGCCAGAATGTCAATCATTGAGAATGAGATAGAATTAAATCTCTAATCTCCCCCCACCTCTGTGGGCTTTGCCTTTCCCGTTCATCCCCTAGTCACTTTCCAGAATTTGAATTACAGGGAACTCCATTAAATGCGATTCCAGTCTAAGACTCTACTTTGTATCTTTGCATTGTACATGTGGTAGGTGTCCAATCTTAGGGCTTCCTATTTTAATATCCTTGCTTGTCTTTATTAGTTGACCATATAACTGGGCTTAAATCTGTCACTATTATTCCCTTTGGTTGTTTAAAAATGATTTTTGTGCTACTCAAGTTGTTTGTTCTGCTCGTTTATACACAGGTGGGGAAAGAGCTACCACTACAAGTCAGATAGGATTCATGCTGAGATATTTACACTCTACCTGTTCAGAATTCCTAACTCAACCACTTGACTAGCTACTGGCCAAAAGAAATCAATAACTAAATCCTGTGCTTGAGTCATTTATTTCCTACTTTCTCACAGTGGGTCACACAGGATGTGTGGCTTTTGGTTGACCGCAGGAGGTCGGTTCCCATTGATCTGATGTCCTTCAAATGCCCTCTAGTGGTTGAAGGCCCACATGGGCTGCTCTTCTTTCCCTCACGTGAAACACCAAGGTCTCTGAATAAATAGAAGAGCTACCCTTTGAAAACTTGCATTTGAAGTATCTCGTGTGCATGTTGAGCAACTCAGCCTTCTCCTTTGCTCCGTTGGCCAATTAAGCCATCTCCTCAACACCAAATGGAGAGCATAGTATTCACTGCTCAGTAGCCTTTAGCATAACCACTTTTGAGCAGCTTCCCTCTGCCATGTGCTCTTACGAGTCCCCTGCACACACAGCCTCTGTATTACTTTCCTAGAGTTGCGTAACGCAGTACCACAAACCGAATGACTTAAAACTAGCAGAAACCTTTTCTGTTATAGTCATGGAGTCTAGAAGTCCAAAATCAAGGTGTTGGCAGCGCCATGCTCTCGCTGAAGGCTGTAGGGGGGGATGCACCCTTGCCTCTTTCTGCTTCTCTTGGCTCTAGGCGTCTCTTGACCTGTGGCAGCATCATACCAACCATTGCCTCTGCCTTCCCATAGTTCTCTTCACATGCGTTCCCCACTCTGTGTGTCAGCGTCCAGATGTCCCTCTTGTCCTAAGGGCACCAGGTGTATTGGATTAAGACCCACTGTAATGACCTCCTCTTACCTGAAAGCATCTTCCTAGACCCTATTTCTACACAAGGTCACCTTCACAGGTAGCAAGGGTTAGGGCCTCCATACATCATTCTGGGGCATAGAATTCAACTCTTAACAGTCTTCTCACATTGGCACTGTTGTCCCCATTCCAGATGGAGAAAGCCTGGAAAAATTGTAGCCCTGTGGCCCAAGGTCAAGCATTGACCAGTGGTAGTGGCCCAGGTCTCCTTCAGTGCCCCCTGCAGACGGGAAATAACTGTGCTAACAGCGGTTCATGACCAGGGGTGCAGTTCTGACATCTGATGGGGAAACTGCAAAGGAAATCGCAAGGTCTAGGAAGAACATTTAGGTGATACAGAGTGTCAGGTGAGACACTGAGTCCTAGAATCCTTCGAGTCCTTAGCAAGCTCCAGGCAGCGTTCTAGCCCTTCACATGTATGAAGTCCTTTACCTTCCACAGCGACACTGATAGAGGTTCTATACCCATATTACAAGGGGGGAAACTGAGGCAGGGTGGTTATTTAAACTGCCTCAGTCATACTGCTGAAGCACAAGGCCAGATATCTGAGTTTGTTTATCATAACACCTGGACTGGAGTGTCCTGACATTCTTTTCCCAGCTCTTTGAAATAATTGTTCCACGTATATTGATTTGGTCTCCTGTTTTAAAACGTAAGCTGAAATACAACCTTGTGGGAGGAGAACTGATGCCCGATACCACGTGCCCTTCACAGCTTTGAGTGCTCCGCTGGTCCTAGGGTAGCTGCTGGAAGAAAATGAGCTCTGGGGCACAACTTGGTGCATCCCAGCCATGCTGGTAAAACGAATCAGGCCAAATGCTGAGGTCTCACTGAACATCCTGGCAAAAGGCCCCTTCCCGCTTCCCAGCCTAGCAAAGAAACGTTCTGTGTGCCTTAGAAAAAAAGCATAAACCCAAGAGCTGTGCAAAGTCAAAGAGCAGCACCCCTTTAAGATTTGGTCAAACTTGACGTAACTGACCAAATCTAGTGCTTTCTCTCCAGTGAAATCCTCTCAGGAAAGGTGTGGCTGCTCCTCTCTAACGTGTGTCTGGAGATCAGGGATCAGCCCTCCCCTAATACCGCCCCTTGCACACAGCTGGGAATCCTAGAACTAGCATCACGACCAACTCTTATGAGGGACCCGAAACCCGCTTGGAAAAGTGCAAAAAGAGGTGAGATGCTGCAGGTTTACACCTTGCATTTCCCCTGAAAAAAGAAATCTGGATAACCTACGAAGAAATTCTTCCAGTTCCATTTTGGAGGCCTTGGAAGCCATGCTGTTCGAGTCGCCTCGGGCCCGGGCGAACAGCCAGCTCATCTCCAGGCTGGAGTGTGTGTGCAAGTCCAGCCCTGGGCGCCGTGGAGGAAGAGAATGCCCTGCTCAGTGCTATATGTGGATGTGTAAATTACAGCAGATGATGCACTTAGCAATTATGTTCTTTGCATACATAAGCAGGAACAACAGCTCCCAAACTGCCAATATCCTTCTCAATTCTCACACAATGACTGTGTGTCACACGGTCACGCAGCAGGGGGCCTGGAGATGAGATGAAGGAATGGCACAGTATGAAGTTTCAATTTTGGAGAAGCACCTCTCCTGCAGTCGCAAACCAGCAAACAAGAAAAGCCTCAGAAGGCACGGCAGCCAGGCGGTGCGGCCCCAGTCCTCCTGAGCACGGAGGTAGGACACAGAGGAGACTGGAGGAAGGGGGCAGAGGGCGGTGACTTGGTTGCTCCTGTGCCCGGCGCAGCTCGGGGGACTACCTATAGGAACCAGGGCTGCTAACTGAGCTGGGAACCCGGTTGGAGACTTGTGAACAGCCGAAGCCACAGAGCAGATTTCCAGCGGCTGGATGGGCGGGGCAGGTAGCAGAGGAAAGGGAATCGAGTCTGAGAGAGACTCCCCATAACTCCAGAGTGCGTGTGCCCCATCTAGGGGGTAGCTCTGCCCCCACCTTATGCAGTGGTGGCCAAGCAGGGAGAGCTAAGTCTTCTGACTCTTCAGGAAAAGCAGAGCAGCCTTACATGGGGAGAGGTTGGTGTGGGTGAGACCTGTCTCCACTTTGGAACTGTTGCCGACGAATTTAAATTCAGCAAATTTAACAAATTTAAAGAATATGATTTTTCAAATTAAATTATCCTAAAATGTCAAGATTCATATCAGTTATTTCTGCCAAGTAAGAAACAACCTCAAAACTAGTGGCTTTCAACGACTTTTTTTTTTTCTTTTGCTAGTGACTTACTTTTTGCGGAGTTGGAGCAGGCTCCGTTGAGTGGTTTACTTGTGACCCCAGCAGAGGCTGCTGAGGCAGCTGGTGCTGGTGGATCTGCCTCTGAAACAATGGATTCTTCCCAACATACCTAGCACCTCTGCCTCTGTGCTCCCTCGTTCTCACTGTCTCTCTCTGTCTCTGTCTCTCTCTTTGGTCTGTCATCCTCCAAGGTCTCTGCATGTGCTGGCCCTCTCACAACATGGTGGTATCAAGGAATTGTACATTTACATGGCAACCACTTTCACGAGGCAGAAGATAGAAGCTTCCAGGCCAGATAAGAACCACACTCAGAACTTTGACAGCAGCATTTTCATCCTCTCCTGTTTTTCAAAGCAGTCATGATGCCTGCCTACTCTCATGGAGGCAGAGGTCGGGAAATGGACTCCATCTCGTGACGGAAGGTGGCAAGGTCACACCACACAAGAGCACGTGGGATAAGAGATGGGGTTTTATGCATCTTTGGAAAATACATTCTGCCTCAAGGTCAAACAAAACCTGTGTGAACTGAATATGGTCTGCAGCAGCCCACCTCTTTACAGCGTTTCAGAGAAAGAGCGCCCATGGAGGCATTGTGGGATACCATGTGAGGACATGCATTCTGGAGCCAGACTGCCTGGGTTCAAATCCTAGCCCTGCTCCTATCTGAGGAGTCCCGGGCAATTTATTTAACTTCTCTGGGTATTCGTTTCTTCTTCCGGCATAACAATAGTAGTGTGCCTATCTCATGGTGATTTTGGTAGGTTGCAGGACTTAATCCTTGTAAAATGGTCAGGCTCTGTGCTGACAGCTGGCTCAGAACCTGAAGCCTGTCTTCAGATTCTGTGTCTCCCTCTCTCTCTGACCCTCCCCTGCTCATGCTGCTTCTCTCTCTCTGAAAAACAAAATAAAAACATAAAAATTTTTTTAAAAGACAGGGGGCACCTGAGTGGTTCAGTCGGTTGAGCGTCCGACTTCGGCTCAGGTCATGATCTCATGGTTCATGGGTTCGAGCCCCACGTCAGGCTCTGTGCTGACAGCTCAGACCCTGGAGCCTTTCTTCAGATTCTGTGTCTTCCTCTCTCTCTGACCCTCCCCTGCTCACACTGTCTCTCTCTCTCCTTCAAAAATAAAATAAAAACATTCAAAAAATTTTTAAAAATACTCATAAAATGATGAGAACAGAGCTTTACGCAGAATGCATGTTTAATAAGTAATAGTATGTTTGCTGAGGCTTCCGTAACAAAGTACCACCAACTAGGTGGCTCAAGCAAGAAAAGTGTATTGTCTCACAGTTCTGGAGGCCACAGTTCTGGAGGTCTGAGATCAAGATGTCCGTGGAGATGGTTCTTTCTGAGAGCCATGACGGAGGGAGGATCTGCTCCAGGCTTTTCCCTTTGGCTTCTAGATGTCTGCCTTTCCCCTGTGACTTCACACTGTCTCCCCTCCGTGTGTGTCAGGGCCCAGATAACCCCTTTTCAAATAAGAACGTCAGTCATATTGGATTAGGGCCCACCCTAACTATTTTATAATTCAGTTACTTTGTAAAGATCGTATCTCTAAAGAAGGTCACATTCTGTGGTACCAGGGGTTAGGACTCTAACATATCTTTTTTTAAGAGATGCAATTCAACCCATAACAGAATGCTGAGATTCATTCATGCAGTACGTATTTCTGGCATGGCTATTGGATATACAGAAAACAATCCTATGCACTAAAGAGATGCCAAAATATATATTTTATATACATATGATGTGTATGTTGTATACACATATACACATATATATGTATCTTTTGTTCTCACAAAGGTTGGAAGTACAACACACAGGAAACATATAGTATCACTCGGAGGGTCTAAGTGATCACAGACCACGTGATGCCAGAGCAGGCATGCTGGTGACGTTAGAGGAGGGAGAGGTCCTGTATCTCGTGACCTCACTCATGAGACCGGATGAGACCTACCACACGGGCGCAACCAGACGTGAGCCGATGGCCCCTGATGACTTCTTCTTGACCACCCCCGGCCGTGTGGCCCTCCGCCTCTATCGCAAGCATTGCCACACTTCCCCAGAACACACACTCAGCTCCGGCACAACTCCCAGAGCCATTTTACAAACTGCAGCTTCTGGGCCCACGGCCTGACCCGCATGCTGCCTCCTGGGCCACAGAGAAGCCTTTGTGGCTAGTGACCCGCCCCCAGATGTCGACCTGGACCCTGTTCCGCCAAATCCCAGACACCTGTGAACAGTGTTAGGTGTGGGACTTCTCAGGCAAGACTCTGCAGATGCAGTGAGATTCCGTGTAAGACCTAAAGACTGCAGAAGATTCCCTCAGAGATGGGGTTGAGAGAAAGGCCCCAGTTGCGGGGGGTGGGGGGCAGGTGATCACACTGAAGCAGGGCAGAACAATTCAGGGGACGTGGGGAATGTGTGTCCGGCTGACTTGCAGGATGACTGTGTCTGGGAACAGAGTAAGGGGTACTTTCAAGGGCTCCACTTGGCTCCTGGAGAGCAAAATCTTATGTCACTCTTCTGTGACATCTCTCACACGAATCCTCCTCCTCACTCTCCTCCCTGCTCCGCCTGCCCCCCATATACACCCCAACAGTGGCTCGTATAGGGCCATACTTTGGTTTGATCTTCATAACAAGAACTATGTTCAAAGACAGAGCAGCACGAGCCAAGTGATGCCATTTGAGAATAGCTACTCATTGCATAGCTCTGGGAAGGACCTTCCAGAAACATAAGTAGAATGTTTCTGGTTCTTCCATTAGATGCTGTGATGTGTGTGTATCAGAATGCCAAGATTGGACTTCCCTGCCTCAGCTGTAGCGCACACACTAGTGTGATACAAAGCAGAACGAAAGTGAGCTGAACTCCCACATGCTACTTTTTTCCTAAATGCCTGGCTTGTCATTCATATGAGCATCTAGTGTCAGTCTCTGGGGGACACCTTACCTCTGACTGCCGCTGCACATGAAACGAGAGCTTCATGGCAGAGTGCTTATGAGCCAGCACGACAAACCAGACTCCCAAATTCTGGGTCTTCTTCTGACCGGTGGTGGAACCTTGAATAGCTGCTTAACCTCCCATGCCTGTTTCCATATCTATAAAATGGAGGTAATCATTATATGGACCTGGTGAATTAGCAGATAGAAACCCACAGTGCACCCGAGTGGCTCAGTTAGTTAAGCGTCTGACTTCAGCTCAGGTCACAATCTCACAGTTTGTGGGTTCGAGCCCCACATCTGGCTCTGTGCTGACAGCTCAAGCCTGGAGGCTACTTTGGATTCTGTGTCTCCCTCTCTCTCTGCCCCTCCCCCACTCATGCTCAGTCTCTGTCTGTCTCTTTCTCTCTCTCAAAGATGAATAAACATTAAAAAAAATTTAAAGAACTCCTTAAGAAAAATACAGAAACATATAGGAGGCACTATGTAAATATTAGCTCTCGTTGATAGTGGGTGCAAGAATGTGTGAATTACATGCAACTTAGCGCAAGTCTCAAGATCCCAAGACTCTGAAAACTTTGTAGGGAGAGGAGCCTCCGACCATGAGAAATGAGGACTAAGAATACATGGTCATCTGCTTCTTATTTCAGTTCTTCAAAGAAATCCACTTCGGCGTGCCACAAAGATGGAATGGCATATTCTTTGATTTCTATGAAAGAACAGAATCTAGCATTTGTCAAGAAGACAACAAACTAAGGGCTCTCGTGTCAAGAACTTAAGATTCTGGGGGATAAATCAGTATTCAGTGACCTGTTCTAGCCATCACATTTCCTTTTTACTTCCCTCTGCCTCTAAACCCGCCTTAACTTCTTCCTATACACCCCCCTCAAAAAGCAAACTCATCAAGGAACATGGTAAATCGGCTCAAAAATGCAGCTTTGAAAACTTTTAGCACCTGCCCATCACCTTCTTACCATTGCTTCTCCACTCTGAGTTAGATATAGCATCTCTTTATATTTACAAAAAATTTACATCTCTCTGCATACAGTCTATTTATATATATAAAACTATATTGCGACACACGTACACACACATGTACTTTGTTGTATGTGTTTCTTAACACCTCCATGATTTGTCCAGACTGCGTCTCTTGCCTTCCCAAATGGTGTTTTTTTAATTAAAAAAAACTATAATTTTTCCGAGCTTAACGTAGTCTAGAATTATTGCTAACCTAGATCTTAAATCAAGCCCTAGAAAGATGTTGACATAATATATACCATATTCAAAAGAAAGCACACAAATGGAAACCTACCAATAAAGCTTTATTTTTCAAGTCCTGAGAATGGGTGTTGGGGGATGTTGGAACTGTAGCCTAGGGAGCAAAGGACGTCAGGGCTCGATGAGGCGGCGCAGTGGGCAGATACTACAAGGCTGGATAGAAAGAGCGTAGTTTCAGCCTCCTATTCCATGTGTTTGGCCTTTAGCATCCTGTTCCTTTTCAGCATCACTGCAGACTTGAGAAAATGATCTTGGCCTAAACTGCATGTGAAAATGACTTTGTAGGTCTCAATCCAGCTTTTGTGGCTGAGTGTAGCCCTGCATAATTTGACACGATCTGGCCTGATTGACAGTGAAAAGCAGAATGCAGCATCTCTCAGGTCAAGACAGCAAAGGGGTTTGGCACAAGGACCCTGGAGCATGCTGGGTAGCAGCCTGCACTTGACTGAGCTCTTCCCACAGATGAGAGAGTCCAGTGAGCTTGTTTGAGACGCCTTAGACTGTCTGTTAAGAACCAAGGGAAAAGTACACTCCAGCAAATCAAAGTGAGGTCTTTCCACTTGACCAAACCAGAGCGAGAGGAGAAGCCCCCAGGGAGGAAAGCCCACAATGAAATGGACCTTCACCTGCAGTCTGTTCACAGGCAGGAAACCACGAGCATCTCATGGCCAGCCCATCTTCACTCTGGTGGGAGCCATCTGTGCAGCCCCAGCCATACTTTCTCGAGCTCTGTTGCTCACCTCCAAAAGCCTAATGATTTTTAGGGTAGATTGAATTTGTTGGCAGGCATCCTTGACTCTGAGCTCCCCAAAGTCATTATCATTTGACAGATACTGAATGCCCAATTAGCAGATGCCATTGGGTACCTGTCCTCTCAATTCGGTCATGCATCAGCTTTCTCCACTATGACCATGTGCGCTGGGAGGTGACTATGTCTTTGGCTCATGAATAAACACTGACTCGTCTGAGCCACTCTTCCTGTTCCCATTCTCCTGGCCGGCTACTTGTCTGGGGAAGGACCTGGGACTCGTTCCTGAGCAGTGGAACGGGTTCCCAGACACAGGGAGGAGCGTCTCTTGTTCTTCTATTGGATGATGTCGTGTTTATGTAACTGGATGTTAAGATACACCCGTTCCTGCCTCACCGGCGATGGAGACACTGGTGGGACAAAACGCACACTTGTACTGAAGGTGATCTGAAGACCTTAGTGAATCATTTCCAAAATCCCTTGTGAGAAACCAGCTCCACAACCCTTGGGAGAAGACTGTGAAGGAGAAGAAGTGTTTTTGGAGACAGTATTTTTGAGTGTTGTTACCACGCTGTGGATTCCCCTCTAACCAGGGGAAATAGGGTGGACTAGCCACTGCTTCGGCTTATGCCAGGGAGGCTGTGTTTCCTCTCCGTCCTGTATTTGGGAGAAGTCATGGAGTCAAGTTTGCCTCTTGCCTCTAGAGGGCAGAAGAAGGGCTAACAGCTGGGGGAGAACTGGCCTGCACTCCCAGAGTTTGTCACCGTGAAAGGTCCATCACTGCCAAGTCCCAGCAGAGAGAGGCAATGACACATCATCACAGGGCCGGCTTTGTAGGTAGAGGGGCCCCAACAGCAATGACCTGGAGGTGAACTTTAGGCCAAGGAAGGGTTGGTGACTAACCATTCTTAAAAGCGATGTAGGCTCCCCAGAAAACTGATCCCATTGATGAGAATGACCTATGAGCCCACAAAAGTTTTGCAGGGCAATCAGTTTTAGATAATCAAAAATAAATACATTAAAATAAATAAGTAGCAGTAAATAAATGGAGGTAAGACGTTTCCTCTGTCCCTGCCACTGCTCTGTTCCATACCCCTCTAGTCAGCCAGTAGGGAGGGCGGGAGGCACACCCTTTTCCCAGCAGGGTACAAATAGACGGGCAGTGGGAGCGGCCCCGCAGAGAACAGACAGGTAGCGGAGCATTATGTGTGGAGGATTTTAGAACAATAATAATGCTGGCAAAAAAATCAGTCTTCCTGTCATTATCACCATGCACTGACACTTCTCAACAATGCCAGTGATAAAACGCCCTTTGCATAGGGCAGACCACCGCTGCCACATCACTCACCCCCCTCAAGAACCCTACCTCCCTTACATAGCGCTTTTGCTATGTGGGACCAGTTTCCCTTATTGTTTAAGCCATTTAGAGTGGTGTTTTCTTCTGTTACTTGAAGTAAGAGATACTGAGCTAGACAGAGGACAAAGGAAGTTGCTTACCAGAGAGAAGTTTAGAATTTAGTGGAGCCAGTTAAGGACAGAATGTTTTCTGGGGCGCACGTCTCCCAGCCAACCATTTATTGGCTGAGGCCAGTCAACTGCTTCTTATACAGACGGAAACACACTTGGAGTTTTTCACCCTACAAAATAGAAGCTTGTTGGAGAAAGGCAAGAAGGCGCCTTGTAGTTGTTTTACCTGGATGTTTTTAAAAAACAAAATTTCCACCTTTGTACGGAAGTGAGGCCACATTGAGTAAGTCAGCAAAGAAGGCAAATGTACGGGGATTCTTGTCCATTACCACCTCACTGCTTCTTACTTTCTTCTTGTTCCTCCCTCAATGCTTCAGACCAATCCTAGTTAGCGTCCAGTAAGTTGACCATTGTTCTACATGCTCTTATGGAGAATCTAGAAGACTCATGAGCCCGTGCTAATCACTGGGTCAGATCTCTAGATAAAATACTTTCACAGAAGTGCCTACAGAGGAGGAAACTGAGCTTCATATTGGCTAAGTGGGATTCAAAGCAAGTTCAGTCCTACTTGAAAGTTCGTGATCTTTCTGCCTGGCTACTCAGCTTCTTAGAAGCATAGAAACAGAAGATTTGGTCTTTCCCTCAATGAGCTCACAGCCAAAAGCCTATACAATGCGGAAGAAAATGGAGAAAAAGAAATTTATAAGTGATGGGTATTACTTAGACATACCAGCAGATAACGAAACTGGATGCCACATGGAGAATGTAAGCACAGATGACAACAGGAACTTACATTCTCTCCCTGGGTAGTTGCTCCTGGATTTCAGCTCTTATGGCCTAATTCATTATTAGAGCTTAATTTTAGAATAATAATAATGTAGATATCATTGGTCCCTTTTTAAAGGGTCATTTACAGTTAAACCCTGGGAATAGAGAGTTCTCCCTTGGGGTTCTAATTTTTTTTTCCTTCCAGTGATATTTTCAATTTATGGGGACAAATTCTCATGAAGGAATTGGTAGGCAATGGGAAAGATAAGCTACTTTCAATCAGGGGCTTCTTCTGGTGTCTCTCAATTTATTCCTAAGGGTAGCCCTTTTATTCCTAATGCTTTTTACCCTAAGAAAGCAAATGCGCTAAAGAATACAGAAAGCCAACTGGATATTTACCCAAAGAATACAAAAATACTAATTTGAGTGGACATGCACCCCTGCTTATAGCAGCATTGTCAACAATAACCAAAGTATGGAAGCAGCCCAAGTGTCCGTCAAGAGATGAATGGATGAAGAAAATGTGATACACACACACACACACACACACACACACACACGGACACACACTGGAGTATCACTCAGCCATAAAAAGAATGAAAAATTGGCATTTGCAACAACATGGATGAGGTTCGAGTATATAATGTTAAGCAAAATCAGTCAGAGAAAGACAAATGACATATGATATCGCTCATATGTAGAATTTAAGAAACAAAACAAAGGAACAAAGGAGAAAAAAAGAGACAAACCCCAAAACAGACTCTTCACTATAGAGAAGAATAGAAGATTACTGGAAGGGAGGTGTGGGGGGATGGGTGAAAGAGGGAAGAGGAGTAAGCGTAGGTACACTTACCTTGGTGAACACTGAGTAATACATAGAATTGTTGAATTGCTACCTTGTATACCTGAAATTAATACTACACTGTATGTTAACCACACCAGAATTAAAATTAAAAAAAAAGAATATAGTGATCCTTTGAGGTATTTTTCTGGAGGAAGTGGATGAGTAAAACAGGAATGGTGTCACTGTTTACATTTATTTTTTATTTTATACCTTCTTTTAGGCCGATTGTCAGAATGTGAGTCACCCAGGATTCTAGCTGTCCTTCTCTTCTTACCTGAGGGCATTTGTATTAAGAGAACAACATGGCAGGGCTTGAAGTTCTTGCCTTTCATTGGCCGTCATATATATATAAATACAGATTTCATAGGAAGATAAAAGAGGCCATTTTCTATTACCTAAGCTATTCCTTTGTTATTCTTTTTCTGTGTTTCCACCATGTATATGTTCAAGAGTTGTCTGTGCTTAGAAAAATCTTTTCCCATTCTACACAAAACACAGATTCCTGCTGACCTGCATCTTCCGTAACAAAATCAAAGATTCTCAGAGTTAGAAGGATCATAGGAAAATTTCCCAGATTCCAAATAAATACCTAGATATCATCTAGCGTTACCCCTAATATTTGCTTGAAAACGTTCAGTAACTAAGGTAGCCTTTTTTGTGAGGGGAAGGGAAGGGCAGAACTACTCTAGTAGTGAAAATCAGCGAAATGTTTCCTTTTTTGTTTGCTCTTGTACTTCAGACTGGACCCAGTCAGCCCTCTTTCCCATGACTGACCTTCAGATACTTACAGATAAACATCATGTCTTTTTCAAACTCTTCTCTTCCCCAAGGTAAACATACCAATAGAAGTATTGAGGAAACCACTTTCTACATCTGCCATGATTCTTTCCTGGCCCTTAAAATAGTCATTTTCATCCTTCGGAACTAGTAAGCAAGACTATTTCACTTTTTCCCTGTCTCCTTTATTTTCTTCCCCAAGAGCTGAGGAGAGCCACGTGTAACTGGGAAGACTGATACAAGTCCATAAGATGTGCAGCCAAGCCCCTGACTGGCCATCTTGTTGGCAAACCAGCTAGGGATTTCAACCCTGATCTTCTGTATGGTAAGAAAATCTGGCTCAGAGCCCAGTGCTGCCTTCTAGAGGCATGGCTACAAGATCCTCACCATCCTTGCTCTCTGTGTTCCACTGGTAGGAGACTGTCAACAGAAGCTCCTTGACATGGGCTGGGTCATTGTCTGTTCCATTAACTCAATCCCTGATTTTTCAGAGCTATGAAAAATCTAGATAGTGCAGGTCTAAACTATCTCCACGAACACAGTTTCGTCAACAATAAATGTGATAATCTGAGATCCTCAGTATTTCTCAACGGCTTCCAAATTTGAACAGAGAAAGGATGTGGTTATCACCCAAAGAGGAAAACCCACCAACATAATACTTTCTACGTCACAGTTTCTGGCCTTTTGAACATACTTTAGTTTGTCAAAGTCCTATCACAATGTGATTTTCAGAACTAAACAAAATAATCAAGTGTGGACTGACCACATAGAAAGATCCCTGTGTTTCAGGTGCTAAACTTGGTAACTAAATACCTGAATCACATGGCCCGAGTGTTTTACACAAGCATTATATTTTACTGGAGAAGAGTCTCCCACAGAATATCACTTCTCTGGAAACCCAGCGGGATATCACCAACTTCCTCTCTGCCCCATCACTTTTTTTAGTCTAGTTTACTTTAGTTTAGTTTGTTTGTTTGTTTGTTTATAGAGCAAGAGGGAGAGAGCATGAGCAGGAGAGAGTGGCAGAAGTAAAGAGAGAGAGAGAGAGAAAGAGAGAGAGAGAGTCAGTCTTAATCTCTGCTCAGTGAAGAGCCCAAAACATGGCTCCATCCCACGACCCTGGGATCATTACCTGAGCCACAATCAAGAGTCAGATGCTCTGGGGCGCCTGGGTGGTTCAGTCAGTTGAGCATCTGGCTTTGGCTCAGGTCATCATCTCGCAGTTTGTGAGTTCGAGCCCCACATCGGGCTCTGTGCTGACAGCTAGCTCAGAGCCTGGATCCTGCTTCGGATTCTGTGTCTCCCTCTCTCTCTGACCCTCCCCTGCTCACAATTTCTCTCTCTCTCTCTCAAAAATAAATAAAACATTAAAAATTTTAAAAAAAGTCAGATGCTCAACCGCTTGAGCCACCCAAAAGCCCCTGCCCCATAACTTACAAGTAGGCCCCCTTTCAGTCATGAAAGCAAGGCATTAACTGGGCGGGCTAGAGACCTATACCCAGGAGAGCCACAGTTAAGATCCCCTGCTAATGAAATCTATGTGAAGGAAGGAGCAGACTGTGACATTCTGTTACCTCCATTCTTAGGGGCCTAGAGTTCTTCAGATTCCAGAAGGTTGGACAAAGGAGTTTCACTGAGTTTTCAAACTATAGGGAACAAGAGCTTTGAGGGTGTTTTCCACCCTGTGGGTTATCAATCTCATTGTTCTGTTTTCTGGACTTACTGTACCAAGGGCAGCCATCTATATTCAGAAAGCTGGGTCTTGTTTTCCTCCGGTTACCTGCTTAATTAAAATACATTTTGTGGGATACTTCAACCTTGGAATGGATTTCTTTAATAAGGTCAAAGTAAAATGTATGGAGCCGAAAGGAAGGAATGGTTCCCTTCGATGAAGGAAAACACCTTGATTTCTGTAATTCCCAAGCTCTCAATGGAGAGCCCTCCAGTGCAGAGAGGATTCTCATCTGACTTTCCCTGCTTCTAGGCCTTCCCGCTATCACCATAGTCAGTACCAGAGGCACTAAAAAAGCACAACCTTTATCACATTGTTCTTGTGTGGCTCCCCCCAAAAGCAGAGGTTGGGCTAAGGACCTGGGTGCAGTTAGTGCATTTGGGAGGTGATCCCGGAAAGCATGTGGGCAGTGAGGGCAGTGAGAAAAACCACTAATGGGTATATTAATGATTGAGCTACTGCTGAAGACACCTTGGGCTCGGTCCTAGTGGATACCTTCTAAAAAACCAAACCATACCTCTGAGTCCACCCACCAGAATCTGAAGAGGTTGGGGCATTCACCCACTGACTTCATTCCTCATTGCGCCAAGCTTCCCCTGGAAATTTTAAATCTTTTGATCATCTAGGCCATATCCAGCTGAGTGGAGCAAGCCCTCTCCCACGTCAGAGAAAGGCCTCAGGAGAGAGGACAGGAGAGCAGGAAACCATGACTGGAAGCTGTCTGTTGTAGTAGTGGGTGCGTCCAGGCAGGTCCAGCAGAGATGGGATGCGGCATGCGTGGGGGCTGCTGTAGAACTCCAGGAGCCCAAGTGCTGAGGAAAGAAAACTCTTCTCTTGCTTTCCATGAGCCCAAATGGAAAAAAAAAAAGCTGTTATTTTAAAACCTAATTCTTTGAAATATTAAGATGTAATTAGAAAGAAAGGAAATAAAAACAGATAAAATACAGAAACACGCCAGACCTGGGCTCAAAATACAGGTTGCTGATCCCCAGGAATTGTACCCTGTCTTCAGGTATGGGCAGTTTACGGAGCCTGGACAAGCTGCCTCTTTTCCCCTGAGCACCAGTGTCTGTCCCCATGGTCAAAACGCCCCACCTCCTGCCATGTAGGAATGGCCTACCAGCTTCTTGTCATCTTCATTATCAAGGTCAGAAGGACCATAGCGGTCTACTTCCTTGGCTGGTTTTCTTGCCTGAGAACAACTTGTGCGTATCTTCCCCATAACAGTTTATAACAGGCTGTTTAGCAGCTCCTCCAGAGCTAGACCCCCCTCAGTGTGAATCCTGGCTCTCGGGACGTTGTGCGACCTTGGAAAGTTGCTTAATTGCTTTGTGCCTCAGTTTCTTCATCTGTAAAGCAGAGATAACAAAAGAGTCCTATTCGTAGGATTGTGAGGGTTTAATGAGTCAATGCAGAGACAATGACTGGCATCTAAAAATGCTACGTGAACGTTCAGTGTTATTAGACTAGAGTTCACACACAGGTAATTATCTCTCCTTCCAGCTTAGCATCATGAAGTGACCTTCCATTTCAGAGCCACTTGGTAACATGGCAACTACTCAGTAGCCGCCATCCGCAATCACTAAGAATCACTACCTACAGGAATAAAAAGGCCTTTTAATGGCAAGATCGTTCCTGACACTGGAGTGAATTGCTAGGGTCCTATCTCCTTCTTCAATATACATGAATTCCCCAAGTCAAACAGAATCTTTTCTGACCGTTTCAAATGACTTTACATCAGAAGATAGATACTTGCCAACTCAGGTCTAGAGTAAGCCACTCTAGGCAGAAATTTCCATCTTTGAACATAGCTGTCTCTTCTGTGGCTCCAGGTGGCCCAAACCAGAGCCTTTTCTTGAAGCTTCTCAGAGTGCTATAAGATCTTGATCCACTCCCTGATGAGACCACATCACATCTTCTTTGTTCATTCTGTCCATCCTATGGAGGTTTGTGAGCCTCTGCTTTAGCAAAAGGGCGAGTACAAACAACTCCATTGTCCTGGCTCCTTCCTGTAGCGAAGGTCTGGGAAAAGTCTCCAGAGAGCTGAAGAGCTTCACCAGTTCCTCTGTTCTCACTACACATAACTGAATATTACATTTAGCTCCAGCCAAGAAGCCACCCCACGTCTTCCTTTCTCTCTAGACTTATATTTCTAGAAAACTACCAGCAGCACAAGGTTGCAAAAAGAGTTTTCAGGTTCCTAGTGAGAACCCAAGCTTGGGTCATTCTGTGTAGGTGCCCCCAATAAGGAGGATGCTGTCAGTCAGGCTAGGACGCCTCACATTCCTATTGACATGTGTCTGGCCCCTTCTGTCCTACCTCCTCTTAATTACAAAACACAAATCACTCTACCTCCTCTGGTACAGAACAACTTGACCTCTACCCCCCTCTGGTGGATCATTAGAGTATGCTGGGCAAGTCACTGCATCCCGCATGGGCCCTCAAGGCTTATTAAATCAAGAGTGCCCTCTTAAGAGTCTTACGTATTCTAATTCAATGTACTGATTATTTAGAGCTGAAAAATAATTGACCCCCAAACGGTACTAGTATTTTTTGCCTCTGTGTTCCAGGCTGTTCCCCTACCATTCAGACGTGGCGTTCTTTATTATAATTGCCCGGTTACTTGTCTGTCTCCCCAAACAGACTGTAAGCAGCAGAAACCCAGTAACACTAAGTGGTTTTCTTGAGGCCACATAATCAGGAGAGAATCCCTATATAGAAACCAGGCTTCTCTGTTCATGGTCCGTTGTGCTGTTCATAGCACCAATGTTTGTGTTCTGAAAAGGCTCCTCTCAGAAGGAGCGTCCAGAGAGCAGCACAGCAGAGCTCAGAAGACAGACATTGGCGGCACCTGGGTGGGTCCGTCTGTTAAGTGCCCGACTTTTGATCTTGGCTCAGGTCATGATCTCGAGGTTTTGTGGGTTCGAGCCCTACATGGGGCTCTGTGCTGACAGTGCAGAGCCTGCTTAGAATTCTCTCTTCCCCCTCTCTCTCTGCCCGTCCCCAACCCACTCTCACTCTCTCTCTCTCAAATAAATAAACATTAAGACAATTTTTTAAAAGACAGGCATTCTGCTCTCAGTTCGGTAACTTACCTCCCAAGCTCTAGTGTTTCTCATCTGAACAGTGAAGGCTGTTTCTTCAGAAGGTGGTGAAAGTCTCGCTCCTAAATGTCTAGAATTCTCCTGGAAAGGATTGCCATGTATTACCAGTCCTGAGATAGAGAGAGTGACCGTCTATTCGCCCAACAAATACGTATTCATTTAACAGACATTTATTCAGCATCTACTATGTGCCAGACTGGATGCCAGGCACACAGGAGAACAAAAAACACAATGACCCTGCCCACCGGCAGTTAGCGCTTTGATCATAATGAGGCCGCTGGCCAGCATCTCTCACTGATGATCTTGGATCAGCAGAGTGTGGTAGGCCTGTCACCAGCATGCCAGTTTCTGAAAAACTCTCTCATGGTTTTGTGGATGTGGGTGTGTCTGTGCACGCGCATGTGTGTGTGTACCTGCCGGGGATAGGCGGGAGGGAGAATGTTGGTGAAACCTCCACACTCAGCCGTGTCTCAAATTCCTGAAACAAACAAGCAAGCAAAAAGCAGTTCCACAACAAGACAGATTGGGCGTGTCCGGCACAGACATCCCCTTCCCGTCAACGTGCAGTTTCCCAATCAGGCCATTGTTGCTCCCTCCTGCCAAGGTGCCAACAGGAGTGCCCAATTAGTGCCAATTTGTTTCTTGTAACACGGACACCTGTCACCAAAAGGCTTGACAAAAATAACCCAGCTCAGTCACCGCGGATCCAGACTGGACTCAAACTAATCACCTGGAGGTAAATAGGAAGCCTTCACATCCCGCTGCAAATCCTCCAAGGGTCCCCGTCCCTCTGCCTGTGGACAAATTCGTGGTGTATTTCTGACTGATGGCAAGACACCAACTGGCAATTGATATTTTTTTTTTCTTTAAATGCAAGTTATCAGCCTTTCCTTCCAGTCAGCTGCAGGCTCCCCCCTGGCAGTTCAAGACTCACAGTGATAATGGATTATCTTTTCTTTTAATAGCAAACCACCTTCCACTGAGATGGAATAAAAGTTGCAGGAGAATGAGAACAGATTGCACCAAGAAGTCCTTTAACTGTCTTCAGGAAACACCTCTAGTTCAAGCATTTACAAAAAAAATAACCTTTAACAACTAACCAGGTTGCCGCTGCGTGGTTGAGCCAGCCACGGAGGTTGTGCTGGTTACATCTGAATTAGCCCTGCTTGACAATCGCTTTGAGACTCTGTTCTACTTCACGCCAGCCATGCTGCTCCCTGGGTGTGCAGTCGTATGGGGCCAATGCCTTCGAACGAGCCCCCGGACCCAGATTAAGAACGCATAATATACAATAAGCGAATGAGCAGCCACGACATTTTCCCGAAATCACCCAGGCTGGAAAATCAGCACGTCCTGCTCTTCAATAGAAGGCCCATCTAGCTCACTGCTTTACCGTGAGCAGAAATGTCTAGAATCTAAATCTGCCACAGGAGGGGTTTCGTTGCCTTCTCTCAGTGCTGTGAGCTGAATGGCAGATTTCATCACCTCCATTGTAAGGCACCTCTCATTATGAGAAACCAAACACAGATCCTGGCTCCTAACTGGTGTATTAATAATGAAAATGGATTATGTGCATCCTGTTTGCTAAGCAATTATCCCAAGGCAAGGATTGAGTCCAGATTTTTTGCCTCACTGCCTGAGTGGCAGAACATGAATAGAGAGACAGGTATTTGCACGCAGTGTCTCTGACCTGGAGAAAATGTCAGGAGCTTGGGAGACTACAGGTAGAGCTACAGATGCATATTCTTTTGAAACATGGCTGGGATTTGCAGTCTATTCTTGGAATAGGCAAAGAAAGGGGGAACGACTTCAGATTTGCTGTCACTGTTTAAAGATATCCTCCTGAGTCGAGGTGAGACCGTTTTTACTCTGCCCACCATAAGTTTTTCATTAACTGCAAGTGACTCTGGCTCCTACCTTCTCAAGGAGATGAAATGAGTTTTATATAGTTGATGGTGAGTGGTGCTTTCCCTGGATTTTTTATAAAGTCTAGATCTGATCTGCTTAACCTAGGCACTTTTTAATAAGAGTAGGCATTTCTCTGATGCCTTCGATCTAAATTTTCTTTTTCTCCTCTTTTCACTCACGGCGCTCATGCAAGGTGCCAACAGACTTCCTCTTTCTGTTGTTTCCCAGACGCTATTTGGGGGTTGTGCATCAGGCTAAAATGAATCTGTGCTAAGTGTACACAGCGCTGTGCGGTCCTTCAAAGAAACCACTGCCAACCGCTGTGTGGCCTGCCATCTCCCGCTGCCCACCCTCCTGCCCCTTTACAATATAGATGCATGGCAAGATGGCAGATTGAGAGATGGCAGCGAAATTTCCAATGGGAAAGTCTCATTATTTCCACAGGACCAGAGAGAGTCATCTTAGAAGACAGAGCAGAAGAACAGAGGCAGCACATCCCCGGGGCAGTCACTCAACCCCTAAGAACGGTTTCACAATAAATTTAAATTGCCTAGAGAATGGATAAGCATCTGTGGTAGCTCCACATGGTGGAATGGTGCTCAATAATCAAGAAGAGTACACATAACTCCATGAGTGAACCTCTAATTCATCAAGGAGGGGGAAGTCAGACATAAAAGGCTACATTCAGTATGATTCCATACTCGAAAAAAATAAAGCTCGAGGGATCAAAACCAGATCAACAGGATCCAGGAGTTAGGGGCATAGGGGGAGGCTGACTGAAAAGTTCAACCAACAGTCCCAGTTTGTTTAAGATTGTCCCAGTTTTAGCTCAGAAGTCTCCATCCCTGGGAAATACCCCAGTCCCAGGCAAAATGAGATAGCTGGTCTCCGTAGAAGTGGAAAAGGGGCACAAGAAAAATTGTTAGGTGGAGGGAACTGTGCTGTGCAAATATGCCAGAACCATATGCACTTAAAGGTAAATTTTACTCTTTGTCAATTATACCTTAGAAAATACTGGGAAGAACTGCCTCGTCCCCTCACCGGTCCCTCCATGAGACTGTGCATTCTCCACATGCAAGGATTCTGTGTCCCCTGTTATTGGCCCCTAACACCTAGCATTGGGCCTGGCATGACGTAATGTACTAAAAGAATGCACCATGCTCTTTTTTCTCATGCTGTGTGTCACATCACTACAAAGAAATTGTTCAAGCAATCCAGTAGCCTTTTGACATGGAATTTTCTCTACAGGACTATAAAAAATTAAGTTTTTCTCTGTTTCTTTTAGGTTGTGTGTTGATAGCCATAAGACAAATATAATTAACCAGCGCTTTCTAAATATCCTGAGCATAACAAATTTCTGGAGTGCTTCTAAAAAAAAAAAAAAGTTCCTGGAATGCTATCCAGATCTACCAAATCTAAGTTTGCAGGGGAAGGGCCTGGGAATCTGTATATTTAACAGGTGTCACCACAGGTTCTTGAGCTCAGGCATGAAAAGCAGAAAGACAGAAAACCTCATCTCAGGAAACCTCAGCCCTAGCCTTTAGCTGTGGTCATGTCCTGACCACCATGTTTCCAACACGATGGCTTCGACTAGAGTCTGTCCCGTGGTGAATCCCTGGTTCACTAATCCCATTTGGGAAACATGTATTGAGCATCTACTCTGCACTGGGGCTACAGCTGCAAAAAAGGCCAACAGATAAATACAGAAGGTAAGCTCAGCCACTGTTGGGTGACATGAAGGAAGCACCGTCAAGCAGTGTGGTAGGTCCTGGATCAGGTACTACTTTAACACAACAGTCAGGAAGTATGTGGTCTTTGTGGATTGCCGGTGCTGACCTTAGGCAGGTTTCTCATGAGCATAGTAGGAAAGTTACAGATATATGTTCTAGTCCCGGCTTTGCCATAAACAGGTGCCACAGACTAGCCTCAGTGTCCTCATCTGTACAAGGAAGGGGAACGTCTAGATGTTCCGTCTCCAAGGCCCCTTCCCGTCCTGATGTTCTGTGTTCCTGGAGTTTATTATTTTAATCAAATAAACCTAATCTGATACATATTTAATGATATACATAACTGTTATTGTGCTGCATGATAATTAGCTATCGATGGTAAGCAGTTCACATAAATGACTGTAATTAGTATTTCTTATACACAGCCAACCCAAGTTTTTGCCTTTTCTCTCTTCTCACTTTGTTATTCTGTAATTAGCATCCGGGTCCTCTGTTCTTCTATACTGTGTACCCTTCTCTCTCACATACCCACTTAGCAGTATTAACACTTTAAAATAGAGGGCCCATTACATTATCCCCTGAGATAATTTGGCATTCGCCGCCACCTCTGAGAGACCTTTCAGATAATACTTGGCCTTGGCTCTTTCATCTAATAGCTTGAGTGCTAGAAGGACCAAAAGAAACCACAAAAAGTTCGGACCATTCAAGTACTCTTGCCCCCGTTGGTTTTCTAAAAAATTCCAATTTTCAGTGAGTACATGAAGATAGACCCAATACGTTGGGCCTCAGAGAGGAAAGTATTATTTCGGTTGGGCCGTCACAAAAAAAGAAATACTACACACAAGGCGACTTAAACAACAGAAATTTATTTTCTCACAATTCTAGAGGCTAGAAGTCCAAGATCAAGGTGTCAGCAAGTTTGGTTTCTTCCAAGGCCTCTCCCCTTGGCTTGCAGATGGCCGCCATCTTTCTGGGTCCTCACATTGTCTTTCCTCTGTGTGTGTATGTGTCTGGTATCCCTTTCTGTGTCCAAATTTCAGGTTGATTTAGAGCCTACTCTAGAAACGTCACTTTAACTTAATCACCTCTTTAGACATCTTATTACCTGACACTTATATTCTGAGGTACTTTGGGTAGGACATCAGCATATGAATTTTGAGGGGAATGCAGTTCAGCCATAACCGCTTTTCGAGCACTCTCCAAATATGCAAAAACCAGAATGGCAGCGTTTCCTCCAGGTCTAACAGTTCCCAGCACTTCTTTTCTGAGTCTCCTCCACAAAGAAGTCCAGGCCGCCTGCTAATGACCAGAGCCTAATGCAAAATCCCCTTGAGCAAAATCGCCTTTTCCATAACAAGAATGAAAATCTTAAAAGATGTGAGCACCCGGGAAGGCAAGCCTTCTGGGTGAGGAAGACTTCGTGGCAACTAATCACTGTCCATTCTTCTTTTGATAAGAAGGGGACGAGAAGCTGAGGGTGAACCTGGCCGGCTCTGCTGTCCCCGTGGGTGGTCTGTGCAGGCTCACCCGTGGCCTGGCAGATATGCTCATGGTCAGCTGAGTGAGCCCGCGGGCAGCCCCTCCCAGCGGGTAGCAAGGACGCCTCTTCTTTTCTGCACTCCCTGCATTGCACCAGGGCCGCCATGCCTCCCAAGAGGCAAACTAATTCTAATTGTGAGATTTGAAAACAGGAACTCAGGGGTGAGAGACGCTTGCTGGCAAGCGCTTAACGAAAAATAGGAAGAAAACCCCCAAGCCCTCCAGGACCATTTCAAAGAGCCAAGAGCGGAACCTGTACCCTTCACAGGCCACACGGATTTCCCTCATTCTGCCTCACCCTTTGCACAATGTGATAGGCATGAGAGCACTTTGTCATGAGTAAAAATAGAAATGTAAGCAAAGAAAAGCAGATCCAGGGACAGAATTGGAAGAAATAAGAATATGTCATGCTAGAAAAGGATTTTACTTTAATTTGATCTTTTAATATTGTAGGCTTTTTTTCTCTTCTTCTTTTTTTTTTAATCCCTGATACAAAAACAGGAGACCTGGGTTTCCGTCATCTTGCTCTATGCTGTCAGTGAACTAGTCACGTAAACCTCTCGGGGCATTGGTTTCTCCATCCTTAGCTTGAAACTATAGAAAACACTATCCCTGAGATCCCACTCAGGTATTTTCCTCTGCTAACGCTGATGAAATAAGAACCGATCCAAATCGTTACTGGAGCAAAACTTAGTTACTGTTATGCTTTTTTGGTTAGATGTTTCAGCTAACTTTTGTGTACCAAAGGCCCTGTTTCTGACGAAACCCATGATTGCTCATCTATAAAATGGGGATATCTGTCTTGGCGGGTTTTCTGATGACTCAATTAAATAAAGGGTGTAAATGAGACAATGGCTGCTGCCCCGCAGATGCTGAGTAAGTGTTAGTTCTATTCTTATTAACCCTGGTAACTCCCTCAGCCCCTGTAAATATTTGAAAGGCTGTGAAAATGGTATGGAGGCCCCACCCTGGTGAGAACCTAAAATAAATCGAAACCAAAGGGACTAAGACTACCAAACAAGGGGCCGATGGATTTGTCTCTTCCTCTCAATCCCTGTAAGGCTGTCCAGTGCCTAAGCACATATCCTCAGGTTTGCTTTTGAACTTAAATTTCCAGCCGTCATAGTTCAGGGCATTCTTGGCATGACCTGGTGAACCACAGTGGGGCAGGATGACCTGAGAAGGGCCAAGACCTAGAAGAGACACTCCAGGTGATTATTAAGAATAGTGGGAGTTCAACTGTGTTCACAGGGCCAGACACACGGGTATGATTAGCAGCAACATAATCGGTATTGAACCCATTAGGACTCGCTATTTCATTACACATTATTTCCTTTTATTGTCACAACTCTTCAGGGCTGTCATTGATATTCCCACTTTTCTGATATAGGAATTATTGCTGTTCAAGGTCGAGAATCGTGTCCACAGTTGGGGTGCCTGGGTGGTTCAGTTGTTTAAGCATCTGACTTTGGCTCAGGTCATGATCTCATGATTTGTGAGTTATAGTCCTTCGTCAGGCTCTGGGTTGATAGCTCAGAGCCTGGAGCTGCTTCAGATTTTGTGTCTCATTCTCTCTCTGCTCCTCCCCTGCTTGTACTCTGTCTCTCAAAAATAAATATTAAAAAAATGAAAGAATCATGTCCAAGGTCACATCTAGTGAATGGTAGATCCTGAATTTGAAAGCAAGACTCCTCTTCTCCAAAGCCCTTGTAGGCTATGCTTCAGTGATGGATAATTCAGAAGCAGCCCTTTAGAACTAGACACATGCATTAGGGATGTTGGTCAGGTGGCACCTGATGATAGGGCACTAGGTCAGGGTCAAGGCAAAACCCCAGGTAAAAACAAGGGAGGGTCCCCTGATGTATTCCTAAGATGGGATCTCAGATCTTAAGAGCATGGTAGAGTTCCTGAGTTTAGAAGGGCATAGGACAAATCTCAGGACAAACCATAAATTTTATTGTAAGAATTAGAATAAAAGGTCTGGGGCAAATAGGCAGCCAGAGTGAACCCATGCTCTAACATATTGGGCAGAATCTCCTTACATTCTGCCAGTGATATCTCCTTGAATGTAGTACAGAACCAAATATACAAAAGGATGGGAGAAGTAGGTGGAGGAAAAGGGTCCCTACTGGGAAGAGAAAAAAATGTTCTGGAAGAATCTAGTTTTGGTTCACTGAAAGTTAAGGTAATCAGACCAAACATATCTCCCAAAGGATTTAAGAGGTGAGCTTTGGTACCAGCCATTATCATCACTTTTATCTACAAGACCCAGAAAGTCTGTGTATGTGGCAGATAAGCCAAGAAATAAGGGGTGGGTCCCATTCTTTGCATAAAAGAGCTCTTTCCAGGGATACTCCCAGAACCTTCTGCTTCCCAGTACAACATTTAAGTTATTTAAATTGAGCCTTCTCAATTCTCATCTCAGCATAGTATCCTGCAAAAATAAAAATAAAAATGGACATGCAGGTAAACATTGAAGAGTAATTTAAATATTTACTGAAATCTCTCAGAGGCACCAGAAAAGCATATTCCATTTTATGACACAGAAAGATCCTAACGATTCTCTTTACCTGTCTTTCTCCCCAAAGTCCCATTCATTGCTATTGCTGCTTACCCCTCCTGAATATTTCTGCTCTATTCCTCCCCAAAATCTAAAAAAAAATCCCCATCATGGCGGAAGGCAGAAGGAGGAAGGCTATAAATAATATGCACCATTTTCTGTTTTGTCCCCATTACATACAGACTTTTGGGTGAATTACAAACAGAGAGCAAACCAGCCCTGGGAACACCACCGGCTATTGTTTAGCACCTGGCTTTACTCCCCATACCATCTGCTTTCCGAATGTGTCCCTGCCATTGCCACCAAATAGATACACTCATTCTATCAGCTGAGCACCTAGTAAAGCGTTGAATCTGCACAGTGCATAGGGAAGTGAGAGGCATGTAAGACACAAGCCCTTCTCTCAAGGAGCCTAGAATTAAATAAAGATGACAGGACATGCACCCAAATTACTACAGTAAAATGGATGAAGTGATTGGTCCATAGAGTGTGGACTAAACCCAAGATACTCTGGAGAGTCAGTTGGAACCATTTCCACAGTATGCCCACTGCACGCTCTTCTCCCATCCACAAGGTACACCTGCAACCCTCTGTTTCTTTTTGTATGGTACAAACATATTTCCTTAAAGGAAAATGAAATTAGATCAAAGTGGGCGTAAGTCCAGACCGGAAGGGAAAGAATCCACTAGAAGTGAAAACAGAGTGTTTGTAGAAGAAATAACAATCAGACCAATAGCCTAGTGAGAATCACCAGAAACCCTCAAGAATCTTATGTTATCTGTAGATCTCACTGACCTAATAATCTCTACAGTGATGATCACCAAGATAATTTCTAAAACAAACAAACAAACAAAAACAACAGGCGATATGTCTCCCTGAAAATGTCTCATCACCTTTGAGATTCTTGTCCTCTGATTATGGCCAAATGCTTTAATACAATGTGCAGGTTCATCTTTGAGTAGACTCTCTCCTATCTCTCTGGCCACATATCACACTCTTCATCATTGCCTGCATATTATCTGCTTCAACTTTACTTAGTCGTATGCAGGAATGGGTAACCTTTGAACCTACCCCATTCATGTCCTTACCACCTTGCACTGAGATTGCCTCTTCCCAAGTGATTCACCTCCCGGACAGCAAGCATTATGTAGGCATGGGATAGGTCTATCACATTCACCACTGTATCCCTCAAAGCCTGTCTAATAAATATATAATGAACATTGCTGAATGAATAATTAAAAACATAAGAAAATCACTGCCTGTCTTCAGTTGGGCTTCCTGGCAACATACTCTAAGATGGAGGTTCTCAGGCAGGAGTTTTACTAGGTAGCAATTGAAGTAGAACTATACAGAAGGAAAGTTCCACTGTGATGTTGTTCCCATAAGCCCCAAAGCTGAGACAGCCTTCAGAATTGTCCCTTATAGAGGCACAAGGGCCAGATCTTTGTAATTCTGGATCAACTAGGCAGCAAATGCTAACTGCCTCCAAGGAGGAGGTATCAGCTTGGGTTGTTCATCTCCCTTTAGACAGAAGTTTTTCTGGAAAAGAATTCAGCTGTGAGTCCTCAGCCTCAAACTCTCACAGTAGCTAGAGGAATGATAACCTTGGTCTTGAAAGAGAATTTGAACAATACACTATGGTACCTGCTACATTTCCCTTTGACCGACAGCACAGGGCATGTGTGCCTCAATTCGCGAAACTCTAGAAGTGTCCCTCTGCCTTGAAATACACATAATAACCTCCACAGCTCACCTCCTGGTGGAATGAGCAGCAATACTACCACCCTCAGATTCCTTTGTCCATCTGGTGAGGATTTATAGGCACCTACTATGTGTTGGGCATTATTCTAAGTATGGGGAATTCATCAGTACATAAAACAGACCAATAGGTCCTATATTCTTTGAGTTTTCATTCCTGAAGAGAACCAATTAGAAAATTTAAAAATGGAGCAGAGTGTGATAAGCTCTATAAAAAAATAAATCAGAGATGAAAAATAGGGAATGCTAAGATGGGGGGTACGGTTTGTGGTTGTAATGGTAAATAAAGTAGTCAGGGCAGGCTTCACTAAGAATGTGATATTTGAGCAAAGCCACTTAGATATTTGGGGAAGAGCTTTCCAGCAAGACCGAATAAAATGTGTAAAGGCCTTGGGGTGGGAGCAAACCATGTCTCGATGTTAGAAAATAACCAGGAAGTCATTATGCTTAGAAAGGAGTGAAAGAGGAGAGTCTAGTAGGAAATGAGGTAAGAGAGAAGCAGGAGAGAAGTTCGGAGTATAGGACATTACAGAGACTTCGTTCTACATTCTCAGTAAGCTCTGAGGCCATGGAAAATTTGTGTAGAAGTGTAGCAAGATTGGACTCACTGTTTAAAGGATTCTCTGATTGCTGTTGGAAATGGGTATGTGGGGGAAGGGCAGGTGCAGGAAGCCCAGCGAAGAGGCTATTAATCCATGTCGAGCACCAAATGATAGGGACCTGGACCACAACAGGAGTAATAGAAATGCTTAGAAGTGGTAGATTCTAGAAATATTTTTCACATGGAGCCGGGAGATGGGATATAGGTTATGAGAGGAAGAGAGGAAACAAGGAGTTTAGTCTAAGCAGCGGAAAGGATAGGGCTTCCATTAATGGAAATGAAGAAGAGAACATCTTCTGGGGAAAGATGATCAGGAGTCCAGGTTTGGCCATGCTAAGTAGACATATCTGTTGGACATCCAAGTGGAGGTGGTGAATATATATAAAGTGCAAAGGAGAAGTCCAGACTCGAGATAAAAATGATGACAGCCATCAGCACACAGATGCTATTTAAAGCCTTGGGACTAGATGAGATCACCAAAGAATGAGTGTGGAGAGAACAGAGCAGTTCCAAAGACAGCCCCGAAGCATTGCACACACGGCCTTTCGCTGCTATCCACACCCTCCTACCTCATTCACATCCTGTACCCCACGAACTTCGTTAGACAGAAATGCATCCCTCACCGTACCCAGCGTGACCAAAAGAGCTTGGGCTGGAGAATGAGATACACTATATAGGAATATGGCCTCTGCCATTCACCATGATGATTGAACTATTAGATCTAATTCTTCACTTACCTGTCCTCACGGCCCTGTGATGAAAGGCATTACTTCTTCACTCCCTGGAGCTTGGTCATGCGACTCACTTTTTCCAATGAGTCTTAGTAGTTGTGATGTAAGCAGAGCCCTGAAAAGTACCTAGGAGCCTGGGCTTGCTCACTCACACTCCCGCCGGTAGCGTGAGAAGAAATAATGCTTTGGGTAGCATGGCCTCACCTCCAGCCTGAGATTCAGAATAAGATGCCTGGAACAAAACCACTCTAGCTCCCTCACAGACAAATCCGAGAGATGGTGATTGCTGTGTGCCACTGCGGTTTTGTCCGTGCTGGTTATGACAGCTGCAATCTTGACCTATTAGCTGTGTGGCTTTGTATCTACCCAAGGAGGATTGCCTATGTTCCCTCTCTCTAGGTTTTAATGAAGATTACGTAAAAGAGCGTATTCAGGATTCCTGGCATAGTTCCTGGCACAATGTGGGCGCATGTTAAAAGTTCGTATCTTTGGATTTCTCCTCTTCAGAGTCAATGGTCAGCCGTGATTTCCCACACTAGCATAGCTTCCAAGAGTAGTAAGATTTTTGTCAAAATCAGGGTCACCCTTGCCAAAGAGAAGGGGCAGGTATCCAAGTTTATTTGGCAATCGGCTTCGTCATTCAGAATTTTAACACATGCTACAGCAATGTAATTTCTTATGTTCACAGATAAACAACTAGAGCCAGAAAAAGCCGGCAAATCTAGTCCCATTGTTTCTGCATGGGACCCCCTATCTTTAGGAATATAAGCCTATTTCAGCAGCACAGCTAGGATACCCTTCACCCCTTGAGAAATAACTGGCTTTTGTTGATGACGAGCTAGAATGCATGCGCACCACCATGCACACTGCCCTTCATCAGCCCGCGCTTTTGTTCATCACAATAATAGCAAGTGGTGGCATAAAGCCATTCTCTGAGAAATAATTCATTGCAAACAAATTCAACCAAATGCCAGTTCTTCTGCCCAGAATGACCTTCAACGGGATAGGCCCCGAAGACTCACCTGCAATAGTCAGTGGCGGTAACACAACATTAACTCCAGCAATGTTCGTTGCCTCGCGCGGCTGTCACTAGCTTTGGCTAATCCTTTTCGTACCTTTATTTTCTGAATCTGACCTTTAATCCTTGCAATCAGAATGCAAACAGTTCCGTAGCTCAAGTAGCTTTTTTTTTTTTTTTTTGAGGCTGTGATGATGAGCTGGGTAACACTTCCCCAAATCCCCTCCCGCCCCATCTGCCTTTTCAGATAAAGCTAGAAGGAAGGTTTGACCAAGAGGCCTTTGTGTAGATCTGAGACAGCTAGTCCATGGAAAAATGAATCAGCTGTGGAAAAAAATTTTATTACAGGTATGAATTCCAGTCCACAGAAACAAGATGTGTGATTGATGCCCATTTCTTTACTTTCTTAAATCCACAACGCATGGCAAGAAATTTAGTGCAGTCATTACTGGAATGAACCCAAGGGTCACCCTAAGGTATGGAGGTCTTACATGAGGCCAAGATAGCAGGAAGATTCCCCCTGGTCTGGACCCAGGCTTGGTACCACCAGGATTCCTATCGTCCCAGTTGGCATTCCCTGGAAGCCTTTGGTCTCAGCTGCCATCCATACATGAGGCATCAAGTCATTCCCAATGGCTGGCACCCTTCCAGTGCGTGTCCTATGACTGTCCCTCCTCAGATACCTTGTACCCTGCTCTGAGGTTGGCCACAAGTGGCATGAATCTTGGGTTCCTCTCAACTCTTTCTCCTCTTGCTTCTGACTCAGTCTGACCTCTGACATCTCTTTTTAGAACCTCAGCAAAATTTGCTCTCTCTCCTTCAATTATCCTCTAAGAATGCCTCTCTTTTCCAACTGCCCTGGGAGCACTTAGCATCTTTCCAAAACGTGTTGACTTTTGAAAATAAAGGACTGAAAAGGAAAGGTCCTGCAAGTATCTTCCTCTCTTGGTAGGAAATACTGTACACAGGTTTGAGTGGAGAGCAGGGGAGAGGAGGACACAAATTAACATCTCAGAATAACACCTTGCCCCAGGTTATCTTATTATTTCTAGAACACCTGATTCTTTTAAAGAAATAATCGAGTGGAGGGTTGAGTTCTGGATGTATGGGAGTGGAAAAAAAAAAACTGAATACAGAACTGGTTTCCCAGGCCAAACTACAGGAATCACCTTGCACTGGGCATTCTGGAAAGCAGAGACTGAGGCAGAGGCTTGTGCAGCTATCTTGGGAAGAATGGTGGTCCCAGGAAGCTAGAGTGAGGGGCAGAGTGGAGCAGGAAGTGAGAGGGCCAACACGAGCATGACCGATTGCCCACTCTCAGCGGACCGTCCCCTCTGAGGCCGAATGACCCCCATCTCAGCACCATCCATCTTGCAGGGGAGAACAGGATGAATGTCTTCACCACGCGCCAGCTCTCACTGGTCAGAGCCGGCCCCGCGGGCCGTAACTCCCCCTCAGTTCCAGCCGTGTGTGCCTGTGCGCAAGCAGAGTACTGCAGAGGTCCGTGCCTGGACGTCACCCAGGAAGCCCGGGGGCTGGAGCCAGGAGACTCTCGGGCAGCACCTGTGTGCAGCCGGTTGCAACCTACAGAACTGGTCACCTCAGAGACCTCTGGAACCTGAAGCAGATGAGGCCGAGAGAGAGCATCCAAAAGGGTACTGAACAGATGTGGCCTGTGCTCATATGTGAGGGAATGTTAGTGAGTTTTTAGCAAACACACTAGGATAGCTTCCTTGAATATGTGTAAACATTTTCTACAGACTACATCTACAACACAATGATCTGTAAACAATACGTGACTAATAGGACATAAATATAAAAAATATGTGTAAGTAGAAGTATATAATAAATATACAATATGTAATATGTAGCAGTGTTTTAGTTATATATTGTACGTATATGTAATCCACCCTGAAACCAAATGGGCATTGCCTCCATCAGAGTTGCCATTCGTTGGTCCATTCAGTCATTCATTCATAAGCCTTGGTTGGGCTCCGTCTTAACAGCTAACAGAGGAGATGACTTCCCTGTTCAAGGATGGTATCATTGGAAGAAATGTTCATGAAACTTTTTTAAAAAATTGCCTTAAAAGTCAATATTGAATTCTTTTAATATCGAATCATATCAAATCTTTCCTTGTACGGATCCATTTGACTTTTTGGAATTACCAGGAGCCAAAACAATCAGATCAAGAGATGGTTGAGAAGTCAGTTTAAGTAATAACGTTATTGGTCGAAACAGAGATGTCAATAAAAAAACATGAGAGTGAGTTCCTGGTAGGATTTGGGAATAGGGTCTTCTAGAAAATGCAGAAATTATTAAACAGAGTATGTTCATTTCAAAAAGTGGAATTTACTTATATTTTCTGAGGCTTACCTCCTTTTAATGTGAGAAGTATTACTTTGGAAGAGACAGTAAGATAAGTGCTAAGTAGCTTTCTTTATAATCTTCTCTTCTCTGTGACATGTCAGGAAGCTATGACAATCCTAAAAATGCTTACATTCTTTTCACTTAAGAATGAATATTGAAATAAAGGACATTTCTTCTTCCTCAAAAAGAATACAAGCAACTATATAGTCTTCTTCTCAGATGGAGAATTCCTTGAATTAGAGATGCCAAATGACAGTTTATTATCTTTGCAAACAAAAATGTTTTTGAACACAAATATTTGCTATGATCCCTCCCCTGGACACTTTAAAACTGTAAAATAGAATATAATACCAACTTTACAAAATTATATCCAGCGTATTTTATGCTCATCAATCATTCCCTTCGCCTTCCCCACAAAAATTAATATGTACTTCAAACAGTATATTTGAGGATCTTTAAACTTACATCTCTCCATCCTACAAAGGAGCTAACTGAGGCCCAGAGAGAAGATGAGTCTTAGCTGAAGCCACTCTATTAATGAACAAGTATGGATAGTCTCTAATGTGAGGGTTTAACTCCTGGCCCAGGGATTTTCCTTATATAAAATTCCTCACAGCAGAGGACCTTAAAAATAGCTTAAACATGGAGCACCTGGGTGGCTCAGTCGGTTGAGCATCCGAGTTCAGCTCAGGTCATGATCTTGCAGTTCGTGAGTTTGAGCTCCACACTGGATTGCCGCTGTCAGCATAGCACCCACCTCAGATCCTCTGGTCACCTCTCTCTCCCCCTCCCCAGCTTACATTCTCTCAAAAATAAATCAACATTAAAAAATAACAACCTAAACATATATGACCTATTTCTTTCTCTGTCATATAAATCCAGTTCTTTTTCATAGAACAGTTCAGCTCTGCCTCAAAGCTTGCATCATATACCCATTATTTTATTGCTGAGCCAAACAAAAAAGCATCCAGTTAAACAACCATAAATGTTTAGTCAGACATAACATTCGGGGCCTCAGCGTCTACCCTTATACCACCATCACCCCAACAGATTCCTGAAACACAGAGAATATGAGAAATATCATCCCAAATATGGATTTTCCGTTCTCATTACATATTGAGATATATTAATATATTTTTAGAATAGAATATACTTTGCTCAATTTCCACCCATCTATTCAACAAATATTAAGAACCTACTTAATGTGGCAGGCTCTGTTTTAATCAAAACATCATCAAACATCTTTCCTAGTTAGAAAACATACCTCGGCAATGTTGTTTCAAATGACTGCAAGACGTTCTCTTATGTAATTTTACCAAAGTATATTTAACAGCCTCCTCTTCTTCAAGCATAGCAATCCTGACAGTGTGCCTGATGATGGTACCTCTTAGCGTTCTTGTCTAACAGGCCAAAATGCCCCAGCCCTCTAACTTAATTTGACCAAATCTTGAAGAAGGATATGGAACAGCAGTGAGCCCTCATGTTTCTAAGTGAGAAAACAGAAGCTTTCATTATGTCTTCAGTCAGTCATTCAACCAGAATTTGTCACATCCCTCTTTCAGGTCAAGTACTATGACAGAGCTAACAATAGAGAGATGACCAAAGCCCAAATATTTCATGAGGGAGAATCATTAGAGGACCCTGAGTAGTCCTCTAAGTGAATGTGACCCTGGGGAGGGAGGTTGTCTCTTGTGGAGTAGCACTGAAGGGGGAAACCACACGGTGGCTAAGAATTATGGTGGAGAACAGACCAGAGATGGCAGGAGACTAATTCATAACAGAGTTTGAAGTTCTGGATCCAGTCATGGAGTATGTTGTTCGGAATGCCTATCTGGCCTGTTTGAGTGGGTTTTCTTTTCTTGTTTTTTCCTTCTAGAGCTCAGTTCCAGAGTTGAATTAATCATGATCCTTGGTTCATCATTTTGGTGTCCGAATGTGGGGCTTCAAGCTTTTCATCTGGACTCTGTGCTTTGGTGCAAATTTGGTGAGTACGCTTTCTTTTCCTACTTTACCCTCATTTGAGGGGCTCTTTGAGAAGCATGGTCTTACTGGACCGCTTCCTGTGAATTGCTCAGGCTGAAATCCTCTCGCCTGTGGCTGCTCTACGGGGAGGAGAAAGCCTGCCTTTTCGTTGTAAGTTAGGACCTTGGCCAGAATGGTAATAAGATCCAGAAACCTGATATCTGTCTTTATTTCTGTCCTTATATAAAGTTGTCTGTCTTGGGCAGGGGCCAATCACCTAAGTGACTAGAATGACTGCCAATCTTAAGACTCCCATGTGTGTGGTTTCATCCTCATTAGAGAACAACCATTTCCTAAAGTTAACCAGTTATTCTCCCGCTGAACCAGAACCAAGACCAAGCTAACTTTAACAGTTCCTGACTCAGAATGTAACTCAGGTTACAGTATGTGTACCTTACTTCTGTTCAGCTCTTTTGTTTGGTTTCAAGATTTGTATTAGTTACTCAGTGCTGCCTAACACATATCCTGGAACATCAAACATTTAATGTCTCACAGTTTCCGTGGGTCAGATGCATGGGAGTAGCTCAGCTGGTAGTTCAAGGCTCCGGGTCTCTGAACCTGCAGCTGCATCATCTGAAGGTTTGACCGGGACTGGAGAACCTGATTCCTAGAGGGCTCGTCCATAGAACTGTTGGCAGGGAGTCTCATTTCCTTTGTGGTGGTTGGTGGAAGATGTCCCTTTCTTACCATGTGGAGTCTCTCCAGAGCTGCTTGTGTGTCCTCAGCTAGCTTCCCCCAGTGTGAGTGATCCAAGAGAGAGCAAAGTGCGCTTCACAAGGTCTCCATGACCTAGCCTCGAAACTCCTATCACTTCTGCCATAGGTTATCGGCCACACACGCCACCCCTAATATGGAATGGGAGGGGATCACACAAAGGGTGTGAATACTAGGAGGCGGGAAGCACAGGCAGCCATCAGTTGAGGCTTTACCAGTTTCAAAATCCCATGTAGCCTAAAAACTCAGAAAAATGATAAGAATATTTTTTCTTAATTTTGGTAGCACATACGAAGTTTATATAACAGATACAAATTATCATGTGAGAAAATAGAATAATCTATTAAAATGGAGAAGTTTGAGATTATTTTCTTAGTCTTATAGTTTGACCTGTGTTTCAGGATACCTAATGAGGCAAACTTTAAAAAAAAAAAAGAGAGAGAGAGAAATTATACCAGTTATACCAGCCACTTATAGGACTGGAGACACACTACCACTTTAAGAAAGATGTACTTGATTACAGAAAAAGATTACTGAGAGGCTCACCGTGTTTCATAAATGTAAGACAGGCAGGTAACCACAGCCGTGGAGGAAATGTGCATTTTGTGTGCGTTTCCTCAAGGACCACCTTTCCCAAAATCCCTTGCTGTATTGAGCTCAGGGAGCGTGGTATCCGTATTGCCTAGAGATTCCAAAGGAAATCTTCTGGGGGAAAAGATATCAAAACCATAACCCTTGTGCCCCAAAGTGAAGGAAACCTGTCTAAATAGATCAAGTGATTCTGAGAAAGCCAGAAAGTGGGAAAGGCAGCGATGCTGTGAAATTGCAGTGTCTCTAAGGGTGGGCATTGGTGCAAGGTTGGTGGGAAGCAGTGTGGGGACTGAGTCTCTATGTCTGTGAGCTGACAGTACTGCACATGACCTGTTCTCTGCCCTCCAGGGGATGAGCCCTTACCTTGGAAAAATAGATGAGAGTCCATCAGCAGGGCATTGAGAACCCTGCGTAGTCCTCTCAGGGACTGTAACCCTGGGGAGGGAGGTTGACTCGTGGAAAAGCACTGATGGGGGCCAGCCACAGGGTGCCCGAGAATTATGGTGGAGAACAGATCAGAGACGGCAGGAGACTAACTCGTAACAGAGTTGGAAGCTTTGGATCTAGTCGTGGAGTGTGTTGTTAAGGATGGCTGTCTGGCCTGTTTGAGCTGGTTTTCTTTGTTGTTTTTCCCTTCTAGAACTCATGTCTACAGAATTGAATTAATCATGGTCCTTGGTTAATAACAACTGTGATTCCAAGCATGCTCTTTTAACTATTTTAAAAATAGAATGACAACTCATAATCTTTCACTTCAAACAGGAATTATAACCTAATGTCAGCGTCACAGGCTAAATTGTGTCTTCCTCTTTTCACTTGTTGATGTTCTAACCAACACTATCTCACGACGTGATCTTTTTTGGAAATAGGGCTGTTCAGACATATTAGTAAGAGAAGTAAGATCATTAGGATGGGCATTAATCCTGTATGACTGGTGTCCTTTTAAAAAAGGGAAATCTAGGGGCACCTGGGTGACTCAGTCACCTTAGGTCATGATCTTATGGTCTGTGAGTTCAAGCCCCACATCAGACACTGTGCTGATAGCTCAGAGCCTAAAGCCGCTTTAGATTCTGTGTCTCTCTGTCTCTGTGCTTCTCCCCAACTCATGCTCTGTCTCTGTCTCTGTCTCTGTCTCTGTCTCTCTCTCTCTCTCAAAAATAAATGAACACTTTAAAAAATTATAAAGTGGGAGTAAAATCTAGGGGGCCTGGGTAGCTCAGTCAGTTCATACAACTCTTGATTTCGGCTCAGGTTATGATCTAAGGTTCGTGAGTTCAAGCCTCATGTTGAACTTGACGCTGGGCGCGAAGCCTGCTTGGGATTCTCTCTCTCCATCTCTCTCTGCCGCTCCCGCACTCATACTCACTCGCTCTCTCAAAATAAATAAACTTTTATAAAAGGGGGAAATCTGAACCCAGAGACAGACACATGTGAAGGGACAGGAAGAATATGGCCATCCACACAACAAGGACAGAGCCTCCCTCACAGCCCATGAAGGAACCACTCTGCATCTTGGACTCCCAGCCTCCAGGTCTGTGTGACATAATAAACCCCTGTTCTTTAAGCCCCCTGGTCTGTGCTAAGGTAACCTTAGCAAGCTAACCCCTTCCGTAACTGCTTTGTATCACCACCCTGCTCCCCATTCCGTCCTCTTGCCTTCACTTTGAATTAACACATGCCGAACTTAGCATTTATCATTACATGCAATGGTCTTCCTTTAGTGGTGGTGGCAGCAGTAGAAGTAGTAGTAGTTTTCCTTTTTACTATTACTTTATTATGTTTATTATATATAAACCATACATGTACAGATAGACCCATGCATACATATGTAAATATACACACAAAGGGGCGCCGGGTGGCGCAGTTAGTTAAGTGTTCAACTTCAGCTCAGGTCATGATCTTGCAGTTCATGAGTTCAAGCCCCATTGTGGGCTCTGTGCTGACAACTTAGAGCCTGGAACCTGCTTCAGATTCTGCCTATTTCTTTCTCTCTGGTCCTCCCCTACTCATGCTCTCTTTCTCCCTCTCTCTCTCAAAAATAAACAGAAAAAAAATTTTTAAATACTTCTCTTTAAAAAGAAATAAAAATAACTAGACACAGATGGAAATTTAATGGGATATTATGGCAGATACTGTGAACAAGATAAACATAATCATAATATCTTAATAATCTCGGTCTTAATAATCCGAATAACCCTTCCCTTCTCCCTTAGCTTGCCTCCATGGCAAAGCTAAACTCTATAGAGTAAGAGCCCCGCAGTACTGAGACCAGCGCACAGCAACACTGTAAGAACACCTGGGAAGCAGCCCCCATATTCTGCCCAGCTTCCATCTGTGGATCAAAGTTCTTCTTTAGGAGAAGGGAGGTGGCTAGGAAGTGGGTGAGATGTTCTCAAGTCAGAGGATGGTCAGCTCCGTGTGGTAGCTTTCCCGTTGCTGCGTTACAGGACAGCTAGACTACACATCATTGTTTTGTTAACCTCAAAGCAACGCGGTTCTGCGTTTTATGCAATCACATCGTGGACCTCACGAATCATGCTGTGGCTCAGTTCTACTTCATTCCCTCCCCGGCATCTTTTGAGCCTGGGATTGGTATGTGACACAGTTCTGGCCAATCAGACCTAAGCATGGATCTGCTGGGCAGGTTGAGAGAAAGCTTTTGTTCTTCAAAAAAAGGGACAGATGTGGCTGCTCCCACCTTTGCACTCTCCCTCCCTCTCCCCATCCCCTGCTTTTATGCAGCCTTAAAAGAGGATTTGCTGCCATAGCTGTGGTGGCCAACTCACCCCCAAAGGCAAAAAAAAAAAAAAAAAAAGATAAGAAAACTGCCGAGACAGCAGTCCTGACCTAACTGAGCTGCTGAACAAAAGCCAGCAGCTGCCTACCCCTAGAATCCAAACTGTGCAAAAAATATTAAACACTTACTTGTTTAAATCACTCTTAGAGTTTCTGTTACTTGCAGCCAAACTCATTACCAATGAATACAGAGGTGGCCTGAGTCCCCTGCTGAGGCGGCTGGGTATAAAAGGGTCTAATAATTACATTTCAGGGCTGAATATTCAGATCCCTAAATATCAAGTCAGACATCTCACCTACTTACAGGTGGGTAAACTCAGGCTCAAGGAAGGAATGTGATTTGCCCGTGAGTCCATATTTGGTAGGGACTAGTTCAGGTAAAGGACTAATCTGTGCCCAATTTTAAAGATTGCCATGGGGGCTGGGAGTCATAAATACAGACTTCTCCCAAGTCTCAGCTCTATAATTTTGATTGTCTTATTCCCAACTTAACTTTCCATTCACTACCGTTAGTTTTATCTCACTCTGTCTCCACTTAGCCAAAAGCATCTCCTACAACCAATGTGGTATATTACTTTCATTACTCTCTCTGGTCATGAAGCAACGCTGACATTCTGGGATGGGAACTGTGAAACAGCTGTTTCAATTAAGTGCTTCTCAGGTGTTTGGAGAAAATTCAAACTTTTGGTCACGGTTAGATGCTGTGTGTGAGCTCTGACTCCCTGTTCTGTCCTTTCTCTTTTCTATTACAAATACCCTTCACCCCACAAGTAAACTCACACAATTCTGGAGAGTGTATTTGTGGAAAATAATCTGCTGAAAAAGATGACCAAGAAATGGCACTTGGTAAAAAGAATGATCTAATCACTAAAGGGACACATCTGGAGTGCTTGGCTTTATTAATAGAAGGGGAGAGAAAAAGCATCTCTCTCTTTCTGTATGGACTATAGCTGTATATTTTTCTAATTAAGTTCCCATTCAGTGGCCTCAACAAAACTGCATTCTGTTGTCTCTTAACTTGGTCCCCAAAGTGCTGGAGAAAACTTTATGCTACTAAATTGCCACGACAAAAGTGATGGAAATCATTAATAGCTCTGATAATGCAGACATTAAGGTTTGGACGACTGCTTTGGGATATTGTTTCTAATGAAACAATGGTTTGCTAAACTGCAACCATTCGCCATATCCCAAAGAACGCATTTCTACGTGTGGACCTTGTTGTTGGTATTTGCGTTAGGAGTAGAGTTGGCAGTGTTATACCTTAAGAATTTAGAAGTAACGACATTGTATCAGATATGGAGTCCAAAGTCTCACTACGGATTAGAGCCAATAGAGGCAGACATTTTAAAAAGGGGATGGTTCCAAGTCAATGAAATTAAACTATGAGGAGAATAAAGATACTGACAAATCCTGAGAACTTATATCAATCAAGAAGGGAGATGGTGGGTGCCTGGGTGGCCTAGTCAGTTAAATTTCCGACTTCGGCTCTGGTCATGATCTCACAGCTTGTGAGTTTGAGCCCCGTATTGGGCTCTGTGCTGACAACTCAGAGCCTGGAACCTGCTTTGGATTCTGCGTCTCCCTCTCTTTCCCTCCTACCCCATCATGCTCACTCGCTCTCTCTCAAAAATAAATTTAAAAAAAATTTTAAAAAAGTTTTAAAAAATAAAAAAAGAGGGAGATGGTCTGAAATAAAAGCATTGACCAAAAGAGTAACAGCAAGTGTTGAATTGCCTAAACGGATTTCATCGTTGGGAAAAAGTCTAATCCAGTGACCTCAGTATAAAAATATATATAGAGATGAGGATATAGAGGTGAAGACATCAAGCTAATTTACGCTATGCCATTTATGTTAAAAACCACTCTTTTTTCCTGATTCAATATGGCTTCCCATGGATATCTTCAAACATCTTCAAATGTGCTAACATCAATATTGTAGTATACAACAGAGAAAAAGATTCGAAATGTCAGTTAACAAATAAAGATTGTAATTTCCTGGTTTTAAATATCAATATCTGCTGGTTTGGTTAGGGTGAGTCCACCTCTGAAAAATGGACCTGCTTTGTTCAGTTTTGTACATTTACCAGAATGAAGACGGTGAAACACTCAACATGGTGATGTCTTCATGTAAGACATCCTCCTGTAGCTAGGGCCGACCCGTGCCAGATGTCTTAAGTTTATATCCAACTGATAGGGACTAGGGGGAACCAAGTTCATGGAGCTGAATCCTGGAGCTCTTATATTTGCTGCTCAGATCTTACCCGATGCTCACACTCCTGTCTTCACGGAAGGTCTCCCCGCATGTCCGAATGGCACATTGGCAAACACTGATGAGGCTAGAGCTTAAGTGAACATTCTGCTTCCTCTTGTTGCCTTCAGTTAAGCCATCAACTTGTTTTTGTCAAATACCCACCTAGAACAAGGACCTCTGTCAAGAACCCCCTAGAGGCAGAAGTCATTTTTGCATTTCAATTGGAAGAGGCCAAATGAGAAGCTTTCTAGGCAAGTACCCAAAAAATTAGCTAATTTTTAAAATAGAGATTCTTTTACTGAAGCCACCATTCCACAGTTATTTGTGAAAAATACAGAAGGACTCATCAAGCATTTGAAAATGGGTCATTTATTGCTCCTTACGCTGAGGGAAGGAGAAGAATAAGAGGCAAGGTGGGGTAGAGACAGAACTGTGGCAGAGAAGTTACTCCTGAGTCTCAGTCTTAGCTCGGTGGCTCCAGAAGGGCGTGACCTCTGCCCCCTCTCTTCACCTTCCTCGCTTCTGTCAAAGCAGAGCTCTGACCTGTATGAGATCTAAAGTCCCTTCTAGGGCTGACGTCTTGGGAGGCCAGGAGGAAAGGGAGGGAAATTCCACATAGAAAGAGCGCTTGGCTTTGGCCTTTCCTGCCACGTAATTCCTCAAAGCACCCAGAAATTGTGCATACGTCCTCCAGTTGCTAAGCCTCTGGTTAGATCAGGCGCCCCTAATTCACACCCCAGCCATCCCTCTATGCCAAAGTTGAGTTTGGGTTCGCATGGCCAAATCAGTAGGCAAGGAAAGTGGGGACTACTTTGTATTATTTGGGAACTGCACATCATGTCACCTTGAGACTTGCCTTAAGCTAACGGAGTCTCACCTCCAGCTGAAGATGTCTGCAGGCTTGTCACTCTCAGATGCTGCTATTTATGCTGGTCACCCACAGAGTTGCTGAGACTTCAGGTGACTGCATGATCACTAAGCATGCTGATGACAGCTGGGGAAGGACCCAAAGCAGTAGCAGAGATGCCGTGAGAGAGAAAGAAAATTGAGACAAATGTTGAATGTGGGAGGTCAGGACGGACCACGCAGCCTCCACAGGGATCTCAGGCAGGGCTGCCTCGCTGACAGAACCCATGGAGTTAAGTACCTACTCCCTGAGCTGCCCCTGCAGGGTCCACCTGCAAAGCTAATAGCAACATTTTCTGTAGCAATCTTGTTAGAAGAAACACACCAACCCCAAACGGCAGATGCGACATCTAAGAAGCTTTGTCAACAGAGAAATACCAACCGTCTACGGACTTATCTTGCTCTGCCTGAGCAAATGACAATTAAGCCAAGTCCAGGGATCAAGTCATCTCTCAACAGAGCCATACATTGGAAATTTGTTTTCTCGGGGGCTCTTGGACGGCTCAGTCAGGTAAGCGTCTGACTCTTAGTTTCGGCTCAGGTCATGATCTCACGGCTTGTGAGTTGGAGCCCCGTATTGGGCTCTGGTGCTGACAGGGTAGAGCCTGTTTGGGATTTTCTCTCCCTCACTCTCTGCCCCTCCCCCATTTGTATGCACAGTCTCTCTCTCAAAATAAGTTAAATAAGTAAAAATTTTGAAAAAGAAATTCATTCTCAGCACTTAGAAACTAAAAGAAGGCATTTAAAAGGAGGCCTTGCATGAGACATGCAGAGCCCTGAAGTACAGTGCACTCGGCCCAGACAAACGCTACCCTGAATTTGCAGCACATCACACGTATAGACACACATGCGTACATGTATATGGAGGCTAGCACGTGCCTAAAGAAAAAGCAGTTGTCTCAGCGTGGGGAAGTAAACATCACTGTGGGGAGAGTCTTTGCAGAAACACAGATTCTTGTAAGGATCAGATCCAGTGCAACCACCTACCATATTTTAAGTCAAAGAGGATTGAGATGATCAGCGTTTGGAGTTTTCTGGGGTAACGCAAGCAAGCATTCAGTGGGCCATCTGGTCAGCGGACGCCTTCTGGCCCAAGCCGACTGCACCTAAGTGGATAGGGAATCCTTTTATAGACGCTACTGCTGCTCCGTGTTGTATCAGCTAGCTAAGCGCCCGCGACGGCGAGAGCATAACATTATGAAACAGGACATGATGGCGGCCTACAGATTGGAGGGGGGTGGCTTTCGTTTTGGAAGGGACGGTTACTACCCACCAGATTCAAAGTGGATGTGGCAGATGGAAGAAACGAGAATAGGTTCTTGGCCCGCAGGGTTCAATGAATGGACAAAGCTGCCTTTTTGCCAATAAGCCAAATGGCTCCAGATAACTTGGCAGAACTCGACCAGAATAATCTCTAAGAGGGTATGGAAAAAATAATTGAGTGTAGCTTTTAATTTTGGGGGAACTTTATGTCTAATAAACTTGAAAAAAAATGATTGTGTTGTGGACATCAGCCCTTTTGAGCATTTTATATATGCATCATTTTCTAACAAAATATACAGTTAAACCTTATCAGTGCTTCCTACAAGGGCATATGAGAGGGAAAAATGCTTCCTTATGTCACCTTAAACTTCAGGAAGCAAACTTTATTTGAGATACTATGTTTTGTTTTAATATGTCTCGTAGGTATCTAGACTTGCTCTTTTTAAAGTGCATAGTTGGGCTTTGCCTATCTCTAATTATAAGGCATGAATTGTTATGATGCTTATTTGGATTTTTTTCCTAATCTAGCAAATGACAGTTCTGGAGCCTGGTACTCTCAGAGGCCTATCATAAATATCTGTTACATTAATTACACTCTTCTTGCCCACCCATGATTAAAACTCAGTGTTCTGAATGGCTGTCTCTAAGTGTGGTCCTCAGACGAGGGGAGGGGGGGAATATAAGAATGGAGAGGCATTTTCCAATCTCATTCCCAGAGGAGAGGTCCATTCCATTCTTCAAAAGTAGTCAGAATTTCATAGCTGGAGTCACTACAAATGATCTAATCTAACTCCTTCATCTATAGATGAAGAGAAGCTCAGTTCTAATATATATAAATGTGAATGTCGTCATCGGTCTATCCTTCCTTAATGCATGTTCTTTAAAAAAAAAAGGCTTATTTTTCAAACTAATACTTGGACATTAAAATAGTATTGAAGGGTTATAAATAAAAGACAATAGAGGGACATCTGGGTGGCTCAGTCGGTTAAGCATCCAACTTCAGCTCAGGTCATGATCTCTTGGTCTGTGAGTTTGAGCCCCTCTTCGGGCTCTGTGCTGACAGCTCAGAGCCTGAGTCCTACTTCACATTTTGTGCCTCCCTCTCTCTGCCCCTCCCCTGCTCATGCTCTCCCTTTCTTGCTCTCAAAAATAAATAAAACATAATAAAAGATAATAGAACACCCATTCCACCCTTGCTGAGCCCCAGTTCTGTTATTGAGACAATCTTTTGTCTAAATGCCTAACTCAAAATGCTAGATGTATAAGTGGATTCCTTGATTTTAGAAATTATTCATTGGCTTCTCCTTAAGAAAGGGAAGGATTGAGCTCACTTCAACTCCTCTTTTTGCCCTTAAGTTTTACAGCATTGTTCCTATTACTGTGTCTAGTAGTAACTTGTAGCATTAAGTGATGGGCTAGGAAACCTTATGTCATATTCCATTAATGTTCTGCAGTTTTTCTTGATTCTCTGCACCTAAGATGAGGATGTCCTTCCAAACCCCAAATCCTGTCATCAGATCCTTACATTTGCATTTTGGTCCGTAACCATAATTATATGCAGGTCCTTCTCTCATTGATGTCTTAGTTTTTGAGTTGAAATGAGCAAACTGTGTTGTTTATCACTTGCTCACATAAAGCCAAGAATGTTGTAGAATTACATTGCCTTTCTGAGTCTAAGGAGGTGACCACTGCACCACACAAAGAAGAGTAATCCTAGAATCCAGGTCAACTGGGATCTCTTCTACTTCATCAGAGTCTCAAAGTCATGAACCACTTTCGTTTACTTCCTTTCTGGACCATGACCTGCCTGTTAGGATTTTATTTCTCCCAGACGAAGTTATCATCCTTTCTTTTCAGAGAAGAAGTACATGACTTCTTGATTGTATTCCTCTGACTTTCCTTTCTAATGCTTAGAAACCATTCTAAGATATTCTTAGAGTGTGTTCACTTCCTCTAGAAAATAGATCAGTTGCTTTCAAAGCCTTTGAAATGTCTCAGACTGTAACTTCATTTCATTGGACTCTTTATCATTCAGTACCCAGGCCAGAAACCTCAAACCACTCTAATTAATTAACATGGAGAAAGATGAATTAGACCTTGAGGTAATTCATTTCTAAAGTGTTGGAAAGACCGGAGGAGCAGAAGAAAGAAGATGGTATTCCACAGGGACCGTGACCCCCATAAGCCTCCACCACCCTCGTGAAAACCCCTGAGGCCACTCTTTTCTGCCTCCAAGGAGAGGCTCCTAAGCCTCCAGTGCCTTGACGCTCCAGGATTACATACCCCATGGATACTGCTGGACATCCTACCATAGGCGCTGATGCCATGTGTTGTAGGTACTGAAGCCACTTCCTCAGTCAAGTCTTCTACTTCCTCCCTACCTTCTGACTTCATTCAAAACTTTACTATTGGACCAAAAAAAAAGTATAAAGTAAAACAGAACCCAGCTGGCAGTGGAGCCTCAAAAAGGTAGTTTTCAGGCTCTCCGAACTACAAGTAGAAAGGACAGCGCAGAAGACCGGTGTGGACCTGAGTGGCAACAGACAATATACAATATCTAGAATAGACTTTTGGATTAATTCTACCATTTTTATGGCTTACATTTCCTGCTTCTTTGTTGTTGTTTTTTTTAATTTTATTCCTGGACTAATTCTTCAGAAGATATAACTGGATAGCAAATATGTTCTTTGCATGTTGGAAATGTTTGGATTCTGTCCTCACATTTGATAGTTTGGTTAAGTACAGAATTCTTGGTTCAAAATCATTTTCACTTAAAATTGGAAGGACTTGCTCTGTCGTCTTCTAGAATCCTGTATAAGTCTTAAGACGTCCACTATAAGTCTGGTTTTCGTTCCAGAATTTTTAACTGCTTTTCACTATGGGAAAAAAAAAATCACTGTCTCTCAAAACCAATGCTTCCTCAAACTATATCGTAAGCATCTTCACTTCACTCACCCTAGAGAAATCTGCCATCACCCTGGGACAGATGCCCTAAGTCCCTTAACTGGGTTATTGCAAAGCCCGTCCAACAGCTCTGGTTCCATTCTCAGCCCCACCTCCCCAAACTGCATTCCCCACAGAACGGCCAGAGTTATCTTTGAAAAATGTAAGTCAGTTAATGTCATCCTGCTACTTAGAACAATTAAATGGCTTCATTTGTCTTGCTGTTAACTTTTTCTGCATAACCAGTCAGCCCAAAACTCAGTGGCCACAATCAACAAGCATCTGAGTTTCCCTTGCACTTTTGTAGGTCAGTGGGAAGGACTTCTGGCCTGGCTGAGTCTGTCTGAAGCTGGATGGATGTTCGAAGATGGTCTCCCTCAGATGTCCGGCAGTTGGTAGACGAATTGGTCCAGATGGTGCAGGGATGGGACTGAAGTTAAAGCAGCTTCTTGTTGTTCTACATGGCATCACGTCGTCTAGTAGGCTAGCTTCCCTCCTTCACGTGGCAGGCCCAGGGGTCCCAGGGCATCTAGAGAGAGCATGACCCAATGCGCAAGGGCTCTTCCAGTTTCTGTTGGCATCATATTAACATTATAATGACTCATCACCTAAAGCAGACTACCTGGCCAAAGTCTCATTGGCTAAAGAAAAACACAGTAGTTGTGGTCCATGTAGATCTAAGAAATCATGTGGCAGTCCACTGCCTAAAGCACCATTCTATCAACAGATGGATCTGTTCTTTATTACTAGAGATTTTTCCAGAAAACTTTAATCTTCATGACTGTAATAATCTCTCACTGTATGTCTACTGTATACCAAGGACTGAAAATACAAACATTACTAAGACAGAATCTCTCTTTTTAAGAAGCCACTGGCATGAGGCAGCCAGACACAATTAATCTGTGATTAAGATAATTTAAGGAAACTGCCTGAAGTGAAAAAGACAACTGTGCAAGCTGAACGAACCCACTCTGTCACATTTTATGATAACTTGACAAACCTACACTTCCATGAACTTTGCCAAAATACCTGAATTTCAGAAAAAAAAATTTCTTAAGTAAATAAAAGTAGGGATCACTAAAGGATAAAGATATCAGATGGACCTCAAATTTTTCTAAAACCTATGCAGGAATTCATGAGAGCATGAAAAGTTATGACCTATGATTTTTTTCCCAAATGATCTCTGTCTTTGAAGAAGAAAAGTTCTCAGATTTACAAAGTCTTTCCTTTAAAAAAAAATTTACTTGGGTGTGCACTTTACTTAATGGAGAAATGAACTCATATTAGGAACCCTAAAATGGAAAATTCAGGTTATAAAAAGGCTTAAAGACCATTCCTTTCTAGAGCCTATAAACTCAAGAATCCATTTGGAGGATGTTCCTGTGTTGTCAGGTGGATACTGCAGCCTGGAGCAAGGGTGTGGCCTTGTATTCAGCTGTTCTTCATTTCTATTTCTGCTCTTTTCCCAGTAAGATGAAATATTTTTATTAGCTCTATTTATCTCACAGGGCCCGACCCTCTTTAATTTGTGTTTCTGCCATTTTCAACATGTGACCCCCAAGTTCTTCCAGGGTGTTGGGCCCATTCCTGGACTCCAGAAAGAGAAAACATGTCCCCCGGAAGGATTGTATGGGCAGTGCCTGGAAGTTACTTACTGTCAGTTTTCCCCCATATCCTTGTTGGCCAGATCTCAGTCACTTGGCCACACTTGCTGGCAAGGGAAGCTGGGACATGTAGCCTAGAGGTGCTTCCAAGGGACGCTGGGACTCGTAGTCTAGTTGTGTTCCCAAGGGAAGCTGGGACATGTTGTCTAGCTGTGCTCCCAAGGGACGCTGAGACATGTAGTCCAATTGTGCTTCCAAGGGCATCTGGGACATGTAGTCTAGTTGTGCTCTCAGTGTGAAGAAAAGTGTGAGCTTGTGAGCACATCAAAGTCTTGGCCACAGTCTCCTCTTCTAGTTACAAAATAGCTATTTACTCTGATTCTCACACACAGCACACATTTTTCCCTTCCCCAGAGACAACTTGTAGAGATAGTTGAGAAGTCCCAGCTAGGCCCAGCACCCATCTCAAAGCCCTGCGTTTCTAGAACACGCACAGTCCATACCATCGGTTCCGATGTGGCTCCTTGTGGTCCAGGCGGCTTTGAATTAAAAAGCAAATCATCTTCCCATGCATCTCATCCCGACACATGCATCCACTCAGTGCTGGGACAGGGAGAGGATAAAAGCATAAAAATCCCAAGCAGCCAGCGGAGGGCTGGGGACACACACCACAGACTCTGGTGCCCGGGAAGAAGGTTCTGAGGTTGTCTGCTGGAGCCAAAAGGGCTCATGTAGTTGACACCCCGTTTCTGCTCTCTGGGAGCAACGCTTATCCACCGTTCCCCCCCTCTGGTTCTGCCTCTCGAGAAACTCCTTACTGTCCATTTTCAAGGTTACTGGAGAGGAAAAAAATCCTCCCAGGGGCCTCTCTGGTTTTCACAATTCACTTCAAGCTGGTACAGATTTGGGGTCACAAAGTCATTTTAAGCCTCAAATACCATAGTTAGAAAGATTTTCATTCCAGACTTGTGGTGTCATTGCCTGTGACCCTGCTCTAGAAGACAGCGTCCCTTCCGGCATAGCAATCACCACACCCCACAGTTCTTTCCTCAGCGTTAGGGTCATACCAAATTCATGGGTTTGTCTTGTCCCCCCACCCCCACCCGTGCCTCTGTCACCTCAGTGCTGACTTTCCTGAAGCCCCCTCCCTTCTGCTGTGGGGGCCAAGGCCATGCCCTGTACAGACAGGTGCCACAGGGCACAGTTTGATGGGGCCTTTGTTCCACAAACTCCTGATCTCTTACTGTTTGGGGCCTAGACGCAAACAGCTTTCCCAATTTTTGGTGCTCCAAATTTCTGGACTCTCTAATCCACTTTATCCTCCTTGCAAACTGGTCAGTTCCATCCTGAGGTTACCTCCTTCATTGTTGTCATAGTAAAATATTCATAACATAAAATTCACCGCCTTATTTTTAAATGTGCCATTCGGTGGTGGTAAGTCCATTTACGTCATTGGCCAGCTATTACCGCACCTATCCACGTAATCCTGTTCGTCCTCCCCAGCTGAAACTCTGTCCCCTTTCAACACTGACTTCCCCACTCTCCCCTCCCCCAGCCGGTCCAACCACCACGTAGCTCCCAGACGCGGAAGCATACAGTATTTGTCCTTTTACACCTGGCTTATTTGACGTAGCATCATGTCTTCAGGATTCATGTAATAGCAAGTGTCAAAATTTCCTTCCTTTTTAAGGATAAATAATATTGCATTGTATGTTTAGACCATCTTTGGCTTATCCATTCATCCATGATTTTCTTTTTTTGCAATAATTTGCTAAAAGTGAATAAAAGCCAACATATTCCATTACTCTGATTTCTGGCAGCCACTTCCCCTCAAGCTATGGTCTCAGTAACACATAGTCTGTCTCCCAGGCCACCATGGTAAACAGCTTTACCAAGTGTTTTGTCACTTCCAATATCAGTTTCCTCACCACCCCTCCCTGACCTCTACATCAGTGTCCCATGTTTTAATGTTATTCATAACTCAGCATCCCCTTAATGGTATTACTTACTTTATTTAAGTAACTCTGGTGGTTGTAATCGATAAACCCTGAAATATCAGTGGCTGTCGAACTTTGCATTTCCCCCAAAGCAGAAGCCTGCATGCTGGGCATTCATTTGCAAAGTGATCCTAGGAGGCAAGAAGGGAGGAGTGAGCCCAGTGAGGCAGGGAAGGAGGGCGCCATACAAAATGTGTTACTGACGCCTCTGCTGTGGGCTCAGTTCTGGAGGGAAGCAGAAGGATAGTAGGTGAAGGGGGCTATTTTAGATGAGGATATTCAGCGAGGTGCTCTGTGGGGTAACGTTTGGACGGAGAGCTGAGCAGGCCACATTTGGGTGACGAATGTGATAAGGGAGCGGGCCACGAACCGGCGAGCACGTGGCAGTGAGGCGAGAGCGTGCAGGACGTGTTATTACAGATGGAGGCATCTCCTCCTTTGTTTAAGGCTGAGTAATGTTCTACTACATATATATGAGTAGACATACACACTCAGAGAGTCCTCATCTGTTGATGGGTTTCTATGTGTTGGCTACTGGTATAATGCTGCCGTGAACTTGGAAGTGTAAGAGTATCTTCAAGAGAGTGCTTTTATCCCTTGGGTAAATACCTAGAAGTCAGACTGCTGGACCACATGGGGTTTCTATTTTCCATTTTTTGAGGAGCCTCCGTACTTTTGCCAGTCTACATTCCCACCGTAGCACGCAGAGGTTCCCTTTTTTCTCCATCCTAGCCAACACGTATTTATCTCTTGACATTTTTAAAAAATATCTTTGGGGGCACCTGGGTGGCTCAGTCGGTTAAGCATCTGGCTTCGGCTCAGGTCAGATCTCACGGTTCATGGGTTCGAGCCCCATGTCGGGCTCTGTGCTGACAGCTAGCTCAGAGCCTGGAGCCTGTTTCATATTCCGTATCTCCCTCTCTCTCTGACCCTCCCCTGCTCGCACTGACTCTCTCTGTCTCTCAAAAATAAATAAAAAGCATTAAAAAATTTTTTTAAATATATCTTTGACGTTTATTTATTTTCAGAGGGGGGAGAGGCAGAGAGCTGGGGAGAGAGCATCTCAAGCAGGCTCCGCACTGTCAGCGCAGAGCCCGACGCAGGGCTTGACCTCAGGAACTGTGAGATCATGACCTGAGCTGAAATCAAGAGTTGGACACTTGACCGACTGATCCATCCAGGTGCCCCTACCTCTTGACTTTTTGATAATATTCATCCTAAAAGGTATGAGGTGGTTTTGATTTGCATTTCCCTGAAGACGAGTGATGTTGAGCACCCTTTCATATATCTGTTGGTCACTTAAAGATCTTCTTTGGGGAAATGTCTGTTCAAGTCCTGTGCCCATTCTTTATCTGGTTATTCATGTTTTTCTAGTGAGTTGTGCAAATTCCTTATGTATCTGGGATCATCAGCCCCTTATCAGATATTTGTGACCACCTGAATGAGCGTGAAGAACATTGCGCTAACTGAAATGAGCTGGACACAGAAAGACAAATATCTCATGATCTCACTGATGTGTAGAATCAAAAAAAAAAAAAATCACACTCCTATTACAGAGAGGAGAATGGTAGTTACTAGAGGTTGGGAGTAAGGAAAAAGGGGAGATACTAATCAAAAGGTACGAACTCTCCTTGTAAGATAAATAAGTTTGGAGACCTAACATACAGCATCGCGACCATAGTTAATAAATACCGTGATACTTGAGAGCAGATTTCAAGCTTTCTCACCCCACCCAAGCAAGAACGCGGTAACTACGGGAGGGCATGGGTATGTTGGCATGCATGCATATATCAAAATATTATGTGGAACACCTTAGATGGATACAATTCTATTCAGAAAAAAAAAAAGCATATGGGATGGAGATGACAGCCAGCAAGAGGCCATGCTTGCTGGCGCTCAGGGAGGGAGGAAGGGAGAGCAGGGGACCACATCAGAATTGGAGGTCACAGTAGGAACTCTGGATTATATTCCAAACACAAGGGAAAGCCACGGAGTGATTTTGAAGAGGGGATCATTTGATGACTCACATTTTATTTTTTATTTAAAACAATTTTTTTACATTTATTCAGCTTTGAGAGACAGAGAAAGACAGAGCATGAGTAGGGAAAGAGCAGAGAGAGAGGGAGACACAGAATCCGAAACAGGCTTCAGGCTCTGAACTGTCAGCACAGAGCCCGACGCGGGGCTTGAACCCACGAACCGTGAGATCACAACCTGAGCCCAAGTCAGATGCTTACCCAACTGAGCCATCCAGGGGCCCATGATATGACTCACATTTTAACTGGCTCACTCTGCATATAGTATGTGGAGAATATTGATAACCTCTTGGTGATGACTTTTAGGGGTGTTTTTTTGTTTTCTTTATATTTCTGTTTTAATAACAAGCACATTTTAGTTTCACAAGGAAAAAATAGAGCATTGTTTACAGAGACAAAAAAAGGCAATTGTATTAGTTATTTATTGCTGCATAAAAAAATTACCCCAACACTCAGCAGCTGAAAACCACAAGTGTTTATTGTCTCTGAGTTTCTGTGGGTTAGGAATCCTGGAGCAGCTTAGCTGAGTGTCTCTGGCTAGGAGTCTCACACAAGACGGTCACCGAGGCAGCAGGGCTTAAGTCAGTCTCTGGCTCCACGTGGGTAAGACCTGCTTCCAGACTCTCACGTGGCTCTTGGCCGGCCTCAGATCGTCAGCTGGCTGTTGACTGGAGACATCCATTCTTCACCAAAAGGGCAACTTTCTTTCTCCAGAATGAGAATATCCAAGAAGGAGAGAAAGCAAGAGAGAATCCCTAAGACAGAAACCACAGGCTTTATAACCTAATCTCCAAAGTGACATCCCATTGCGTTCTGCCATATTCTAATCAGTAGGAGTCACGAGATCCAGTACATTGTCAAGGTGGGAGTCGGGGGAGGATGAATACCACCCAGGGCAGGAACTCTGGGGGCCTCCTTGGAGGTGCTGATGGCACAATAGCCATTTCTCCAAACTCCTTATTTTCAGACGCAGAAACGCATCTGAATACAAACCTGGTCTCTACTCTTCACCTTGAGGCCCTCACAGGATGGCCATGGATTGTGCATCTGAATGAAAGGGCTTTGGAAACCTTCCAGCACAGGAAAATATAAGAGCTTATTTTGCTTTTCTCATGGACTCATTCCTTTGGTATTCATTCCAGATCTGGTCTACATTCTTCTCCATCTTTTGAATTAATGATTTGTCTCTCATGCATGGGTTATGTAATGTTGTTTTGTTTAAAGCAAAACCTTCCTGTTGGAACAGAGAAATAAGAACAGGCAGAAGACAGAGTACCAGATCTTCCAGATTCAAGACGTGAGGACAGGGGACAGGGTGGAGCAGGAGGCTAGATAGGTTTGTGCTTGATGCTGTCTAATCTCGCTCCATAGTGATCTGGATTTGATTATAAGCTGCTTTCCTTGAGAGAGAGAGAGAGAGAGTGAGAGAGAGTGAGCGAGCATGGGAGGGGCAGAGGAAGAGAGAGAAAGAGAGGACCTTAAGCAAGTTCCACACCCAGCCTAGAACCCAACATGGGGCTTGATCTTACGACGGTGAGCTCCTGACCTGAGCCAAAATCAAGAGATGAACACTTAACCAACTGAACCACCCAGGCACCAGATTATAAACTTCTTGAAGGCAGAGACCTTCTTAGTCTCTCAGCCTTGTATTTAAGCTCCACCATTAAACAATGCCCTGGGAGAAATGTTCCTGTATTGAAGGAATTCAGTTTAAAAAAAAAAAAAAACAGCAGTGATAAAACAACCTTAAAATTCAACCTTGCCTAAATTGTGGCATGCTACTCCACAAACAAAAGAAAAAAATTCCTGAGAATACAGCTTCTGTCTCCAGATACAAACATCAGGCTCTGGGCAATGTTCCAGCATCTTCCCGATGGCAGTTGTTTCACCCTGGCTTCCCTTTCTGGTCCCACCTCCAACCCCAAGTGATTTCTCCTCCACTTTCAGCATCCTCTTCAAGTACTACCACTTTACTCTTCTGCCTTTTTTAAATCTGATTTCTCTGAGTCAGAAATCTGTGCATACTCAGGTACTACTGTTAGCCTGGTATTTGCACAGACCCCCTCTCCCCTCTCTTCTAATCCCAGCATGGAAGTCTTTTTCACCAGTTGGAAGAAATCTTAGCTAGCAGGTGGCCATAGGGAGTGTGGAAGGAAGGGAGCCCCCAAATCACAATAGATCTATTTGCTTGAGTGTAAAAATTAAGCAAGATTCCGTCTCTTTAGGGTGAATGAATTAGGAGGGAGGTGTCAGCATGGACTGCCCATTATCTGAATCTCTTGTGAATACATTAGCATTAATTAATACATACATGAATATGTTTTACATTAATTTGTGTTGTTGAAATATATGTGGGCCAACCATCTGCCTGAGGGCATGTAGGAAGCGTTCCCAGAATTCTCTCAGTAGCCAGGAACTAAAGAGTTCACCTCTGTGTTGCCTGTCCAGGGTTAGACAAAGAGAGACTTTGGCTACTCACACAATTAGGTAACGGCTCGTTTACAGGACAGAAGGTGAAGATGGGAAATGACGGTGTCAGTGAGCGTTCCGTTTAAATCAGCGGTGAATGATGCATGCTCAAGGTCTCGTGGGTACCCTGTGCCCGGCATTTAGAGCACTGACCTTACACGATGAAGCTGGAAGGGAGAAGAGGCTATAGTTCATGGTCAGATCATGTAGTCATACATTGTTCAGTTCAGCCCTCCACCGGGGGCCTGCAGGTGAATGAGCTAGACCAGTTCGACCGGAGGGAAGAGTGAGGCCCGGAGCACTGAGGGTGTCCAGAATCCTAGAACTGGGATCGGTGTTCCTATAACATCTGTCTCCAGACCCTGCTCTTAGAGATTGTGCACCAGCCCTTATGTGGAGACACCCAGAGGTTGGAAAAAGAGTCCTGGGGAGTCTTCTCCTGGAGTGAGAGAGAGGCAAAAAAAAAGGAGAAGAGAGGGAGCAGGAGGAGGTTAGAGGACGAGCATGAGAAGTAGAACGCAAAGAACAGAGGGAAGGGACATGAGCTTCAGGAAAGGAAAGGGGGAAAAGAAATGACCACAGAAGAGGAGGAAAGCTGCTCTTCGAGAAAGAGCAAATATGAACAGTATTGCTAAGAGTCCTGTAGCCGAAGCCAAACGATTGCTGCTTTAACTAGCACAACGAGTACAGACTACTGAAGAGGAGCAGAAGGAACTCACGTTTGCTCAGTGTCCTCTGTCAGGGCTCAGCTAGCCCAGGGGCTTGGGGACATCTCGAAGCAGATGTCCTCTCCTGCTGGGGGCAGCCCCATAAGCACACGGCTCGGTGAACGGGCTGCATCTTCAGTCCTGGCCCTGCCTCACCCGGGGAGCAGCCTGCGGGCCTTCCCACTCCCCTGCCCACTGAGTGCCAGGGCCTGACGGGCATGATCATTCCCGTACCGTGGGTTAGGAATCTGAGGCCCACAGGAATTAAACCTCCCACTACTCTCTCTCTCTCTCTCTCAAACACACACACACACACACACACACACACACCAATTTCCCAAAGTCACACAGAGAGTGAATTCACAAAAATAGTGTTGATTGTAAGGAATTTGAAAGCTCAATAAAGAAGGTCATTTAGGGACACCTGAGTGGCTTAGTTGGTTGAGCATCTGACTTTGGCTCAGGTCATCATCTCACGGCTCATGAGTTCGAGCCCTGAACTGTCAGCACAGAGCCTAGAGCCTGCTTCGGATTCTGTGTCTTTGCCTCTCCCCCACTCATAATCTCGCTCACTCTCCCTCTCTTTCTCTCTAAAATAAATAAACATTTAATAAAGGACAAAGGTAATTTAATAGCTGCGTTCACTAGAGATTTCTGAAATAGCGTGAGCTTCAGGTTAGGCTTGATCAAGGGGTAGACTGCTTTCCCTCCGGTTCTCTCACATATGTCCTCTGGGTGCCGGTTTCCCCTCACACCTGAGCAGTTGCAAGACGCACAGGTCCAAAGCAAGCTGCTTCAAGCGTATCTCCTAGTGTTCTTGCAGTGTAACAAGAAATCTCATTTTCCAGTTCAGAGCAACTGCCTTTTTCATTCTCGGTGGCCCACATTGGATCACATGTTTACTTGTAAAGCAATGCTTGTGTGAGGGGGAGAGGATTCTGCTGGTAACATAAGCCTGATCAGTATGCCCAGTCTCTAGAACCTGGTGGGGTGAGGGAGCATCTGTTTCTCCAACAGCTTTAACCGGTGAGGACTTAGGTATCTGATGAAAATCAAACTCCCAAAAGAAGGAATGGGCGCGAGGGAGGGTACTCACAGCAAGTATGAAAGATTTCATGGTATTATTCATTATCCCTTTGCTGTCCTCATGGGAGGAGTGTACTTCCCAACCCCCATTAAACCTGGGCTTAGCATGCGGCTGATCCTTCCCTGCCCCCTGACTCCGAGCACGGTCACATGACTTGGCACGGGCCAGTGCAGTGTTAGCATGTGTGAGGGAAACACCGTCAGATCTGCTCTCTTGCGCTCATGCGGTTCCGTACAAGCATCAGCCAACAGTCCACGGAGGACGACAGACATGTGGAGCAGACCCGGGCTCAGTCTGCAAGCCCAGTGAGGGCACCCGGCCGACGCCCGCCAAGCCCCGGCTGGACCTGGGAGCAGGAACGGGAGTGGTGGCACTCAGCCCTGAATCTGGGCGCTTTGGTGGTCAGCGTTCTCGCTGGCCCGGCTGAGTGCGAGCGAGCGAGTCAAATCGGGTGGGTGCTGTGTCCCACGTGACGGCGCAGAGCAGCGCCCTGTCCTTCGCTCCCCATCTCTGGGCTCCAGTCCGGGCCGCGACTCGGCAGACGGTGTGAGGCTGCAGCAGCGTTATTCTCCGTTTGCAGCGTCGCAGGAACATCAGATACAGTCGGCGGCCGCTCTCAAAGGCCTTGCTGGAGGGCGAGCCCCCGGGCACACCGATCACACCGATCACACCTTGTGTGGGGCCGGTCAGCTTCCTAAGGCAGAGCCCCAGCTCCCAAACCCTGCCAGGCGGCACCCAGCACGGCCGAGATGGCCGCACCGCAGACTGTCATGTGATTGCTGTCTCATAGGAATTTTAGAAACAGATGGCCGGCACAGACGACAGTGACGGTTGTGCTCTGCTTTGGGGCAAAGGGGAACGGGGGGAGCAAGGGGCGAGGAACCCGCCAGTTCTGGAGGAGCCCCGGCAGGGAGGGGCCTGGGAGAGCTGGCCTTCCGCCTGACGTCGCGGCCGAGGCTGCAAGAAGTTGAGAAGGAGGAACACCTGGCAGGCAGTCGCAGAGGCGAAGCGGGAGGCACAAAGAGACGCTTTGCTTCTACAGCGAGGAGGAGTGCATGCTTACACCGTTTTTTTTTATTCTTTAAACCGCATCAGAAAAATAGGCAGCAAAAATAACCAGTTCACCCGAGCTCGACCTTTAGGTGGGTGCATTTGTTACTTGAGGAGACGCACGGCGTTCAAGAGCTGCAGGCTGAGCCGGATTCCGACGGATAACCTGTGCGCCCCACACCCACCGGCCACCGGGGCCCCCCGCTCCCCAGAGCCCCCTGGCGTCTCAAGGTTGGGGGGCGGGCGTCTCAGGTGGCTGGACTCCTAATTCCACCATGAAATGCACTTCCCCCAGAGCTGGCGTTTATCCCCGAATTCTGGCACGACTCCACTCCTGCAATGCTGCATCTGGCCCACCACGCTGAGGTTACGTGTCGTTCATTAATATGCAAGAGGGGCCGCGAAACCATCCCTGCTCCTGACAGGAGTTCTTACATGCCTCTCCGGAATGTGTTTCTGAAGTGGTCTGGCACCAGGACTCCCCTTGTGTTAATCAGCTCCATCTTGGGACTGCACAAAGAGTTAAAAAAAAAAAAAAGCTTTCTGAAAAATCTCAAGGAAGATGCAGTGCATCCTTCCTTCTCTTTTCTCTCCTTCCTCTCTGTCTCTCTCTCTTTTATTTTGTCATCCCCCACCCCCCCTCCATGAGCACATCAAAGTAAGAAGTGACACGCGGTGCCCTGAAGCTCTTAGCAACATGCTTTTAGGTTTGGGAAATTTCATTTTCTACCTTATGATGATTACATGAGGAGGGATGAAATGCTCGCTTTGAGGTTTATTTGAGAAAGAGATGTAATAAGTGTTGTAGCTTCCCACTGAATGGAACAAATCCATTCTGGTCACGTGGGGGCTATTAAAAATTACACATGTGTGTGGCTGTCCACAGCCTGTGTGACCCCCGGATGTCTGCGGTCCTGGATTCTGAGAAAGGAGACCCCGGATGGCTTCTTTCAGAAACTGCTGAATGAAGTTTTCCATTTTATCCAGCTCGGAATGCATCTGATTCCAAATGAAAATGAGTGCCCACCCTGTTTGAGCTGCAGCTTCTCCTCCAAACCAGCCTCATGAGCGAGCGCGCACGCGCGCGCGCGCACACACACACACACACACACACACAAAGGACTGTAAGACTCACACAGGTTAACAGCTTAGACTCCCCTAAACTAACCCCCACAAGTGTGCTTCGTGTTGAAAAATTAATTCGGCGCCCTTTACCAGAAAGTTCGCTTTTCCAAGCCCTAGGGAAGGGCAGAGGGCATTTGTGTTTTGTTCTGGCTGCCATGCTTGTTTTGGGGTGCGTGTGTGCTTATGGGGTGGGGTTCTGGTTTTTCCCAGGGCGCCTTGTGCGTTTGCTCCGGGAACTTCTGCGTTAGCGGGGCGCCGAATGGGAAGTGATCAGCGCCTCCTGCCCGGGGAACCGAGGCGGCCCGCGGGCAGATCTGCCCCTGGCCTCCGACCTGGGCCCCTCAGGAGGAGCGGAGGCCGGAAAGACATCGGGTCTCTGCCGAGCAAACCGTTTTCCCCGCACGCAGAAGCAGGCAGTCCGCTCCGCTCGGAGCTCTCACACCACAGCCGCCGCTCTTTGTTCAGCCCGCAGCTGGACCACACAGGTTGTGAGCTGCAGGATTTGCAGGGGCTTTGCCCATCCGCTCCGGCAGGCCACCCTCCGGAGAAAGTCGATCAGCACCCACCCTCAGGGCACCTCCGCAGCCTCTCCTGACGCCGTCACCATCACCATCCGGGTTTGGAGCAGCACAATGAGAAGGGCTGCTTCGGGTGCAGAAGGAGGAGGGATCCTGATCCTGTTTCATCAATGATCTCAACCCCACTTATTCAGTAATGAGTACTCTCTGTTTACTCTCCCTCTTAAGGAAACGGGAAATCACTTGGATCGAATGAATGCCATGTGCTCTCAGATGGATTCCTGCCCTTACTCTGATCAGCTCTGTATTTAAAGGGAGATAACAGCTTGTGAGCATTTTTGAATATTTAGTTTTTAAAAGTTTTCTCAGTGGAGTCCCACATTCCCTCTGCAGCAGGTACCATTAGGGCTCCTGTTTTACAAAGGAAGAATATATAACTTTGCTTGTGAGTCTTTACAGTCCCCCGAGGGCACTGACGGAGGGAGCAGAGATTCACATCCCGGGCATGGGACTCCAGAGCCAGCCAGCTATTATGCCTGCTGCGGGCGGGAGATTTGGGGGGTCCCCTGCTCTTCTGCTCCCTTCTTGAGCACGGGCACTATAATTCCTGTTTGCAGATCCGTTCCCTCCAGAGGTTGTGACCCCCTAGGCCTGGCTTCTCATAAACATCTGTTCTAGAGTCTGACACCTCGGAAGAGCTCATCGGTGTTTGTTGAGTGAATTAAAAATAAAGTAACCAATGGGCACAGGATGCCAGAGCACTTGAAGGAAGGTGAGGGGAGAATAAAATTCAGGAGAGAAAAGAATGAAGGCTCTGGTGTGAAAACGGGATGGAAAGAGGCAGGGAGTAAATGAAAGAAAGGAGCGAGATCTGTCATCCATGTGACCCCCTCGATGCCCGCTGCTCCCGTCGTGGGGAACGTCACCATAATCGGGGGGAGGGGATGTCTGTTGACCTTCCTGGCTAAGTAGAAGGGGCCACGGAATGGGGATCAGGGGACAGGGAATGGCTCTGGGCTTACTCCTGTCTACTTTGGCTCTCTTCTCTGGGTTTCAGGTTCTTAGTCTGCATAGAATTTGAAGTGTCCCCCTGTAGCATCCTGGAAAATCAGGGGCCTATGGATGTATCATAAAGGGGCTGTGAGCATCTTACAAATATGGCAATATGGGTAATAGCTATTATTATCAATAATAAAAATGGTGCATCAATGAGTGTTTTTTATGAACCATATGTGTGTGTGTGTGTGTGTATATATATATATATATATTCATTCTTGCCCATTTTTATGAGGGCAGAGATAGTGGTTCAACGTATTGCATAACATACTGGAGCTCATGTCGCCGGTACACAGCTGAGCCGGGACCCGAATTCAGGTCAGTCTGTCTCTGAAGTCCACACAAAGGCACATCGTGGCTTCAATGCCACCGCGCTTCTCCTTAGCAAATCTCCTTCAGAGGAGCCTGCCCTCATTTGGACTCAGAAAACCCTAATGACCGCCCAACTCCTGTGTGGGGTCCTGGCCTGCCCGGTGATGACAGCCCCCAGAAAGAAGCTCCTCGGGGGGGCCCTTTGGACCATTACAAAACCCTCAGCAACGCGCCGACCTCCCCCAGAAGCAGCCGCGCCTGCCTGCCGGTGTTGCAGACCGGTAGCAGACCGAGGCAGGATGACCTAGCTGCTCCCTGGAAACCGGCTCTTTCTGCTCCCTCCCTTGTGGATCTTGAAGCCAAATCCCTTTGCTAATTCAGGGGAAGCATCACATGATGCCGCCGTCTCCAGGGCTCTCATTTGCCCATTTACTGACTACATGTTGGTGAAAAAAATCTTTCTGTCTGGATGCCATCAAATCTTTTTTTCTTCAGTGTCTCTGTCTCCTCCCTTCCAAATTTGAAATTCCCTTGCATTATTGTATCAAAGACATCGATAGAAATTCGATACAAAACATAAGAGCTTTTAAATGAATCATCTTTGGCTTTGATCATTACATTCCAAATATCTTGAAATAAACTCCTTAAAGGCTACTTATAGCCACAGTCCTTTAAAAATCGTTACATCATGGCACGCCTGGGTGGCTCAGTCAGTGAAGCGTCTGACTTCAGCTCAGGGCATGATCTCCTGGTTCGTGGGTCTGAGCCCCGCATCGGGCTCTGTGCTGACAGCTCCGAGCCTGGAGCCTGCTTCAATTCTGTGTCTCCCTCTCTTTCTGGTCCTGCCGCACTCGTACTCTGGCTCTCTCTCTCTCTCAAAAATAAATAAACATTAATTTTTTTAAATAGTTGTATCATATATATATGATTATGCACATGTGTGTATATATACACCTGCAGAGTAGATGCCAATATCTACATGAAATCTTAAGCACACACACACACACACACAAAAAGTTTATCTTCTTTTTTGAGAGATAAACCCTGGGCCAGTCACTGGCTTATTTGCTCTCACATAAATTCTACCTGCCTTGTTTCTGCTCTGCTATGTTTTTTCAGGAGATGAGAACCTGTAAATACTTTCAAATATTTATTTGGTAAATATTTCAAATATCCACTTGTTCCCTACCGTTATATGTGTAGGGCCTAGAACAAAAAGCTAGGGGCCTCGTCTTGGGATATGAGGTTTAAAGGAGCTTAATCACATTTTCTAAAGTATCCACAGCCAACTCTGTTAAGTTTACCTTGGGAGTCAAGATGACTTAAGCTCCTAGCCACTAGACAAGTCTGAGAATGGGTACTAATTTGTAGAACAGAATGGAGTCTGAATTACGCAGGGTCCGATCTGGCAAACAGAACCCACGCCAGGTCATTCAGTGGAGGAGATTTAATGTAAGGAGCTGTTCACAGAGCCGTTTAAAGAGCCAAAGGAGCAAACGGATGAGGCAGCTAGAAATTAAGAGCTGTGAGAAGCCACATCATCCCTGGGGCTGGATGGACAAAGAGGGGAGGCTACAGTCAGATGCCATTCACAGGCTTATAGGACTAATGGGGAGGCTCCTGAAGCTACAGACGGGATCACCCATTCCCAGAGATGCTACCAGAAGCCCAGAGAGAGATGGGGCCAAATATCCTGGCTTCTTGCTTCCTCCCATCCTCCAGTCTCCTGCCAGAGCCTACCCTTGAACAAACCTACACAAAATCCAGGAAGCCTCAGAAACATATTTTACAAGGATCAGAACCCTGAAAGGAGGGCTGGCAAGGTGAAAGAATACAGCCAAGAGAAGAGGGCAGCGGCTAACCCTGATTTCAGTGCTCAAAGCCTAGTTAGGACCTTTCTTCGTCACCGAGCTCTATATCTAGATACCGACACTGGTGTATCTATTACTAAACACACGGTCTCTCTCTGTTCAGGCTGCTTGTTCGTGACTTCCAGTACCTTCCCTCAGGAGGAAGCATATTGAACTTGGAATGCACATGTGTGACTTGCCTTGACTGATGAAACATGAGTGGGGGCCGTGTGTGCTGTGTGAGGGGAGAAGCCACAGGAGCCATACATGCTTCCGCCATGTTTTCCTTCCCTCCACAAGATCTGTGACATCCCCAAAACGATGTTGGAGTTTGGAGGAAAACATCATGCATATTACTTGAAAATGAAACCAACACACTGTTTAAAAATAAGTATCTTCTAGGTCGCCAACCTTTTCAGACACCAGATAAGTCAGAGGCAAATAGAGGGAGAGCTTGGCCATGGGGTAAATGCAGATGGTTAAGGCCTCAAAAAACAGAACCCCAAGTTCACACAATCGGCTCTAGCTTTGAGCTGAGTAATAATACTTGGGGATTTTGTAGACACAATCTTAAAAAAATTTTTTTTTCAAAGAATAACTCCAGTTGGGGTGCCTGGGTGGCTCAGTCCATTAAGCGTCCAAATTCTACTCAGGTCATGATCTCATGGTTTGAGTTTGAGTCCTGCACAGGGCTCTCTGCTGTCAGTGGGAAGCCTGCTTCAGATCCTCTGTCCCTCTCTGCTCTTCCCTCCCTCGTGAGTGCACTTACTCTTTCTCTCTCTCTCAAGAGTAACAAACAATTTAAAAAAAAAAAGAATATAACTCTGGTCAATAGCCCCCTTGTTTATAAACTTCCCCTGGCCCCCTCTGGACCTATGTTTCCCAGAAGATAAAGAACACACTCCTTGGCTTGGCATAAAATCCAACCCCAGCTTATCTGTCCATCTCTGTTTCTACCCAACACACCATCCATTCCCGAAGCTTAACTTCACACCATTGTTTCTGAGTTCCGTGCCTTCCCTGCACACCTAGCACTTCCTCTCTGCCTCTGCGCCTCCTCCAGCCTCCTTTTGGCAAAATCTGCCAAAGTCTGGGCTCAAATGTGTCCTCCTCTGTAAAGCCTTCCAAAATCCACACTCCATGGGGGGTGCCTGGCCAGGTTGGGGGAGCATATCATGTTTAATCTCAGGATCATGAGTTCAAGCCCCACATCGAGCCTACAGCTTACTTAAGAAGAAAAAAAAAAGGGTTCTGCCTACTGCAGCCTTTACCATATGACTACTCTGCTCATCTGTCTCTTCCACTTGACAGTAGCTCACTCAAGACTGTATCTTCTTCACTTTTATAGGCCAGGCATCTCTTATGGAGTCCTGTGTATTCTAGAACCTCTCTAAATATCTGTTGAAGAAATGGGTAAATGAATGAATGAGGAATTTTCCCTATTTATCTTCACCTGCTGCCCAGAAATCATGGAAATCCCTAGAATCCATTGGGATTTCTAGACATTCCCGTGTTAAATTCCAGATATTTACCTATGCTAATTGCAGACCTAATACTGTATGATGCGATGCATTGTAGAGTTTCATCTGTTTCACGGGGAGTACTTAGAACCATTTAAATTTAGAGCTAGACTAGGGCGCCTGGGGCCTCAGTGGGTTAAGTGTCTGACTTCAGCTCAGGTTGTAATCTCATGGTTCATGGGTTCAAGTTCCACATTGGGCTTTGTGCTGACAGCTTGGAGCCTGGAGCCTGCTTTGGATTCTTTGTTCCCCTCTCTCTCTCTGTCCCTCCCCTGCTCACACTCTGTCTCTCTCTCAAAGATAAATAAACATTAATTAAATTTAGAGTTACACAAAGGTAAGATCAGATGACCCCCTTCAGAGAGAAAGAAGTATGCTGGGCAGAAAGAAGCTACGTTCGATGCCCACGCTGTTAGAGGTCCTGCAACCAACCTCAGGCTCGTTTTTTTCCTGCACTTGGCTGTGCTTGAGGAGGAGGCTGATTATATGAATATGCACAGGAAAGAAAATAGAAAGGAAAAATAGAACATATGGGAAATAACCACGCTGGTTAATAAATAAATGCAAATTAACTTTCATTTCTATTATTTTACACCTGTTAAATTACAAAAAAAAAAAAGATGAGGGGCACCTGGGTGGCTCAAGTGGTTCAGCCTCCAACTCTTGGTTTCAGCCCAGGTAAGATCTCATGGTTCGTGGGATCAAGGCCCAAGTCATGCTCTGTGCTAACAAGAGTGGAGCCTGCTTGGGATTCTCTCTCTCCCTCTCTTTCTTCCCCTCCCCAGCTACTTTCCTGTCTCTGTCTCTGCCTCTGTGTCTCTCTCAAATAAATAAATAAACTTCAAAAAAATGATCCTGTCCAAGGCTGCAGCGAAATTAGATCCTTAAATACTTCTAAAGACATTGTAAATTGGTACAACCATTTGGGAAAATACTAAGAAAATACAGAACAAGAATCATAATATTCACGCCGTTTTGATTCTGTATCCAAAGTACTAGGGGTTAATATTTTAGCGCGACTAAAACACAGTTTGTGGGAAAGTGTTTACTGCAGCACTACCATCGGAGGGCAGCTCCCGAATCCCGCGAGATGGGGCGGCATGTGAAAGCAATGCGAAGTTTTGCGGCCTTCAAACATCGTAATTACGCAGCCTACGTATACATGTGGAGAATATACAATACAAATGGATGTGGTAGAAACCAAAATACTACGTGCATCACGATAGCAACTCCACAAAAACACTCTTACAGGAAGGCATTAGAAGGCAATTGTTAAAGAGTTCGGATACGTTAGGATTATGGAATTTCTATTTTTATCAACGTTTTTTTAAGTGTTGCTATGACATATGTTCGCTAATAAGAAACAGGTGGAAAGTAAATACACTTGCCAGTGGGAATTGCAAGGGTCCAAAGGGGCTGAGGAAAGCAGGTGAATCATACATGTTTTCGCCCTGAGCGTCCCTTACTCTGCAGCGATGGGAATGCAGGGTGAAGTCAAGAGGTGTGTCCTCTGCGGGAAATCTGTTTAATTTGCAGGAACTAGAGTATGAGGGGAAATTTGCCAAAGAAATCTCACTTGATTTTGTTAGGAAGAGAGAGTATGATTTGATCAGCTGCCTTAATGCCTCAGCGAGAATGCTGCTTTTCTTGGATCTCTGCTGGCCTTTCACTGTGTCCACTGTTTATCGAGAGACCATGAAGTGACAGGCACCGATCTTTCGAAACTTTACATATTCATGTCACTGGATCCCCATAACAATCCGGCACTGTGCCTCCTGTATCACGTTCTGCATTTCACAAGGGCAGATTCTGGGACACGCCTGCGTGCAAAACCCCTTTCTGTTGAGTTACCCCACAGGCCAGACTGATTGATCCATGGACAAGTAAGCATTCTTCTTACCCAAAGACGGCTAGATAGGAGCCACACCGCTTGTCTGCCTGCTTCTGGTCCAGCACTGTACTAGGCACTTTGCATATATTATCTCATTAAATCATAGCATGAGTTGGATATATAGCATAGCCCCCATTCAGCTCCAGAGCTCAAATAGCAGGGTAACCAAGGTGTTCCTAGGCTAAGCCTGAAGCTTCCATGGGATGCCTGGGTGGCTCTGTCCATTAAGCGTCTGACTTTAGCTCCCGTCATGATCTCGCAGTTCGTGAGTTTGAACCCCATGTTGAGCTCCATGCTGCCAGCTCAGAGCCCAGAGCCTGCTTTGGATCTGTGTCTCCCCCTCTCTCTGCCCCTCTCCACTCGTGCGCTCTCTCACTCTTTATCTCTCTCAAAAATAAATATAAATTTTAAAAAATTAAAAAAAAAAGAACTTCCTCGCATCTCAGGCACCTTGCAATTATTCTCAGCGGAGAAGAGAGTAGCATGTGGGGCAGAGCCCTTCCAGGACTGTCTGCCAGCTGGTAAGACACTCCGGATTCTTGGCCCTGCTCACTGAAGGCCGGGAGCATCACCACCCAGTATTGTGACAACCACAAGTGCCCCCACACTTGCAAACCCTCTCTGGGGTGGGCGGGTGCACCTCCACTTGAGAAACATTAGGAGAGTCATATTCATTCCACCAATAAATGTTTATCAAGTGCCTTCCCCATGCCAGCACTCTGCTGGCACAAGAGGCATTTAGTGGGGAAGAATGACATTTAAAGCAGTGCCATAAAATGCGATAAATGTGACAACGGACCGACGTGCTGTGAGCACAGACAGGAAAATGCGTCTCACTGCCTAGAGCATCCAGGCCAAGCTTAGTGACCTGTCGTTAAGAAGTGACTCCAAGGAGAGTTCCAGATCTGCTGTTCAAAGACCTCCATTCAGATGTTCAATCTGAATCTTAATTACTATTTCACTTCAGGCTCCGTGCTTATTCCCACTAAAAATTAATTTCTTCGTATGAAAAATGGGAACCATGGTGAGGTTTGCCCTCCCCACCTTGCGGAGTCCGTTCAGGAGGAAGCACCGCCGTGTGCTATTCACATGGACTGACTAGAAGGGATTCAGGTCTGAGTCTCATTTGTGTTCTCAGCTGGGGATCAGGCATGTCTGGAAATGTCCAATGACCTGGTGGGGCAGGGAGCCTATGGGCATCTGCTTTTGAGAAGTTGGCTTCCTTGGATTCTCATCTGAGCCCTGTGGGGAGAGGCAGTTTAGAGAGGTTGGGGACACTGTTGTCACAAGGGGCTCTACGGGGTACACGTGCCCAAGCAATGTTCCTCTGGGACCCGGATATCAGAGGGAGGCTCAGGGCTGGGGGCTGGGGAGGGCTGGCTGTGGGGCAGGACACCAGCTCTCTCTGCACCCCAAACACAGCCCGTCAGGTCCGTGAGGACTGCTGGGTCCCCACTTCTGCCGTGGCCCTCAGTACAAAGGGCAGGTAGCACTGGCAGCAGTCACAGAGAGGGAGGAGAAGCCCACCTTTGAATGACATCGAGGGCAGGAAACGTCAACCGGAAGAGCCTGGAGCAAAAGATTCAAAGGCAACTGACAGGTAGACACACATGACACAGCCCCCGGGTCCCCTCCAAACGCTCGCTGAGATTAGCCACCAGGAGAGGTGCTATTAGCCAATGCAGTGTGATTCATTACTGTTGAAGTGGCCTCATTTGTAACCACAGACTAGAGGACTTGGGTTACTGTTATTGACTGCGGTAATGACATCCGTCTCCCCAGCAGCGGGAGAGGCTGGGGCTGTCCCAGCATGCATTGCCTGCCTCCCCCGGCCCTGGGGCAGCCATAACGGGAAGCCCACTGGGCTTGGCACTGCCCTTCCTCTCAGCGGGTAGCTACAGAAGAGAACAGCTTCCCTGACACCCGCCTCACTCTTAGGCAAAGCAAAAAGGACTCTGGGGTGCTTATTGAAAATGATCGTGCCTGGAAATTAGTCTGGGACTCTTCGAATTTCATAGTTTTGTGAACACCTGACCCCTGGACAGCTGAGGATGCTAATGGGAGGTGGGGGGGGGGGGCGGAATTTCATCTCCTTCTGGGCTCTTCCCAGATGTTGTAGGAGCTAATACATGGTAAATGAGCTTTCAAGCTGATTAGGTGACTGAAAAACTCCCGCTTTACCTACTGTGAACTTGCTTTTCCTATCGTGCAGTCTGTTATTTTCCCAAAATGGTGACTATAGTGTCTCCCATCTGAATTGTTCTTGCGGGGTGACCTTGACACGTCTCTCACAGAATGGTGGGGTCTGTGCCCCCTTCTCCTGAGTCTGGGTGAATCTTTGTGAATGCCTTAAATATAGGGAATGGTAAATTTAGAGCCACGTGACTTCTGAGGGTAGAGCATCAAAATACCACGCACTTCCGCCTAGGCTTCTCAGCGCACCACCTCTTGGAACCCAGCCCTCCCGGTGGAGAGTCCCTCATGGAGAGAAATCAAAGCTCCCAGCCCCCAGTCCAGTTGAGCTTCCAGACAATGGCCAGCACTGATTAGCCAGCCATGGGAGAGAAGCATCCAGAAAGTGAAGCCTCCAGATTTTGTTGCGATCATTTCTTCATGTTGCTGACATCCTGTGCTATCTGCATCCTGGCTGCTGTCCCTAAGGTCCGCCTCTGGTCCACGCTATTTTGTTTTATTGCAGAACAGGACTACTTGCTTTCTGAATCATACTGGTTGAAGCTCTAGAATTTGTCTCATCACAAAAGATTCCGTTTGGTTCATTAATTGTGGCCCTTCTTGGGGGAAAATCACAGAACTTGAGAAATGCAAGACAATACTATGATGTCCATATTCTGAAACCTTTCTAAACTGATCAAAGACAAAGAGTTGGGCATTTCTCTAAAAGCATCACGGCCCAGGACGGCAGAAAGGCCCCTGTGCTGGCCTGATGTGTTGCATCAGGTGAGACAGACAGCAGGTGGAATGTTTTATTTTTCCTCTCAGTCCCCTTCTCTTTCCACCTCATTTCATGTGACCCTTAGAAAGATAGGTCCTTGCCTTGCACTCACGTAAAACAAAGGCTCCTCTCAGTGACTTCCCCAATTTTAAGTTTGTGAAATAGGAAAAAAAAAATAAAGTAAGGTCTGCTGTTACATTAATTTCACTTATTCTCACCTCATTTCAAAACCACGTTATTCTTCCGGCTGCATTTCCACCAGCCATTTTCTCCTACAACCTCCAGGTTTCCTGCGGAGAGAGGACAATGGGCAAGTTAAGTGAGAGAGCTGATTTACAAGGCTTTTTTCCTTTTGCTCTAATTTACAGGAAAATCGTCCTTGCATGGAAAGACAAGGCAGAGCCCCACAGCACCGAGGGCTTCATCATGAAGGGGTGGGGAGAGAAAGGAATAAACGGGATACATTTTACATTAGCAACACCCAGTATATCTGATGATAGTAGTTCACTTGTTTCTTGGGTATTCGTAAAAATGACCTTTTTTTTTTAACTGAAAGAATATTTACCTTTCTTTCACACAATACTTCCCCCCACTTCTTTTGTAAGTATTAATTTGTATCTGTTTCAACTAGGTTTATGTTCAACTGCATAAAATAGAAAACCCAAACAGAAGAGGGTTAAAACCACAAGGTTTTATTCTTTCATGTGAAAGACGTCCAGAAATGAGCAGTCCGGGCCTGGTAGGCCAGCACTGCAAGGACTCAGGCCCCCTTCTGCCTTTCTGCTTTACCATTCTTAGCACGTAGCCTCCCTCCATCCCCAAGCTGGCTGCTGGGGCTCCAGCATCTTGTCGGGGATCCTGGCAGCAGGAACAGAGGGAAGAGACAAGTAAAACCCATGCAGCATCCAGTTGAGTCACCCCGCTTTACGAGACGCCTTTGGAGATTCCACACAAAGGTCTGTCTAGAGCTCAAGGCCAGAACATATTCACGTGATCACTCTTAGCTGCAAAGGCAGCTGGGAAAACATTAGTCCCACAGCCTATAAAGGTCCCTCCCTTCTCCGATTTTCTTCAGTGCTTCGTGTCTGCCCCGCATGATCTAAGACCCAACTATGGCTTCCTTCTGTTGTTCTGCTCCCATGGGCTTTACTAGAATTGTAAGCTCCGTGGGGTAATGGCCACATCATTTATACCGCACTCTTCACAGTTCCTCATGTGAGGCCAGAATACACAGCCACGCCCCTGAATTTCAGACGTTCTGTTTCTCCTTAAAGGAGGAGAATGGATTTGGAGTACCTAACCAGCATTGAAGTATGATATCATTAAAGTATGATAACTAATTCATCATATATATGATATTTTAATCTAATACAATTGAATAAATATCTTTGGAATGCCTCTCCTATTCTAGCTCCAAAACAAGCACACTGAAGAGTATGGTAAAAATGTGTCACTCTGGGGCTCGTGGGTGGCTCAGTCGGTTGAGCATCTGACTCTTGATTTCAGCTCAGCTCATGGTCCCTTTAGATTGAGCTTCCTGTCAGACTTCATGCTGAATGTGGAACCTGCTTGAGCTTCTCTCTCTTTCCCCTTCTCCCCAGCTCGTGTACACATACACACACACACTCTCTCTAAAAGTAAAATAAAATAAAAATTCTAAGTGTGTCACATACTAATTAATTACCCTCAAGGAGCTTGCAATTTAATAAAGAATTCATGAGACAGAACAATGGACGAGAGCTATAATCAGGCCTTATATCATATAGTACAGATAAAAAGTGTTGGAGGAAACAGAAGGAAGGGATTTATTTTTTTTCTTTAAGTTTATTTATTTATTTTGAGAGAGACAGAGAGGAAGAGAGGGCAAGGAGGGGAGGGACAGAGAGAGAGAATGTCCCAACGAGGCTCTGTGCTGTCAGCACACGGGGCTCGATCTCATGAACCGTGAGATCAGGACCTGAGCTGAGATCAAGAGTCAGACACTTAACCATCTGAGTCACCTAGGCGCCCTGGGAGGGCTTTCTGACAGCAGCGATACTAATGGTTTTCTGAAGGAGACAGAACCTGCAAGGGGAACTGAACATGGTGGACATTTGTGACGGTTCATTTTGTGTGTCAGCTTGACCGGACCACGTGATTCCCAGGGACTTGGTTAAACGTTACTCTGGGTGTGTCTCTGAGTGCTCCTACTGATGGAGCATTTGAGTGAAGCGGAGGGCCCTCCCCCAGAGGGCCCCATCCAATCCTATGAAGGCCTGAGCAGGAAGAGAAGGCTGAGTGGGAGAAATCAATTTCCTCTCTTTCTCTCTCTCTCTGTTTTCAAGCTGGGATATCAGTGTTCTCCTGCCTTTGGACTTGTTGGACTCAGACTCAGTCCAAAACCTACACCACCAGCTCCCCTGGGTTTCGGGCCCCTGGACTCGGGCTGGAATTGCACCACCAGCCTCCCCTGAGTCCCCAGCATGCTGACTATAGACCTTAGGACTTCTCGGTCTCCATCATTTCATTCCCTGCAGAATCTCGACTAATACCCACAAGTATGCAACAAAACTCAGAGCACTTTAAGTGCATCTAAGCCCCAGACAGGCCCAGGAATGCATAGATGAAAAATGCATCCCCATTCTGGAAGGAAGAGAGGCCCATGGAGAGGCCGTGATAGATGTACCGAGGGCTGAGGGGGCACAGGGAGGGCAGGAGAGAAGAGTCTCAGGGGACAGGAGGGGGTACCTCAGAGGACTCCCCAGGGAGGGCTGATGGCCATGTGGGGGTGTCAGGGCAGACTTCAAGGAGGGTGTTTTCAGTTTGGTTTGGGTTCTGGGAGGGGCACTGTTGCTACTCACACCGAATGTACTGGAGAGAGGGAGGATAATGGATGAGAAGAGAAAGTGGGAGGAGAAGGGGCTCAGGGCTCATGGGAAGAGCTTAACCCACATTCAGAAGGAGCCGTGTTGACAAGGTGCTTGGGCGCAGGCCTAAGGGGGCCCCTCCGTATTCCCCTCGGTTAGCAATTCTAGATTCCTGGTGTGGAGAAGGAGGTGCGGAATCTGGGGAAAGAAGGGCCTGGCTATCTCACCAGAGTTTCTGAGCCACGTGTACAGGCACCCGGTCCTGACTGGTGGAAACTCCAGCAGCAGCAGCGCCCAATGAAGGAGGGGTCCCTCGGGGACCCACGTTGCCTCCCTTGCCTCTCTCCTCTTCCCTATAATGTCTATCCGTCCACTCTGCTCCGTGCCTGACCGCCTCCTCTCCCCTCTCTTACACGCACTTCCCATTTGTGTAGTGTCACAAGCCCAGTGCGTTTCCTTCTGTCTTCCAGTCGTGTGGGTCAGCCATTTGTCACCAATGACCTGATTGGTACAATTTTTTCTGGAGGCCGAGCCCTGCCCCCCGGGAGTCTCCAGCTCCCCCATTGCAAGTCCAAGCTAGCGCCCTTCAGAAGTCTCAGGCAGACGGATGTGGTGGTTCCTAGCTTCCCTGCATGTATGCTGCCGGCGGGTCCAAGGGCAGCTGGGAGGGTAAGAATAGTAGCAAAGGGATGAAAATATTCAAATGACACATAGTTTCAGGTTGGGTGGTTTGATTTGTGTGATTTGTAATAAATGCAACATGAGCATCACTTATTTCCAACTCTCCAGTACGATTATTAACTTTTTCTTCTGAAGATAAACTTGATTACATTACTTATTTATACTATGTACATTGCATTAGAGGTAAAAATGCACAAGGATTAAAAAAAATCGTATACGGGTTTTTAAAAAAAAATAGTGTTTTCTTATCCACTGATAATAACAGCTTAGATTATTAAAAGGGAAGAATTTTAAATATGCAACTAACCTTCAGGTCTGAGTATTGCTTGTTTACTTTTACACATTTTGCTCAGCTCAACAGACAATCTAGAAATCTCATCTCTGCTCACTTTCAACTCCTCATTTTTATACGGGTGCTGTGCTTTTGCGCTGGGGTCTCGGACATATCAGGGGAGACAGTGTGATCCCGGTGAAGAAATAGGAGATTTGAAGCTGCATATATTTCCAGTTTAAGATCCAAGTGCGTCTTGAACTAGCTAGGGATTGAGGATACATAATTCACCAGCAATCTGAATTTCAGTTTTTTTAAATTTGCAAATACGATGACACATTTACTGGATGCTCGTTATGAACAAGGCACTGTGCTCGGTGTTTTACTGTCTTCGCGCATTTAATCTTGACAACAATCAAGTGAAATAGAGATTATTATTATTTACTCCACTTTACAGGTAAGCAAGTTGAGACTTGGGTTAGGTAAGCTGCCAAAGGGTATTAAAAATAAGCGAGGGGTCTCCTGGCTGGCTGAGTTGGTTGAACACGCGACTCTTGATCTTGGGGTAGTGGGTTCAAGCCCCATATGGGGTGTAGAGATGCCTTAAAAAACTTTTCAAAAAATAATAATGAAATGAAATGACAAGCTAGGGGTCAAAACTAACCCTCTCACCCTAAAGACTGCCCTCCTGGCAACTGTCCCAAGGCTGCCTGATGCATACATTATCCCCAGTCCTGGTAATAACACCTCCGTGGTAGGTGTCATCTCTGAATAAAGATAAAGGAATAGAAGTTAGAGAAGATCTCACTTCCCCAGAAAGCCAGACCAGTTTTACAGTCCTGCAGCTTTTTCCCCCATCCTGGCTCCATTTCCTTTCTGCCGGAGGCTGTCAAACATTGACCTTACAAGTCGCTGAAGGATACAGTTCTCTCTGGGCTGACTAGTAGGAGGGGCCATGACACCCCATTGAATTTATGCCTTTTTTGTTCCAAAAGGATTTAAACTAGACTCATCAATAACATGGCATGTTCCCCTGTTCCTTTAAATTTCACCAGGTACGAACGTACATTATCCCATTCTAACTTCCTAACAACCCTGGTGAAAATGAGCGTCAGAGGCTTTAGGTGATTGGCTCAAGGCAACAGGATAATTATCAGTAGTACAGGGGGAATTTAACTGTAAATTAACCATATCTGTGTTATAAGTCTTAGTTACTATGAATTCTCCCTGAGTGTTAAACATGAATGCAGTAAGTAATGAATGCTTAATTATGTGAGCCTGACACCCCTTGGCGTGGCAGCTCTTACGGAAGCCCATCACTGGTGATCTCTAGCATGGCGTATGCAAGCTCAGGCACCTTCCAAGCCTGAACTTTCTGGCTCCATCCTCCAGCACCTAGACACCCAGCCTCCACACAAGCCATGTCAGAGGAGCTGCCGCTGCAGAATACGACGTCCCTTCATCCGGCCAGGCTTCCCTCAGGCTGTTCCTTCTTCACAGAACCTCCCTTGCCCTGCATGCCCTTCTCTACCTAGGAGGTACCATCTGCCCTCTCAAAGCCCAACATGGGTTGTTCCCCTCTCTGGAGAGTTACCTCCGTATTCCTTTGTGAATGCAGACTCTGCTCCACCAAATTATTTGCTTACATTTCTTGCTTCCTTCTAGAAGAAGAGTTCCAAGACCAGCAAACTGTCATGCGTTTTAACACCTGCCACCCACATACACATATCTAGTAAATTAAGGTTTGGGTGGAGGGAGGGGTTGTTACTGCTTTTTAGCTAAAGATGTTGATTGCCTACTATGTGCCAGGACATGTATGGAAATGTTGTGCCTGTAATAACACAGCCAAACCTCACAGCAACCCTGTGAGGCAGGCTCTGCTATTTTCCCTACTCTACAAATGAGGAAACTGTGAAAGAGCTTTGAAAGGGAAAAGGTCCTTCCCCGGATCACCCACTTAGCAAGTGGCAGGAATAAAACTCACACCAGGCTGGGGCTCCAGAGCCCCCTTTCTTGGCACCCCTGCGACAGTAACCCTTACTCGTTAGTCAAAGGCGTGAATGAGCACAGACGCACACCTCCCCAAAGCTCTCATGATGTTCAAAGTTTATTTAGTTTGATCCTATGCCTGAAAGGAGGATGACTGGGGAGCCTCTGTGGCCAGAGAGCCTGATTTCCCAGTTTCACTGGAAGCGAGCCCTGGATGGGTCCCTTCCTCTACAAACAGAGCGCCGCCATGCTGTCCCAAAGTCGTGGTCTCTTCACAGAGGTCTTGAAAGAACACAGTTTGATCGTTCCATATCTTCACCCCAGTTTGTGATGGCACAGGCTTCTTTCTCTTCGCCAGCCTTTCAAAGGCCACATATGAATCTTATAAAACCACATCGAAATCTTTTAAGTAGACAGGGAGCTGTGGCTTTGTCTCCCCCCCCCCCCAGCCCCCCTGCTTATACTAGAGGTAGTCCTCAGAGAGGGGAGGAAGGAATAAGAAAGCATGCCCCCTCCGGCGTCCTTAAGGAGGTAGATAATTAGGGAAGCCCAGGGTATTTCCCTGAGGTGTCTCCTGATGTGCGCAGAGGGTGGGGACCATTTTTTTCTCAAAGTTGCATTACGAGAATGGTATCTTTGGATTAATTCTCCAGCCGGATCAGGAACTAGAGGGTGAATGGGAATGACGTGCCTTTCCTCTTCCAAGGCCATGAGAGAGCCTTATTACGCTCTCTATCCAAGCCAAGAAGTGTTTGGGGGGCTCCAAACACGATGGCTTTGTGTATGGGAGAAACAAATTTGGGCCTCCCCAAGGGAGCTTCAGAATTGCTGGAAAGAGCCGGCTCCTCCACAGACTGTAACACAATATTTACTTAAATTATGACTTGAATAGGGAAACAAGCAAAGTGCTAAAAACGAGAGATTTTCATGGAAAAATGGAAAATGCTTCACGGATGGGGCATCCTTGCAACATTCCATCAGTGAAAAGAAAATGAGCCTGCTACTGTCATTAATTCACCTAACTTCTCATCAAGTAATGATTTAGGGCTGGGCAGGATCACATCATTTCACGGAGGGATATTAATAGTGAAGGAAATCGAAATGTAGAAGAAGCAATAGAAGATAAAATGATGATATACAGCATTAAATAACTGCCTACAAAATATCAGATGCTTGACAGGTAGGATTTCATTTCACCCATAGGAACCCTGCAAGGCTGATGCCGTGGCTCCTTGTGAGGTTGAAGGTTGAGGAATTCGCCCAAGTTCACAGAGTTCCTAATTGCCAGAGTCAGGATTTGAAACGAGGTCTCTCTTTCATGGCTTTGGTTTTCCCTCTTGCACTGTGCTGCCTTTAAAAAATCATATAAAAGGCAAATAAGTGATTGATGGTGTTCTTCCTCAAGGACATGAAAGGAATGTACAAACAGCACAGTCATTCTGTAGTAAAATCTTTTAATTATGACCCAAATCACAGCACCGCAGTGATAAGCTGATTGTGAGCTCACCTGAAGTCAAAGCCCTTCACAGCGAGTTCAGTGGCGACAATTCAGCTCTTTTTCTATTAGCAAATAGAGAACCCTGGGAAGGTATGTTTTATCCAACTTAGACCAAAATGTTACAGAGTGAGACATTTATAAGGATGCCGGCAGGAGGGGAGACAAAAGGACAAGGTAGAGTTTGCAACTTATTATCCTTAAAACTTCATTCCAGGATCTGTCATTACCTCTCTGGAATCACGTGCATCCCACGTGAGGGCTGCTTTGAGGAATATTTTTAGGGAATGTAGAGGCCTTGAATGAGCAAGCCGGCGGGACTGGGCATCTGAGAGCGTCCCTCTAACGTGGTGGGTTTAGAACCTGTTCTGTGGCCTCAGTGGAGAGTCTGTGTTTTAGGTGATTCCCCAATGGTTGATTGCCCTTTGTAGGTAATGAGGTAACTCATTTCATTTGTTTCCCAGGGTAGTTTATGGTTTCTATCATGGCCTTAGATGATTTATTTACCCTTCATCATTTTTTAACTGTGAATGTTGTCAGAGTCTATAAAACACTTTAGAATTGTCTGGCCCAAAATATTCTAAGATTTTCTTTTAAAAGGCTCTGAATCAAGCAACAGCTTCATGGAAGTACAGTTTACTCCCTTGTTTCTTCTTTTGTATTATGTATTCTTTTGTATCACATACACACGTGCATATGTATATATCCATATAAGACATACATGCATATACGCAAATTAAGAAAATTATGAAAAATACCATTACAGTTGAGCAAAGGCTTCCCCAGCTCTACCCGCATTCCTCAGTAGATGACAGAGGGAAAATATGCTTGAAGACACTAAGGGAAAGAGTCTTCCAGCATTTAGAAAAGAAAGACCCAGAATGATTTAGGAAAAAAAAAAAAAAAGAGGGATGTCCTAGCAGAAAGTGTATTTCCAATTAGATATTATATTTTAATTAAGTTCAGTAGTCCTACTAAGCCGCTCTCGACTTGATTTAATTTCTTTGTAACAGCATGACAGCTGACCTCATCCCAGGTAGAGGCAAGAAAAATTCACTGGGATTTCAAGGAGTTCTAGGAGTTCATTGACTCACTTCTTCAACATTTACTGAGAACCTACTATTGTAACTGTCTGTACGTCACTTACTCCCAGCTGTGAGTAATAGAAATAGAGGAGGGGCATCTGGGTGACTCTGAAATTCTGCTCAGGTCACCATTTCACACTTCGTGAGATCAAGCCCAAGTCAGGCTCTGTGCTGACAGGGCAGAGCCTGCTTGGGATTCTCTCTCTTCCTCTCTCTCTGCCCCTCCCCTGCTCTCCCTCTACTCAAAATAAATAAATAAACTTAAAAAGAAAAAGAAAAGAAGATATAGAGGATCCAGCAAAGGGGAAAAACAATGTATTCCCAAAGATTTTTGCTTAATCTGTCAGTTGTGGGTATTTGTTACCAATATGGGTACAATGTCTGACTCTCTCTGTAATGGATCATTCATTTGCTGAGAATGTTTTCTCCTTGTGCCTGAAACAAGTATGCCCCATAGGTCTGATGAGAACTAAAGGCAGGCGGAGTCGTTTTCATCAAAAGCCTAATATGTAACTGAAGGAAATTCAGGAACATAGTCTAGTGTGGTCTCATTAAGAAAAATGGAAGGGATGGTGACTTCCCATGGCCAGGTATATAAATGCTAAAAATTTTAATGAAAATCATTCCTGCTTGCCCTGTAGGAAGTTTAGCGGGGGTATCCTGAGTACTGGGTTCATACCAGTTGGCTGCTTAATTTTGTTTATTTAAAAGGCAGGGGGGAGGGAGAGGGGGGAACAGGGTCCCTGTGTGAGGCGCGGGGCACTTGCAAGGGGGGAAGACGTGGGAGAAATGCAAAGACAACTCGGTGGCTTTCCCGGGGTGTTGTTCCATTCCATTAGTCTAATCTCAGCAAAGGAAAGCCTCGGCCACCAGCGCATGTGTTATTTAAGCCCTCGGTGAAGGTAGGCGAGGCCCTCCGCCCAGGAGGACTCAGCCGCATAAGCTCTGACGGGCTGCCAGCCAGTTGAGCCTGCAGAATCTGGGACAAGATAAACACGAAGAGTTTGAGGCTGGCTCTCAAACGGAGGCACGGACACATAGCAGGAATATTTGAGACAGCCTCTGAAGCAAGACGGAGCGTTTCCTCTTCTGCTCTGTTTTAATCTGTGGTTCCCTGTCTCTCCCCGCCTGAGCTCCACCGCAGTAGGGCCAGGGAGAAAGGCAGATGGACCCTGGGGCTCTCTTTCCTTTGCAAGAAGACCCCCCAAGCTCAGAATACAGCATTTTCAGCGTAGGGGGCCAGGTGGGCCAAGCTTTTCTGGAAAGGAAATGCTTGAGGACAGTAATCACCACCACGTTTTCTTGGGAGCAGCTGGTCTATACCAGCGCCCCGAAGCAGCCCCAAGCTGGGAGAATAATGTGGGTGTTTGTACGGGGCTGGGTGCTGACACACGTCATTTTCATAGAATTTCCCATCTCCGCCATTTCCGTGGGCCACGCATAACGCGTGCGGGGAAAGCAGCCACCTCTATGGGCCTCTGTCCACGGAGTTTGCGGTGACGGCATGATGCTTATTAATCCTACCCTCTCCGTGACGTGGAGGCAGTAGCATCCCAACGTTATCTTTGTTATAGTTCAGCAGATTCCATACCACTACATACAGAAATAGTGTAAATCATGGCACCAGTGTTTGAGGTCCATAAAATGCAAGGTTATGAATATTTCATTACTATACATTTTATTTCCCTGTCTATTCTGCATCTCCCAAAATGTTGTTTGTCTATTTATTGGCCCGCTGTTCACCGGGAATACTTAATTCTTCATATAAGGTATGGACAGGATCGCCAGCCTCAGCCCTGGCGGCCTGAGCTGGCCTTTGAAAGCAATGATCGTCGTCTTGGCTCGGGTTTTGGTTTTCCTGTTTACACGCTTTTTCAACACACAGATACTTGGCTGCGAGGTGACCCCACTAACGGAAGTTTCGGCTTCTTTCTTCATAATTGCATTGATCTGCAGCCCCCGCAAGTTGACCACCAACCCCCCCCCACTACCAAACGTTTCTCCTGTGAGCCACTGATACGTATTTAAATTTTTCTCAACGCTTCATTGTATCCGTCTTTGGCTGAAGTAAGCAGACTTCTTCGGCTGCAGGTCTTGGCAGTGACAGACACATTGTTCAAGTGCAGTTAGCTTCAGTCCCCGTGCCGGGCGGAGTGATTTGTATGAATCAGCTGGTCCTGCAAAAGATGCAGCCATTATCACCTGCTTGTGAGTTTCCCTTTAACCACAAAATTCATATTAGTAAATAGCCCGGGGCATTCGATCTGAGCAAAATCAGAACCTGAGTGGCCTGCATTAAGGTGCTAACTTCTCTCCGGCGATAGGGCAGAGGGGATATGAATACAAATATTTCGTAGGGCTGCAAAATATATAAAACGTCATAATTATATCTGCAATTCAGCAACGAAACAATTTCACCCCCTTTCTTCTCTGTCATCAGCATAATAGCAGCCTATGGGGTTTGTGTTTTCTGGCTGTGAGCCCTTTTATGGGGCTATAGGAAAAAAAATACAAGCAGGTTAGTTGCACGGCTCTGAGAAGGCCTCATGACAGAAATATTGCTTTTAATGTGATTGTCTCTAGCTGGTAACCCACTCTCTTTGGGTGGGCAGGCTACTGTGCTCATCCAGCGTCAGTTAGGTTTTTCCGATAAACCTCCAGGTCCCCTTTGCTGCTTCTCCCAGCCTCCTGGATGGGGAAATAATTACCCAGCCTGTGGGACCAGGCTCTGTTACGGATAGGGAGGGGGTTCGTCAGAGGAGAGTGAAGTCAGAAGGAGGCACGTCTCCAAGGTTTCTCTTGGAGACATAAAAGAACCTAGGAAGGGTGCATGCTGAGCGGGTCCTCACATCCCGCTTATTTTGCTAGCCAAGACAAACATCGCAGCTCATATCTAACGTTTGAAAAGCAGGGCCAAATAAAATGATGGATTAATAAGTCCAAGGACAGAATAATAGAAGGAAAATATATTATAGAGAACGAGGCCCATGTCAGTCTGAAGGGCGGGGTGCCAGGGGGAAGCTGAAATGAAAATGGAAAGAAGAAGTGTGCCATAGCAACCTTCAATAAAAATCCCTCCTGTAGTCATGCTAAATATTAATTAATGTTACCCAAGACCCCTATGGGACTATTATGAGAGAAGCAGGTATCCAGACCATTTAAGATTCGTCTCGTTACAACCTACACTACGGGCATCATGGACAGAACACCAGGCTAAATGCTCCCTCTATAATTATTGGTAATAATATTCCACGCACATTTCTAGCTTCCATCATCATCCATGATGAGGCTAATCCAGTCCTTTCTGCATGAACTGGTATAATACCCAAAGCAGCAGGGCAGAATACCATCAGGCATGGGTTTACCGCTGGAAAACCTAGTGTCACAGAGTTCATTTCTAGAAAATAGACTCAGGATGGAAGGGGTTTGAACCGACCATGCAGACACACACCTGTAACATCCTCTGAGGGGACGCACTCAGTGACCATGTCTCAGAACAGTGTCACGGAGTCCCAGGAAGCCATCCTGAGTACCCTTCTACAGAACTAAGAAAATATTCTCTAGTCAAGAGGCAGCTCTTTAATGAGAGATGAAGTGATCTGAATTCTGTGTCATGTCAGCCACAGACACACAGTAATGTTGTGTGGGCCATTCTGGGCTCCGTTTCATAGATGATAAAGGTTGGAAGATAGCCTTTCTCTATTAAAGAAAACCCTCCAGGAATGAATGCCATTTTCAAATCTGTGAGTGGCCTAGAGACAAATAGTTTCTCTATTGTTTTTTGGGGTTTTTTAAATTTTAAATTAAAAAACTTGAACTCTGAGATTATAGCAAAGAGAATATAGTTGGGCCCACATTATTTTGAGAGTGAGAGCATGGGGAAGGTTCAGAAAGAGAGGGAAAGAGAGAGTTCCAAGCAGGCTCCATGCTATCAGCGCAGAACCAGACACAGAACTCAAACTCACAAACTGTGAGATTATGACCTGAGCCAGAATCAAGAGTCACATACTTAAAGTAACCAGCCAAGCCACCCCGGTGCCCCTCTATTACTTTTTAAAACAAGGTGAATGGACCAATAGTGTCACATCACAAGCAACAAATCATTATTTAAGTGAATTTGTTCAAGACTCTTATAACAGAATTTAATAGAAGGGAAAGTCAGGAAATTTCCAGAAAGGACTCAGTTGTGACATAGAAAACCTGTCATACATGCTGGACCCTTCTTGAACTCTGAGATTATAGCAAAGAGAATATAGTTGGGCCCACATTAGAGGAAAATGCAGCATATGAAAATTCAGATTTACAAACCAGATCAATTAATGGGTGATTATTCATACTATAAAAGGATTTATCGCTTTACAAATGGATTCCCTGCAGGGTTCCATTTTAATAACTGAGCTTTCTCAGTGTCAGGAGCCACTGCCAATTAAGAGTCCATCAGAAGTGGAGATAAAGCACCTCTGAAATTAAAACGTGTGTCGATGGGAAATCACTGGTAGGGTTACAAAATCGGCATTACATGCCATCCTGTAGGGACACAGATTTTTTTTCCCACGTGCCTTTATTGAACACCTACTACAAACCCGACTGGTCCTAAAGAGTCACTGTCAGGGGAATCTTAAAAAATCAAATACACGGTTTTGTCTCTGGGACCTCCACAGGGCGTTGCAGCGAAAGGGTGTGAAGGAGAGACCCTCTCCGCTTGCGAGGGGAGGGCACTGATTTCTCGTCCATGCACATTGTCACTCCCCTTTCACTAAATGTCACAGAGGCTCCCCAGTCATGCCTTCAGCCACAGAATGCCCTCAGGCACATTCCCGACTCCTTTGTCCCGCCCACCCAACACACCACTCACTGAGAACCTTTCAGATGTTCAGAAGCTTTGCTGGAATCTCTTACGACATGGCGACATGTGTACTAGCGCTGTCATGAGTTTAGGTCTTTCGGGTAAGGAGGAAATTGAGGCAGGAAGAAACGAAGAGGCAGATCTTTTAATACCGACTCCATGTATCTCTCTTTATTATTATTTTTCCCCTAATATACTATCATTTTGTTGTTGTGGTTGTTTTTCATGTATCTCTCTTTAAATAAGTCTCTTTGGAGACAGACCACTTGATGTCTACTCTCTGAACCCTGCTTTTTCTTACCCTCAGTGTTTTCCCTCTTTTCCCTCTGGATCTTCACCCTCTGCCCGCGTCCTCAGGAAAGGACTCACTCTTTGTCAGGGTCTGCTTCCATCTGTTCCCTGGAATCTGTCTCCCCAAGGACTCTGCCTTGTCCAGAGGTAGGATTTTATAACAGGAAGGGCGGTGAGTTAAAGTCCAGCCCAAAGATTCCAACGACTGTGGGAAAGGTTCTCTAACGAAGTAAAGAGCGTTCTCCACTGGAGGCTTGAGGAGAGGAGGTTTGGAACCATTGTGGCTGGATTGATAAGGCATCAACAACAAGGTGAATAAAAGAACTATTCTTTGTTGTAGCTGGTTTCACTAGGGTTCAGCTGATGAGGCTACGCAAAACCCTAACGTCCAATCAGCTCGTTTTTCATTATTTTCTTCAGCAGCTTTCGGTTGTCTGAGAATGTGAGAAGGGAAAGCCCTCTTGGAAGTTGCTCCTCACTGACAAAGGGGTTAAATGTAACGAGATGGAGGGACCTGGATTAGACAGCAGACACATCAGAATGGTTGGAATGGCCGGCCTCAAGTCCATACCCAAGAGGCAAAGTGACACAGCAGGTGGTCTGGCCGCCCCCACAACTGGAACCTTTAGGAAGGCATCTGATCTGCTGACTCTGATGGTGAGCGATGGGGAAGGTGGGCAGCGGAGTTTCCAAGGTGAAGGCCAGAGTTTCAGATGTGAACGTGCACCAGTGTAGCTGTGTGGTCTCTGGTATGGCCGACAGGTGTGTTTGAGGTCAAGTGGAAATGAAGTGATCTGGAGGAATGTTAAAGCCCCTAAAAATGGCATAGAGAGAGAGAGAGAGAGAGAATGGGACAGGCACTGAAGTCATTCTGTAAGGTAAATGGAAGTGAATTTGAAAAGCATGACTCAAGTTTCCATTAAAATGCCCCTGGGACGAAAGATTACAAGAAGATATGCAACAATTCTCAGCTACTTCATATTAGTGTAATGCACTGGGGACCTCAAATAAGGTTGCATTGCCCACCAAATTTCCATGGATGCCATTAGTATTCAATTGACAGGTATTTTGGATATAGTTTGCGTAGCATAAACAATCTGAATATCAACCGTGTCAGATACTGTACTTAGCACAGTTCTGCAGCTGAAAATAAACAGCTACCTGCCCTTCAGGTGGTAAGCCCAGTGAAGGGGGAAGAAGCGTCAATTTCAGCCGGCTGTCATAAGTACTAATGTGTGTGCTCATAGAAAGAATGCTTAACTCAGTCTCTAAAATCGTGAAAGCCTTCCTGGATGAGGCAGCATCTGAGCTGGGATTGGAAGGTAATTTGAATTAAAGAAGTCGAAGGTGGTAAGTGATAGATGTTGGCAAGGAAGTAGCAGGAAGGGAGACCCGGAAGCAGAAAGGAGCAGGATCCCCCGAAGGAATCAGGTGTGGAGGTGACGAGGAAGTCGGACTGGGAGGAAGGGAGCGGTAAGCACTAAATGGACAGGGACCTCTTGAGTCCCTCCAAGGAGCTGCCATTTTATCTTGAGAGCACAGAAAACAATTAAGAGTTTTTTACACTGGAGGAGTGACATGAAAGCCCATTCTCATTGCTGTTTAGAGAGCACATTAGTCTGAAGATGGCTGGCCTGCATATATCACATCCAGTTACACCAGTGAGGGCGAGGGAAGGATGGAAGCTAATACCCAACACTTCTGGCTCGTGCATATAGAAAGGTCTTGGCACAAATCGCAGACATGTGAGCAGTTGGTTAGGGGGGGCAGTAGGCGGCCGCTGGTCCTGGCTCGGGCATGTTGAGTTGGAGGCATCAGTAAGATATGCAGGTGAGCACGGTCAGTGGACAGACATGAAGTCAGATCAGGCGAGGGCTCTGGAATGCAAACATGGGATGCTTACATCCTTCGAGTAGCCGAAGCCCTGGGGATGAAGGCGTGGAGAAGGGGATAGGGAATAACCATGGTAGAAATTCAGGCACAAGACTACGCCAGTGTCGCAGTCTGAAAGATCATAGCTGTGGGGGTGAGAGGGTGTGGGCGCCCTTGAGGAAATGTTATAGAGGTGATTCCGGATTTTCCATTGGTGAAGCTTCAGGGTGTCTGTAATCATTAGACATGCTGGCTTGACCCATGTGCTTTAGAACGCAATCTTCTCGAGGCACCTGGGTGGCTCAGTTGGTTGAGTCACTGACTCTTGGTTGCAGCTCAGGTCATGATCTCATGGCTTGTGGATTCGAGACCCATGTTAGGCTCTGTGCTGATAGCACAGATCCCACTTGAAATTCGCTGTCTCCCTCTCTCTCTCTCTGCCCCTTGCATGCTCTCCTCTCTCTCTCAAAAATAAATAAATAAGCAAACACACACACAAAAGAAGAAGTCATTGTTGTGTTGTATCCTTAGGGTATGATGAAGCCAGTTTGGAGATCCCAAAACGGAAGACCCCGGCCCCCCAACCAGTGACTAGCAGAATTCACGGCCACCATGATACAAGGGAATTTTCTGCCACATACAGTCATCTAGGGCCTGAGGCTAAAATCATATAATACAAGCAAGTCTTGAAAGTATGAGCTGCCAACAGATGGACCATTTTATAGCAAAGACGAATATTCACTGACCTCCAGTGCATCTCAGTAATTAAGTAATTAGCTCTTCTTCATTGTCCTCCAGTTGGCCAAAAGTCTGGTTCTTTCAGTCAGTTTCTCAGGGAAAGCCTCTGCCTTTTTTTTTTTAAGTTTTTTATGGTTTTTATTTATTTTTGAGAGACAGAGACAGTGTGAGCAAGGGAGGGTCAGAGATAGAGGGAGACACAGAATCTGAAGCAGGCTCCAGGCTCTGAGCTAGCTGTCAGCACAGAGCCTGATGCAGGGCTCGAACCCACAAACCATGAGATCATGACCTGAGCCAAAGCCGGACGCCTAACCAACTGAGCCACCCAGGCACCCTGCCTCTGCCTTTTGGAAAACCAAAATATACTCTCCATTTTTTAGGAAAGACACCATCCACATAGCTTACTAAAATCCAGCGTACCGAATGTCTGTCCTCCACGGAGTGCACCCAGTACCTCTTTAGCAATTATCCTTTTTCTTAATTCTTGTCTCAGTCTGGAGGAATGGCAGTTTCCCACTCTCCAGTCTGAACCGGCCTGACTCTGGTCAGTAATGTGTCTCTAGAACCTCCTTACCCTGCTTGAACTCACTCGCCTTGGTCTTCTGCCCACAGTCCTTCTTCAACCAGCTCCCTGTACTCTCCAGCCCTGCCTCCACTCTTAACTACTAACTCACTCACAGCCCTGGAGCGCCTGGGTGGCTCAGTCGATTGAGCCTCCCACTTGGATCAGGTCATGATCTCAAGGTTCATGAGTTCGAGCCCCACATTGGGCTCTGTGATGACAGTTCAGAGCCTGGAGCCTGCTTCAGATTCTGTGTCTCCTTCTCTCTCTGCACCTCCCCACTCATGTGCTCTCGCTCTCTCTCTCTCTCTCTCTCTCTCTCTCAAATATAAATAAACAAAAAAATCTAACTTGCTCACAACTCCAAAAAAGGCTATAAACTCTAGAATCAGCATTTTAAATCTTTGCCTCCTCTTTTGATAGTTGCTTGGGTTAGGAGAGTTCTTAGTTTTCCCATCCATCAAATGGGGATAATACATGTTCCGACAGAGCCTGACACATGCCAACAGCTCAGTAAACCTTAGCTATTTATTGTTCTCTTCATTGCTGGAATGAAAATCCCAGCTCCATGTTCTGTAGCTGTGAAATAGAAGGCCGGGCACTAACACTCTGAGCCTCAGCATTCCCATTTGGAAAATGGGGATTATAATGCCTGCCTGTCTCCTAGCAGTAAGAGGTTCTAGCTGGAGACCATAAACCAAGTACCTTGCATCTTACAGAGATTTATGGAAATGTTACTTTGTCACTTTATTTTAATATGCTGCCTTGCCTAGGTATTATCACCAAAAGACCAACAGTCAGTGCCTGGAATGTTTGCTGAGGCTATAGAAGATGTGAGAAGTGGGAAACTTGACTTTAATTTTGTCACCCACCTGCCTTGGATACCTGATGTTTGAAGGGTACTCAAAGATCATCTAACTTTTATTTCAGGCTAAACTCTCAAAAAGTTACATACTTGAACCATGAATACTTAGCTCCCACTAACATGTCGTCTCTGAAGTGTTTAGTAACACGAGCCTATTGCAGTTAAGGGGAAATCTCAGAAATGACCATGGGAAGCATGTTCTGTCTCATTGATAGAGTTCCCACGGAAAAAAAAACATGGCCATTCTTCTGCTGGGCATTTTAAGGAGTCACACATCCACACAGCAAATGCCAGCGGAAAAAAAAGAAAGAAAGAAAAAGAAAAACACAAAAGACACAAAAAACAAAAGCATCGCTAGGACTACATTCATTTCCTCTTTACGTAGTTAGGATTCTACCCATGATGCAATGGACGCTGTGTAACACATTCTCCCTCTCTCCCTTACCTTTTACTTTGGCTTGTTAAAAAGATGACACACGGGGCACCTGAGTGGCCTAATCAGTTGAGCATCCAGCTTTGGCTCAGGTCATGATCTTGCATTTGTGGGTTCGAGCCCCACATCAGGCTCTGTGCTGACAGCTCAGAGCCTGGAGCCTGCCTCGGACTCTGTGTCTCCCTCTCTCTCTGACCCTCTCCTGCTCATGGTGTCTCTCTCTCTCTCTCTCAAAAAATACATCAATACACTAAAAAAAAAAGAAAAGAAAAGAAAAGATTACACATGGTCTGGAACGGGCCAGTGACGGGAACTCATATTGAGTGGAGATGAGCTTCTCATCGCTCCGTCTTGTAGACTGTCTCCTTCTCCACCTGGCATATCACTCCCTCCCTGCTTGTACACAATCTCTCCTCGTAACTTACTATCCGGCCCAGGTGTGCCTCATGACCTTGTTTCAGATTCAACTCCCATCACTGACCAGACAAATTCTTTCCTTTCCTTTAGTTCAGTTTCCAGAGGGAAGGGATGTGACGGCCTCCCCAAGCATTTTGCACATCTGTTGGGCACAGCCTCTGGCCAGGCCACCACGTCTGCTGGCGGACTGGAGAGGGGCCCCCTGGAGTGGGGGACCGTGCCCAGCTAGGCCAGGCCAGACCTGCAGACGCAGAACGTGGTGTCCAGGCAACTCCCCTTCCTGGCATGTGCTCTTTTGCCTTGTACTACTGTTGGTCTGTCTTTCTGTGGTACATAGAAGGTTTATGCTATCAACCTCTAAGCCTTTTCCAGCACAGCCATTTAAAAAAAATTTTTTTTATGTTTATTTATTTTTGAGAGACAGAGAGAAACAGCCTGAGCAGGGGAGGGTCAGAGAGAGAGGGAGACACAGAATCTGAAGACAGGCTCCAGGCTCTGAGCTAGCTGTCAGCACTGAGCCCGATGTGGGGCCTGAATGCATGAACCGCAAGATCATGACCTGAGCCGAAGCCAGACACTCAACCCACTGAGCCAGCCAGGTGCCCCAAGAGCAGCCATTTTTTTTAAACAATGAATTAGTACATTTATTTAGAAACCTTTTTGAGCAAACACTAAATCAGACTTATAAACTGTTCTTTACAAAAAATTAAAATAAAATCTAGTCAACTGAGAGGTTTTCTTAAGGAGCCTGATGAATGGCAGTTTTATTATGATAAAAGGTCTCTCCAGCATCATCCACAAGTGATGTTCGTGGTACAAAGTGTTCATGGGACAGTGTGGCTTCCGGTTTCCCAAGCGAGATGTTAAAGTCCTGAGTAACAAGGCGATGCGCGTAGACTGGAGTCAGCTCAGGTGGGTTCTCATGAGCTGATTGTTAAACTTTCATGTGTTTTGTTAATTTGGCTTCTTCTATGTGGTTGTTATTTAGGTCAACTCATAACTACATAACTTATATTAAAACAAACTGAGCCTGGATGGCTCAGTCATTTAAGCATCTAACTCTTGATTTCTGCTCAGGTCATGATCTCATGGTTTATGGGTTTGAGCCCTGCATTGGGCTCTGTGCGGACAGCAGGGAGCCTGCTTCAGATTCTCTCTCTGCCCTTCCTCTGCTTATGCTCAGTCTCTCTCTCAAAATAAATACATAAACTTAAAAAAAAAAAAAGTAATTAATATTCAAAATCACTGTTTTTTAGTTTATGACATTTTACCCCATCTCTGCTTCTGAGGTTACTGATATGCATTGTGTCTGTGTGGTTTAAATCCTCCTGCACATTGCTTCCCACGTCCATGTTCAGTGACATCCTGAAATCCCAGACAGCGGAAGTATTTACGTCATGAAAATAGATACATGCCGCAGATCAGCCCTTCCCCCACTGATGCCCTCTTCCTGGAGAGCAATTGTTAAACATTTACCAACACCTCACTGGGCATCTGCTTTATGAATTAAAAGTAAAACTTTCAAATTTGCAATTACTTTGGAGTTATATAAAAAATACTTCAGGGGCACCTGGGTGGTTCAGTTGCTTATGCATCTGACTCTTGATTTTGGCTCAGGTCATGACCTCATGGTTTATGAGATTTAGTCCCACTAGTACAGAGCCTGCTTGGGATTCTATTTCCTTCTCTCTCTCTCTGTCCTCCCCACTGTCAAATAAGTAAACTTTAAAAATATGACAAAAATACATTAAAAAAAGAACGTTGTTCTAACCATGGGTTTCTTATCATTCCTTTAAATTTATTCACCAATAAACACCAACATCTTTGTATATCACCTCCTCCATTGAAAAGTCCTACCATAAAACCATCTCAGAATGCATTATTTTAGGGAAGAGGAGGTGGCTAAAGGTCTCTGAAGCTTATTCACATAAACCCATATGCAGACACCTGTACAAAGTGTCCAACCAGATATAGCGGGACACTCGCCCAATGATGGAATTTGAACTTCTTGAAACAATTATAACTTATGTTCAAATCCAGGTGTTTTACTGTCTCCACTTCTACACATACTCATGAATACCAATGAAAAGGTATACTATTTACTCCTCAGTTTTGATTCATGATGACCTCCTTAGCGACCAAACAAATTAATCCAAATTATAACCTTTTGAAGCGTTACTACATTAATGGGATGTGGAAAAAGATTACTCATTGAATCTCTTGTTCATGTATCTTGTCACTGAAGAGATTGTCAGAGTGGTTGAATGTTTCAAATGTTCTTATAAAACATATGGACAGAGTGACAGCAGATAGAAAATATATGTAACCTAATCGCACTTGGAAAATATATGTAGTGGGGGGGGGGAGCAAGGAGCTTTGTGAACCTGGCAAACAGGCAAGGTGGGTCTGCCCTAAGTCGATTTGTATGATGAGCTCAGGAGCTTCCCAGGAAGGTCTCATCTGAATGGAAAAGAGAACCAAGCCCAAACTCAGTCGGGAAAGGAGCCAGGGAGAGGTGATTATGAGTACATCAGAGCATCTGTCACTTGGACAAGCTCCTGGCCTCGTCCTCCACCCCTGTGTCCTGTCCTGAGGCGAGCTGGGATCCTGTAAGTAAAAATGGTAGAGCCGCTCAGGAGATCCATTCTGAGACTATAGAGCACATCCGTTATTGCTTTGGGAGCCCTCGAGTGCAAGAGAAGGCGAAAGAGAAGAAAAGCGTGCCCCTCCTTTCACAACAGGATTCTGAACAGCTGTGGTATCTCCTGGGTCCTTGGCCATTGGTGGTTCAGGAGCAGTGGGCGCAGGGCCTTGCCAGAGAAGCAGCCGGGCCCAGCAGAGGCTGCCATCCCTCTAGAAAGACGACTGGGCTGGGCAGACACATCGATATCTAGTGGAAGAGGAAGAGGTAGACATTGGACGCGGTCCACACGCCAAGCACAGGACACAGGGCGCCGTATCAGAAAAGCAGAAATGAAGATGATGCCTGGTAACTAACTTGACTTTTTCTTTGGATTCGCCAGCTGTGCTAGGGAAGGATTTCTGAGAAATCTGGGGGAAGGGGAAGAGCTCGCAGAGGCCTACAGTCTTGCATTGGTGGGTGGTGATGAGACTTAGAAAAAAGAGTTGCATCTTTTCCTGTCGGAAGATTCCCGGTGTCGCTGTGACTCATAAAGAGCCAAGGGCACACTCTCACCTCGGCTGCCAACGCCGGCCGACCTCTGCCATGGAGGTGGACACCGGAAGCCCCAGGCTGGGCTGGTTATTGGGTTACTGCCCCAAACAAGGGGAAAGCCACTTGCTAACTTCAGGGGAGGCATGTGAAAACGCTCACCATTCGACTTGTGGTGCCCTGAGAATGTCCACGCTCGGCCTAGAGGTACCAGCAAGAGGTTCATTTTCCCGGAGCGTTTGGAAGCCACCTTGAGTACTGCAGCGCGAGCCACCTGGGCGCCTTGTGTGATAAGCTCTACGAAGAGAGACACAGGGCTGGTCTGTGCTCTCTCTGTGAAGCGCAAAGACTGTTGGAAGGGCAGAGACGATGAAAAATCGAGGCTGGCTCCCAGAGGACGTAATTAGGATGGAGAAATGAGCCCCTCCCACCAACACCTGTCAGAGCCGCACAAACAGCGTCTTTGTGCAAGTTAGAAAAAAAAGCAGCCTCTCTGGGTGGCTGAGTGGCGAGGACACACGCCTTTCTCCGGCGGACAAGCCCTCGTGGGGGCGCAGCCTGGCAAACAGGGAACAGGCCCCCAGTCCCGCAGGGGCCATGTGCAAAGGCGCTACCGTCTGGGGCAGCCCACCCAATGTAACGTGCCAGGAGAGGGGGTTTCGCAGAAGGCACCCCATGTTAAGAGCCAGGAGGAAACCTGGAGGATGTGCACTTGGAGCTATGAGCTGGAGGCTTTGCTTGACCCGAAACATGAAGACTGTGTGGCTGGCGGAGCAGCCCGGGGAACTGGCCGCTCCCTCTGGCCAGACGGTACATGCAGCGCGCTGCTCCTCAGCCCCACACAGCTGCCTGTCATAAAGGACACAAAAGGCAAGGAAAATTACATCTTAAAAACCAGAAGGTGCCAAAGCCGTACCTGGAAAAAATCACCGAGGGCCCGAATGGATCCTGGAACTGATGGAGTTTCATCTTCTCACAAGAGAGGCTAAGAAGTCCACCAGCGTCCTGGCTTCTCCTTGTGCCCGGGGGCCCTGGGGAGGGCGGCCTCATGCATCGCTGAGCCCTCCTGCAACAGGGACCCTGGACGGTGAGGTCCAAAGGAGAAGGAGACTTTGACAGAGAGGACATGGACACGTAGGGAGGTGGCAAATCGAGAGAGTGTTACGTACACCATCGGGGGCTCCGCCACGTCTGGGCAGATGGAGAAATGAGAAAGAAGAGCCTACCATGCTTCTATGTGCATGACTCCGAAGACCAAGATATACTTAGGGGAACAGAGAGCTCGACAGCAAGCGTGCTGCTTGCTAAAGGGGAGGAATCCTTTTGAGAACAGAGTAGTGATTCCCATTGCATTTTGTCTCCTGGTTAGAACCCCATGGGCTCGTGCATGAGTCCAAAGGTGGGGAAGGGGAGGGAGTGGGGGGAAGGGAAGTTGGAGGCACTATTGAATAGAACCAGGACTGCTACTGAGCTGTGAGACAGTGATCACAAGTAGCCACATGTTTCAGACCCTACACATAGGACGGTGGCACAAAAAAGGGGGCAAGCTTCCCTACTCTAGAAATCCCTTGTGGTTTGGGCCCCTCAGGTGGAGGTGCAGGGTTTCAGTGTCTCCTGAAGGTGCTGGTACTCTCCCAAAGCAGTGAAGGAAGCCACACCCCACAGAGGGGACCCCAGGCCTGGGGACTTGCGGGGTCAGCAGATGGACAGTGCCCGTGGAACCAACATGACTGAAATAGAAGGATACTCGCCGAGCCACATGTATGAGCATATGCGACCCGCCCCTTGGGACCTAAAGGTGACTGGAGGGAAACATGGGGACCTCTGTAGAGGCCTGGGGTCCAGCATTCACAGACCACCAAAGGGCCGGTAGAGCGCGACTGCTCGGAGAGTCTCTCTTCTGAGGACGCACGGCTATTCTGACAGTTGGGAGAAGAGGTAAAAGCCGAGATTAGATCCATAATCAAAGATGATTTTCAGCATCCTAAAAGTGCTTTCTGCCTTCCTGAACCCAAACTGTGAAATGTAAAAATATTCAGACGGCTCACCCGAAAGTGCGTTGCCTGTCGCCTGTGACTCCCGGGCCTCACTCCTCACCAGCCTTGTCTGTCGCCGGAACACGCCAAGCCTGGCCTCACCCAAGGGCCCTTGCATTTGCTTTTCCCTCTCTCTGGAATATTCTCCCTCCAAGCTGTGCGGAGTGGGCTCCTTCTTGTCATTCACATCTCAGCCTAAATGCCATTTCCTCGGAGAGGCTTTTCTCTGACTGTACGATTTTTTAGCCCATCTTTCCACCCACAGCTACTCCCGCACATTATGGAGTTTTATGGTTTTAATGACACTTATCATTAGCTGAAATTATCTTGTTTGATTTTTTTTTTAAGTTACTTATCTATTGCCTGTCTATCTCCAACAAAATGTTAAGTACCAAAAAAGCCAGGGCATTTGTCTGTCTTATTCCCAGCTGTATTCCCTGGCACATTACCGCCTGGCACGTACCGTGTGCTCTTTAAGAATTAGTTGAATCAATTAATTTTAAACATTCATTTTCAATTTCCCTGCAGTTGGAGGAAATACTCCGCATAGGTCCAAATTTTTTTTAAAAAAGTGTCTCTAGACCCTCCTCATCCATTTTCCAGGTAAAAGAGAACAAGAACCTCTCCCTTAAATTTAGCCTGGGCTTGTGGTTTGTTTATGTGTGCCGATAGATTGCTTTCAAATTCACATCTCTGACATCTTTGCACACTCACCCTTTGCACACATCAGTACATTAACATTCATTTTGCTAGAACATCAGGTGTCTCCACTGTTCTGACTGTGCCTTCTCTAACCCAGTGCCGCTAAAACAACACGTCGCTAATGAGAATTTGTAACCTATCAGCAACGAGTAGGACAACCTTTTACCCCATTAGCAATGCTAACATGGGGTGCACACCTTGTGGCAATTCTGATCCTCAGAATTGTGCCTGCTTTAAAAATATTTGTAGCAGGAGACTGCCTTTGAAAGAGAATTCAGGGGCACCTGGGTGGCTCATTTGGTTAAGCGTCCGACTTCGGCTCAGGTCATGATCTCATAGTTCGTGGGTTCGAGCCCCGCATCAGGCTCTGTGCTGACAGCTAGCTCAGAGCCTGGAGCCTGCTTCGGATTCTGTGTCTCCCTTTCTCTCTGACCCTCCCCTGCTCACGCTGTCTCTCTCTGTCTCTCAAAAATTAAAAAAAAAAAAAAAAGGAAAAGAAAAAGATTTCGGATCCCTCCTTGTGTTCTAGTAACTTTGCATACCCACTGGGATTAGTTCTAATGTTCTCCAAGTCCTTTCAGGTGACTGGTTTGGCACCGAGGGAGCTTCTGAGGCGCACTGCTGAATCATCTTCATTGGGAAGTTTTAAGAATAGAATAGGTAACTGCCTATGCTAGATGAGATGTCACAGCACTCAGACGCCAGGGATAGAAACCAATTCACCCCTTGGGATTTGCTGTAGGAAGGTGATTTTGCTACCTTTGGATCATAATTAGTCCTCCTCTAAAACCGTCAAGCTTTTTTAAAGTTTATTTATTATTTTTTAATGCTTATTTATTTTTGAGAGAGAGAGAGAGGGAGAGAACAAGTAGGGGAGTGGCAGAGAGAGGGAGACACAGAAGCTGAAACAGGCTCCAGGCTCTGAGCTGTCAGCACAGAGCCCGATGAGGGGCTCAAACTTAGGAGCCATGAGATCATGTCCTGAGCTGAAATCAAGAGTTGGACACTTAACTGACTGAGCCACCCAGGTGCCCCTAAAATTGTCAAGTTTTACTCTTAACAAACAAAATTATCTTCCAAAAAACTTGGGAGTGGATATATATTATATATGTATATATATTATATATTATATGTGTATTTTATATGTGTATATATTATATACATGATATATATTATATGTAATATACATTTACATTTCTATATAATATGCATTATATACATTTCCGTTTATATATGTTTTCCACCAGTTAGGAACGCCAGCAGAATTTTGAAAGGATGGTGTTTTTTTTTTTGAATGGATATTTAAGACCAAAAAAGACCAGTGACTTTTGGGGATATTTCCTGATGTGTTTGGCATTTTTATTGTTTTTCTTTTTTCATGTAAATCATCCCCTAGTAACTAGTGTGCGGAATTTCTGAAATTCATTTACTGCCATTGTGCTGTATTGTCCCACAGATTGTTTCTAGAACCTTCTGACGTGTGGCAGCTGTGTTTCAACAAGTCCAAGTGTCCCATATGAAAGTAACCAGAGACACTGACACACTCGTCTCTGCAGGTCCTTCCTGGGCGTGGTGTGCCAGCCCTGGCACAGTCTTCCATAAAGTACTTTTCCTTTCTCCTCCGTGTGCTGATGTCTTCTCGAAGTAGACGTAGAACCGTCACATGTTTATGTTTGTGGATCCCTGTCTTCACGGACGCAGCCCTCCACAAAGGGCAAGCGTACCAAAATCTGCACTCCAGTGCCATTTTTACAGAGCATAGAGCACCTAACACGTTAATCCGTGCAAAGCGATCTCTCAGATTCCCAAAGGAGGAAGTAGTTAAAGTTTGGCGTTCTCTCTGATGCCGTGGACTCTGGGTAGTGTAGTAATAGCTAATGGCCTAACGTCCCAATGCACGTGATTACTGGGGAATGGCTCACAAACAGTATTTTATTATAGTAAGATTGCACTGTGCTTACAGCAAATACCCCTGGGTCCCCTCCAAAGCCCAAAGAATGTAGTTAGGTAACCAAATCTCCTTCAGCAATTGTGTCGTGAAAAACGAGGAATTTGCGGGGGAAAAAAGTTCTTTGCTTATCATAAAAGGTGTAGAGAGGGAGAGTAACCTGAAAAAGCTACACTTTCAGAGTCCCGTTTGTCAGTAAAATGATGTGCTGTGCAATCTCGAAAGAAGGTATAAAAATTCGCACGTTGTATTACCTCCCTGCCTGTCAAGTCACGTACATCTTGCAAGCTGGGCGTCCAAGGATGCAGCTTTAAAAGGAAGGCACATGGTGTCCTTGGTCATATTTCAAGATTTAAGTCCAAGCTTTGCAGACAACCAAGTTTACAACACTTTTGAGAGAGACCTTTATCAAAGAACGTAAATTATTTCGTGTACTGGCTATGGATTCCATATTTCAGTGGACATACGTGTTATAGATGGAGTAAAGATCTGGAGAGAGGTTTAGAGAGAATGCCTAGGGTCGCATTTCACTGTCCCAACTTTGCTTTCCTTACTAGAGGAAGTATGCTTTCCAAAGACGCTTTACTTAAGAGTTCTAGGACTCTGGTAGAAGCCAAGAGCCTGCATTTATCTGACATTCCATTTCTCCCCAAAGCCCACTACTGACAAAACCTGGGCCTTGAGGAACTTTCACTTTTAATTAAAATAGTGACACCAAAAGCTTTTAATGATTCCCCAGATGCTATTATAAAGTACAGGGTAAATGTTAGAGCTGGGGCCCATCTTTGGGGAATGACTACAATTTGGAAGTAATATTTTCCACACTGTTTTGTCCATTGCCTTCCTCTGGCCTTCCCACAGGAGTTCACCAGGCACTGGGCCACATCTAACCTCAGCCCCTTGCTGAAGGAACCTCTTTGTAGCATCAAACACCAGAACGGGACGTTTTTCCAAACAGAAAGAAAAAAGTGTTAAAATGTTCAACGCTGTCTTTCCAATTTCTGGCTTTCTTCTGGACTCCATTGTCTTACTTACTTTAGATAAGGATATTGTCTCCTCCCCCAGAGCACCTTGAAAAACTTACACATTATCAGTCCTCAGTGAAGTCTGGATTTATGGAGTATTTACTGCCGGAAAATGATGATACTGAAACCTTCTTTTTAATCTGGGCTTGATCCTTGTCAGTCTAGTTGTGCATGAATATGGTTAGTAGATCGACATGGATCATGTCTATTGATGGACAAATAGATGTTGCTTTGAAAAGGAAGAGTTAAGGATTATCCTGCAATAAAAAACCCTTGCTATCTACCCCTTATTTCTGAACCTAAACCTTGCCTGTTTTTCTCAGGCAAAGAAAATTAGAAACAGTTCCTGAAAAATTGCCATTTGGATCAGCTACTTTCATTTACCCCACAAATTCTTTTGATGATACTTAGAATGTGCAAGGTACTGTTCTATGCAAGAGAGATGCACAGAACACAGAATCAAGCACGCTTTCCTCCCATAGCTCACCACCCTGTGGGAGGCTGGGTGTGCTAGGGAAGGGCCTCCAGCTGGCAGAGAAGCCGAGTGTGGGCCCTGAGGGGGCACCTCTAAGGGGGAACTTGTATAGCATGCTTGGAAATGAAGATGTTGACTGATTTGACTGAAGATTAATCTGCAGGGAGGAATAAAGAGAGAGAGGAGCAGGGCTAGGAATAGAGGTGAGGCTACAGGGCTTGGAACGTCAGGCTTAAGGTCTGGGTATTGCATCCTAAGCCATGGGAGGTTACTGGGGGCTTTGCTAGGACAGTGACCATCGTGATAAAATATCTCCCTTTCATGTTTCCTGCTGAGGAGGTCTTCAGTTTAGAAACTCAAAGTATTCGGGAGACTTTTAACAACATCCCCAGGATCACCAAAATCTTGTGAGGACACGGAGCTTTTAAAACTAACAAAATCACAGCAAAGGGGGCAGAAATTACACTGAAAACCTGCATTTTCCACTTCAAGGAGCCATGCGCTGGGGCACCTGGGTGGCTCAGCCAGTTAAACACACAACTCTCAATCTCAGCTCAGGTCTTGATCTCACGGCCAAGGGTTCAAGCCCTGCATTGGGCTCTGTGCTGGGTGAGAAGCCTACTTAAAAAAGAAGGAGAACAACAAGAAGGAGAAGAAGGAGGAGGAAGAGGAGGGAGAGGGGGAAGCGAAAGGCGAGGGGGAGGAGGAGAGGAGAAGGAGAAAAGGAAGAAGAAGGAGGGGAAGGAGGAGGAGGAGAAAGAAGTTATGTGCTTAGTCATGGTTCTTCTTAGCACAATCACAGTGTAGAAGAGGTTTGTGTTAGGTGTCCCCCTACCCAGAATACCACAGCCCCCCTCACCCCTGCATCTCTTCAGCTCCCAGCCCAGCCTCACCTGGAAAAAGACGAGCTCTCCACCCTCACCTAGCCAATAACTAGCATACGTAAGGCTGTAACAAAGGTGAAGTGGCAGAGTATTCTATAAAATTAATGTCCGAATAAGTGGAAGGCTTCTTCAGGTGTGATTCAGGGGCAGATTTTAATCTTCTTGCCCTTTCATCCTCCTCCGCTCCCCCCTCAAACTCCACCTGATTGTTTATCCATGAAATTCCTGGGAACCAAAAACCTTTTAGTGGCCATAGTTGGGCCTAAGGTCATGAATATCCAAGGAAGGAAGAAAACCTTGAACTATACTTATAGTAAGATGTAATGACCCATATGTAGAATAGTGTATCTGTCAGGTTCAGGCAGGAAATAGATGGCATGCTCAAATTAGGGTCCTTCCATGAGAACTTAATAAATTTAGTAAAGAGACTGTTTACAGAGTTGTAGGCAAGCCGTAGGGTTAGCACCGCACCCTGACCCTGACATCCTAAAAGCACAGCTGTTTCCATTTCTAGGCCCAAGTGAGGGGGGGTGGGAGCAGGTACTGAAACCTAAATGAGGGAGTCCTGCAGAGAGGGGTGTCAAGAGAGAGGCTCAGACCTTCAGACAAGGGACACCGCTGGTTCAAGGCGACTGCAGAGACGAAGTCAAGGAAATAAACATGGTGATGTCACTTCTGTCACTCCCTTCACTTTCTCTGGGGCTCCCCGTTGGCTTGACTCAACGAGAAATGGAAGAGCAAGGGCGTCTATTGATGAAGTTGTTGTAAGTCAGCTTTTCTGTGCAGAGGCAGGGAGAAAGGAGTGCAGGGCAGATTTGGAGGGGTGAGTGGCAGACCCAGCACAAGAGGGAGAAAGAAAGCGAAAGTAGAAGCAGCAAGCTCGGCGGAAAGGTGGGAGATATTCGAGGAGGACTAAAATGTACCGTTCCAGAGAGTCAACCTTGTTGTCGAATACACACACACACACACACACACACACACACACACACACACCTTTTGAAAAGAAACACGGTGTTGGGACTTCCTTTTTCTAAAGTTGAAGGGAGACCTTTTCAGATGCCCCTGACTCCACACGATGGCCACCCTCTTTCTGTGAGGAAAACAAGCTCCTGGAAATCCAGACGCTACTGGGACCTTAGAGCAGGCAAGCGGTTCACTGGCAGGTATGCAGACAGTTTTATTTTATTAGCCACCCGATTGTCCTTGAGGAGCAGCCAATAGAGGAAAGCATTTCTTCTCTCTTCCCGTAGGATTACCTTTCAGGGATACAGAGTCAGCCTCAGATGGAAACCCAGGTGTTTCTGGAGTGTCTCCAACATTTCCTTTTCCCTTTTCTACTCCTTTGTCCTTCCTCCAGCCAAGGCTCTTCCTCTCTAGGGCAGAACTTTAGAAATCCTCATTCCTGGGTCTATCCTGGGAAGATACTATAAAATTCCTATTCTGTGCCTCTTTGATTTTCACCGGGAGTAAGATCCATATGCCTGAAACATCTACAGGAGGAACTTTGTCTTGCTAACAAATAGGCGACGTGGAGGCATGAGTGTGCGATAAGAACCTCTTCCCACCTGCACACATCTGCCCCCGCTTCTTCCCCCGAAATATGAAACTTGGTTTTGTCACACTGACTTTAGGAGATTTTTTTTTTCTGATTTTTATCGGACAATGGGCCTGTTTGATTAGGTTGGCTTCACAAAATATGTTCATCTCTCTTGTTTTTAACTAAATTGTGTTTTGTTTTTTAAGCTTTTATTTGGTTATCTGTAGCTGCATAAAACTATGCCGACATGTGGTGGCTTGAAAAAAAACACTGTATTAATTTTCACAAGTGTGTGGGTTGTCTCGGTGCTTCTCACTTAGGCTCCATTGGGCTGGTCCTCCAAGATGGCACTCACATGGCTCTTGGCTGAGAGGAGCTGAGTCCCGCCTGTCTGTGGCATCTCTGTGTGGCTTCCATTTCGCACAACACAGCAGCTAGGTTCTGAGAGGGAGTTTTTCAGAATGAGCCTTCCAGGAGACCCAGGGTAGAGGTGCCAACTTCTTATAACCTAATGTGAGAAGTCCCACCTTAAACTTGCCCCCAAGATCACCCAGATCCAAGGGGAAAGGAATTAGACACTACCACCCACACGAGATGAGGAGCAATCTGCACCAACAAAGAGGCGAGGAACTGACGATGGCCACATCTGGAATCCGGCACAAAATTTCATCTCTTCTTTTGTGTTTTCCTAATGAAATCATGATCACTCATTTGTGCTATCATTATTCAACAGTCTGCTCAATATAGTGGAAAGAGTATTCAGAGTAAGAAGGCCAAGCCAACAGCCCCAACCAGAGTCAAAATGTATCCAAAGCAGCAGCTGGGCTCTGAGGTGCCTAGGCTTCCTGGGCAGCTCTTGGACTTGGGGGTATTTCTGTGTCTTCTAATCCTACTCCAGTGAGTGCAGAGTTATGAACAATGAATCTGCAGTTGTCTTGTCTTCTCCCATCCCCTGACAGGTTTGGGGAGGGAACTGAGCAGGCAAATTCACCTCAAGCATTCAGAGTAAATGGAATAGGACCAAACAAAAATGGCCCAAACAAAGATGACCTCTCTTCAAGCATGGAAGAGGGAGGATAAGTGGATCTCTGGATGGCAGATTGGTTCCCCTCTCCTTTCCAAAGGTCAGCGTCTGTAGTGTGCCAACAGATCCGTTTATACTCATCCCAAGTGGTCAGGTACCGCCTCTGTGATCTTGGGTTAGTCACCTTCTGATTTTCTTTTCTCGTTTCCTTTTTTTAGTTAACTGGAAATTCCTATTGGACTTTAATTGTCTAAATTAAGAGATTAGGGGAGAAACTGCCTATCAGAATGCTTCCATTATTTCCGTCTTGACTCCATTCCATCTTTAACTCTGTCCCTGTACACTTTGGATTTTATTTTCATTGATTTTGCTTTATTTTATTTTTTTAATTGAGGCATAGTTGACACGCACTGTTCTATTAAATTCAGGCGTACAGCATAGTGCATCATTCTGTACATTGTACTGTGCTCACAATGAGTGGAGTCACCATATATTATCACAATATGATTGACTCTATCCTCTATGCTGTGTTTTTCATCCCCGTGACTTATTTATTTGATAACGGGAAGTTTTTACCTCTTAATATGCTTCATTCATTTTGCCCAATCCCTCCCAACCCCCTCCTAACCCTAATCCCTCTGGCAACCACCAGTTTGTTCTCTGTGTTTATGATTCTGTTTCTGCTTGTTTGTTCATTGGTTTTGTCTTTCACATTCTGCATATGAGTGAAATCATATGGTGTTTGTCTTTCTCTAATTTTCTCATCTGTAAAATGAGAGAATAGGCATTTCCGAGGTGCTAGAGGACCAAGATAAATAAGATACATAAAAGGGTTGTGAACAGTAAAGCCCGAGGTACAGTGTGAAGTATTTTCAAGAATGTTGCCTAAATCAGGCAAAGTTTCTCAATAAGAGGGCAGTTTGTTAATCTTTTCAGCTCAGTGGACCAGACAGTCTCTGTCGCAACTACTCAACTCCACTGTTGGGGAGCACGAGTGTGAAACCAGCCTGAGACAAAAAATAGTGACAAACAGGTGTGGCCGGATCTGGCCATCTCACCTTAGTTTGCTGACCTCTGGGAAAAGAATGGGGAGAAAAGTCAGAACAAGTAATCTTTTAATAATATCTTTCATTTATACTTACTATGGTGCAGACACTGGGCAAAGTGAATTAGAAACGCTAATTTCTAGTACCGTTTGATACTACCAGTAGATGCCAGATTTCCCTCCTGGAAAGAGAAGAGTAAGAGAAAATGTCCTGACAATGGAGAACATGGGACTTTGGGGTGGGGAGGTCTGGGATAGCTGAGAGAGGAGGAATAATTTTCTATGCATTCCAGATAGGAACTGAAATGAGGGAGAAAGCCTAAAAGATTCTCAATGGAGCCCCCGTGAACCTCCATTCTCCTCCAAGGGCTATTTAACTCATAAAATGTTTAGAGTGTCTGGTTGGTTGGCTTGTCTGTTTTAAAAACCAGTGAAGAGATTGAGGCCTCCTACTTATTTCATTCAGAGCAGATCCTTAGTCTCCTTCTAGGCTCTTGGCGTGCTGGTGCAAAGAAAAGCATAAAAGAGTAAGTCCTAGACTCATCTGGAAATCACAGGGAGACCTCCGGGCTGCCACAAGCTATAGAAATGGGGGTGCAGAGGCATTTAACCAGATGTCCAGAGGGCCCCAGCTGGAGTCTCTGACAGAAGTGTTGAGTATATTATGATGAAAATAACAACGATTATAGCACCCTTATAAAATATATGAAAAACTTCCTATTCAAATGGTAATTCAAGTTTTTTAAAGGTCACCAACTATTCCATTCTATTGATCAGGACAGTAATCAATGTAAGTGACTGGACATTTTACACGGTTTTTACTGGAGATTTATCCAAATTCTACCTCTCTGGGATGAAACTTTTTTTTCAGTGAACATTTCTTTCTGTAAAGAGGTTTCTTGTACTTCATATTCTCTGCAATCACATTTCCAAGTGGCCCTTTGCCAATTTTGGTTTGAAAAAGAAAATTAGGAGTTAGCAATTAACACTGGGCACTTGAAGAAAGAACGTTCATAATAATAAGAGACTCCAGATAACCCTTCCATAGAAAAGTAACTCATAAATGTGTGCATTCACTTCTCGGGGAAGGAATGGTGCTAAAAATGTCATGGTCGGCTCTACGCTCACATATTCTGCCATGTTCTTGGCACACTGCATTTGATTCTTGACTGTAAGATTGGAGTGAGCCACTGCTAATGATGGCTGCGGAAAACATTTCAGAATGTCTTTATTTTATAGGCAAGCCACTGTGACTGAGAAGAAAAATTCTACCCAAGAAATGGGTGAATCAAATTTGAGCTTGAAATCTGCTACTTCTCAACTCTATATGAAGTTACTTCTAGAGATCTAAGAGCATCCATATCATCTACAAACGGTAATCGTACTAACCCTTCAGACATCGCCTGACTGTTGTGAGAATCAAGGAAGAGAAGTAGGCAGGAAACCCTTTGCAAATTGACATAGAAATAGAACTTCTTTTACACTGATGTTGGAGATGATATTGCAACTAATTGTTAGGTATTTAAAATATATTTTTGAGTTTCACTTAGTAAGATTCAAGCATGAATTTACTTAGAATATGTATGTTAGCAATATATCTCCAGTAGAGCTGACTCTTGAACAATGTGAGTTTGAACTCTGGGGGCCCACTTATACACAGATTTTTTTTTGATAAATACAATACCATAAATGTATTCTCTCTTTCTTATGAGTTTCTTAATAACATTCTCTTTTTTATCTCCCTTGCTTTATTGTAAGAATACAGTATATAATACATATAGCACAAAATATATATATTAATTGGTGACTTATGTTATCATTAAGGCTTCCAGACAATAGCAGGCTATTAGTAATTAACTTTTTTGGGAAGTCAAAAAGTTACATAAGGATTTTTTTTAAGTATTTGTTTATTTTAAGAAAGAGGGAAAGACTGTGAAAGGTAGCGAGAGATGGAGAGAGAGAAACCTTCAGCAGGGTTCTTGCTGTTAGCACAGAGCCCGGTGTGGGGCTCGATCTCTCTAACTGTGAAATCATGACCTGAACCAAAACCACAGTCAGTTTCTTCACCGACTGAGCCATCCAGGTGCCCTTCCACACGGGTTTTTGACCAGCAGTGGGGGGCCCCTGACCTGTATCTCGTCCTAATGTCAACTGTATATGTTAAGTAAAATATTGTTTTTCCCTCCACTTTATTCTCCCAATGTCACCACTGTTGGCAAATTGATAATGAATAGGATAAAAGTCATTGGCAAGTTGTGCATCATATGGTCAACACTATTGGTGACCTCCCCAAGAGCCATCTACTCCTTCTCCTTTCACTGTTAACAGAGTCCAGGTTTTATTCATATATCCAGATAGAGATCCACATTTTTAGCCCCCATTTCGAGAATAAATACTGAGTTTCAGAGCCCATCATAGTAACCCCTTTCCCTTTGCCAGTAGCTGATTAAGGGATGGACATGTAGCCCAATTAGGTTTCTTGAATGCATTGTAACAGGCACTTACTGAACGCTTACTATCTGCTAGGCACTTTTCCCAGTACCTTATGTATATTAATACTAATCCTTATACCAACCCTATGAGGTAGGTTGTATGACTAAGTTTTGCAGCTGAGGAAAGTCAGAGCAAAAGAGACTAAAAATACTTGACCTAGGAAGTGTGTGACTAGAACCAGATTATAGACCCGGGCTGTGTAGCTGATAGTCCACACTCATTGCCACTATGCAGTTGTAAGGTGGAAGTCTCCTGACGGCTTTCGGAAAAGGTTTCCTCACTAACAAAAAAGATTTCAACAGGATATGGTCTATTTCTTCTGATGATTTTGTGTGATGCCTGGAATAATGGCAGCCATCTTGTGACAAGGAGGGGCGCTAAAGCTAATACACAGAGGACAGTGTAGTGAAAAGTTTGAGAACCTGGGTCTTTGACATTGTGTTGAAACACTATGTTCACAATTTATGAAACTTACCCACTTCAGCACTTCACTATATTTTCGTCTTTGTTTAAACAATTTTGGAGTCATCTAATATTTGCAGCTAAACATACCCCAGCTGGACTACCACAGACATGCTGTTAAGTATGGTATGTCCAAACAAAGTAATTGGCTTCCTTCTGAAGTAGCAATTTACTATCCCTGGAAATAGGTTAGGGATGCTAAAGGGGCATTACAATTTCGGGAGAGTACGTTAGACCAAATGATCCAAGATGCCTTCTAATTCCAGGTTACTGATTTCAGTGAAATGATGGTTTTCTCTATCAAATAGGATCATTAAAATGGAAGGTGTTAAAATACAATCGAATGGTCTTCTGGAGAAAAAACAAATATTTGGAAGATCAAGGAAGGAAAGACAAATGAGCAGATATGTAGGCAGGTCCTGTGGTTCAGTCAAGGAACTGAAACCAAAAATAACTTGAAAACCCAGGATAAACCAAACTTAATGTGGGGACTTAATTCCTCAGTCCCGTCCTTAAACATTAAGCCATCAAAACTCTTAGCCTCGACACACTACCTACATCTCTTTTTCCTTTATTTCCAGTTTCTAGGTGATTATAAAGCCTTCTTCTAATATCTCTCAAAATTGGTTACTTGGTTTCTATTCCACAACTGAGCGGGGACTCCTCAAGCAGTGGCTACTCGCTTCTCCACTTGCAAGTCCTACAGCATTTCAGTGCTAGACCTGGCCAATCTCCTCATGGTGTTTAGCCTCAACTTTCAGCTCTTGCTTTCCCTTTCATTATCTATCTTTGAATAATCACACTGTCTCCCACTTAGGCATGTCCAGTTCTATTTCACCAGCCCAGAGCGATCTCCCAACTTCTAGACCCCTGTTGACAGCTCTATCCTGGATGGCTTCTCTACACTCTGGGGAAATAGCAGTCATCTTCACTCCCCTGTCTCTCTCTGCCTCGACCTCCCTTGCATCTCTTGTCAGTTCAAACCCCAAAACATGTTTTTCATCAGTCCCTGATCCATTTCCATTGTCCAGCTCCCAATCTTCATCTCTCCTCTAGGCTCCCAAGTGGCCCACCCTCAAATTCCATGCTGACCACCAGCGTACAAGTCTGAATGCAAGTCAGATGATGCTTTTTCACTTTTTTACCTTGGATGATTCCTCATTGGTTTCGATTGTGATTGCCTTCAGAATAACACCCAATTTTCTTCAGCCATTTCTCCACTGGCCCCATCCTACCTGCCAGCCTCAGCTCTCACCACTTCCTTCACACACCCTGTGGTTTTCCTATGTGAAGATGCCTCCTTTCCTATCTCTGGGCTGTGAATGTGTGCTGGTTCTTTGATTGAATTGTTCCCATCTACCATCACATGGCCTGGCAAACTCATCATCTATCAAGGCACAGCTCACATTGTGCCTTTTCCCTTTATCTTGCCCACCACCAGGCAGACTTTTAGCTCCCCATCTGTTTCTATAAACATGCCTCCATTCAAGCATGCATTGGGGAAGCAGGAACTGTCTGAATAAGGCAATGTATTACTACCCACAGCTCCACAGAAATGCTCCAAGTCCTGAGGATCTGACCACAGCTGAGCTAATGTGTCCCTTTCAGGACATCTTTTGGTTTGAGACCAGGAACTGGCACTGAATCTCTCTGACATCCAGCCAGGGAGGAAAACTGTTTTCTTGCATAAGAACAAACTCAGTCCTAACCTCAGACTTCTGTAAAGGGGAGAATCAATGGAGCAACTGTTTAAAGGTTTTTGTAAGAAGAAATTTTAACCCGATAGTTTTAACCCAAACAGTTTTTATGTGTGTATTAAAATCTCAGAAATCTAAGGACCAAAAATTAAAATGTTTGTCTCAAATAATCCAAGAGAGGAGGCAAAACTAGAAGAAATCAAGACTTGAAAGGTTGAGTCATGAAGGATTAATGGTAATCTGGGATTATTACTTTTAATCAAAATTAAACACATAAAATTTGTTTTGATCAAGAAGATAAATAAAATAATGACTCCATAATATTGATCTGGGTATAAAATCACAGAAGACTAAGCAAAATGGAAAACAAAAGTATTCACATTAAACATTATGATTAAGCCTGTTTTGAAGTTCTGGCCAATGCAGTAAGGTAGGAAAAGGAATGAGAAAATTGTTATCATGATCTTGAGATGATATTATTTACGTGAATAACTCAAAAAAATCATTTGATAATAAATTATAAGTTTCAGTGATCTCATGTGTGAAAAGAACATGCATGTGATGTATACAAACTTGAGGAGTTTTTCCTATGTATCAGCAATAATTGACTAGCAAATATAATGGGGAAATAAACTATAGTAGTTATGATGCTTTGGGGTACTGGCTGATAAAGAGATAGATGTTTTTCTTAGGTAGTATATGTATTTTTTGGTTACTCTTATTAATGATAATTTAGTAACTCTTGGGGAAGAATGCTATTTGGGGGAATAACTTCCCCAGAAAAGAAAATATTCCCAGAAGACTATAAAATTTTTTCAGGAGCATAATGACTATAAGAAATGGAGAAACAGCAACATGAGGACAACCTTAAAGAAATGTCATCTATTCCTCAAAAAATCCTTAAACTTAATGAAATTCATCAATCCCAATATATTTTTTTTCTTGAAACTCAACAATCTAAGGATCACATGAAATCAAAACAAAACAACAAGTAAAAAAAAATCGGAGAGATTACAGTAATGAGAGGGGCAGTAATAAGAGGTCAAAGAATGTTACAGATCTACAATAATCAAAATAATATGGCAGTGATGTTATTTTCTAAGCCTGATTTTTGTTTTCTCTACTTCTTTGCCTACTGTAATCTCTACCTACTCAAAATCCTCCATTTTTATGAAACTTCTTTGGACCACCCAATCTGGAAGTCTTTTCCCATAGAATGCCCTTCTTTTTTGGTCACTGATCCATACTCTTGCCTACATAACATAACAAAATTTTCACATGCCTTCTCTTCCCCACAGTTTAAGTTCCTCTTTTTATCATCTTTGTCTTAATATGGTTATACCTACAAGGTAAAAACAGTTGATTTCAGTCTCATCATTGACAGACGTCATTGTGAGATATAATAACATCACGATGCTAAGGCTTCAAAGTTAGCTCTGAGGACCAGTAGCAGCAGTAATGGGGTGCATAGAAATGCAGAATTGCAGGCTTCATCCCGGATATACAAAATCAGAAGCTGCATTTTAACATGATCCTCAGGTGATTTGTGTGCACATTAAATTTTGAGAAGCACTGCCCTAAAGAATTTCATGGAATGAAAATATTTCATAGCACTCCTGAAGCAATCAGACATAGTCAGATATCTTCCTGTGCCGCAAACGAATAGAATTATTCAAATCTTGTTTCCTTGATAGGCAAAAATTTAGTGACGCCAAAAGAACACTAAAGAAACGTGGGTTCAAGGCATGGGATAAATGGAATGATAAAAACAGACCATGGGAGCGGGTGTGTGCATGGGGAATGTAAAGGCAGTAGTTTGTAATTTGGAAATGATTTGGTACCTGATTACTTCGGCTGGGCTTTCTAATTCCTTCCTTCTAACCCTAGTCTCCCGACTATGACATTATTCTTTACCATTGCTCTACACTTTGACAGGGGCTGCCCTAATTTCACCTCCAGCTCACTATCTGCTAATAAAAGCAATCCTCAGTCATAAGTCCCCCTCCCCCACAAGCCATAGCCCCCAGAGCATCCACTGGAATGTAAGCTCCCTAGCAGCACAGAATGGGGCTGGCCAGCTCGCTTGCTATATCTGCAGGGGACAGAGTAGCACAAAGTAACTAGTAGGGATTCAAGAATTGAAGCAATCTAAGCAAAACATTCAACAGATGATTCTAAGCGAAACAATCTGGACAACCTTTATTATACCAGGTCCCTCCAGGGAATCATATCTGGATTGATTTGCAGTCATCCCTCCATCTCCTTGGAACAGTACTTATTTTACCCTGTAAATTCAAGTCTGTTTTCTTTGTATCACTACGATTCCACCTCGAACCTGCTCTGTCCCAGTAAAATCTGAGATACTCTCCTTTCTCTGGTTCCCTAACTGAGCTCCAACTAACTTTTTATAGTTTACTCTTATCCAAAGTATTACATCCAAACTCTTTACCGTGACTCTGAATTTGTTAGAGTCCAAACCTAAGCTTCCTTTCTAGGCTTATTTCATGGCTTCCCAAAGGGAATCTTCCTTTCTAGCCAAGGTGATCTACTCATGTCTCTTTACTATGCTTTCTCTGCTGGAATCAATTCTCCCAAAGTAAAAATGTTTTTACCTATCATATTTGCCTATCAAAACCTGTCCATTCCTCAAGACTTGGCTTATCCACCTTCTCTAGGAAACATGGTAGCCAAGCACTCTAATCTGGCAGGATTCGTCACTGATTCATTCCAGGAGTACCCCGTCATTTCTCCTCTGAATTCTCCTTTCTGTTATAATCTATAATGCCCGTCACTTACTATGCATGCTCCCTTGAACATATATCCTTCTACATATGTGTTGTACATACATGCAAACAAAGAGGTCAAGACAGGTGGCCTGAGATTGACAGGTGGCCTGAGATTGAAACATCTACCACCTAGTAATGGTGTAACATTAGGCAATTTTCTTTTCCTCTCTGGGTCCCAGTGTCTTTATCTGTAAAAAAAAAAAAAAAAAAAAGTACCTACCTTACAGGATTATTACAATTAAAATAAATCACCTACTTTGAAAAGCTCTTAGCAGGGTGTCTGGATCATAAAGAGTACTCAACAATATTGGTATTCCTTCCCCGGAGCATCTCACTTACAGTTGGTGCTACTTTATATTTTTATGCGTTTCAGTATCTATCAAAATATCTATTTATTCATGGGTGAATTGATAATATTAGTGCTTGCTATCAATACAGACTTTCCACTGAAGGATTTGAGGAGCAAAATTTCCTACTCCTGTTGAATCAGAGTAGACATTCCGCTCTAAAAACGTGGTATTTGGGGGGATATAGGAAAAAGAAAGAAACAAACAGACAGATAATGTTATTAGAATCCTATCTTAGATTACTTACTGTATCTTTGATAACATACCTTGTGAGAGAGTCTGGTTTTGTCATTAGAACTATGCTGAGAAATGGAATGTGTCCTAAAGAAACTTCACTGTGTAGCCTTGAACAAGCAGCTTAACCCCTCTAAGCCTGTCTCCCCATTTGACAGTGAGATTAGACCACACAACCCCCATCATCCCTTGGATTGCTATTAGAATCTAGTTACTTTGCTGTGACCAACCAAGATTGTATTATCTCCTCCATATTTCATGTATGTAGCAGCCCTTAAGAAAAATCCTTCATCTAAGTAACGAATCATTACAAGATTTATTTCAGATAAATAATTCTTAACCAATTGTTAAGATACTATACTAGGTTGTCACTCAGTTATTATTAAACCCTGAAATTTTCATACTCACTCTGAAGAAGTATGATGGTCTTATATTTAACAGTAAATGATAACAATGCTTAGTCTTACTTTACACTGGAAAAAGATTATTATATACAGGTTGGGCTTACTCAAAATTAACTACCAGCTCATTGGCCCAAATAAAGATGGTCCACGGCTTGCCTATTTTCTACTTAATTTTACTAAATACTGCACATGCTCTTCTGAATTGAGTTCTGTTTAAGTATGGCAAAGTTCAAGTACGATACTATCACTTTTTATTCAGTAATACAAAAAATATTATTTGCTTTTGGGTCTCATGCATGCCCTGACTTGACAGGTGATGTTGTGTTTAACACACACACACACACACACACACACACACACACATTTCTTGCAAATCGACATCCATGCTCTAGGTGACATGGGATGGGAGGGCATGTCTATGCTTGTTTCTGACATAGATTTGTTGATATGTTAGGGAGGTGAATAATACATTGATATTGATTTCCTATCAGCCTTGTTTTTGGGTGCTCTTTAGGAGTCATCCTAAGGCCGTACTGTGGCTTTAATGACTGTGACTACCCATTCAGTAGCCTATGGGGCGGAGTGACAGTCTCCAGCCTGAGTCTCCAAGCTTCAGTAGGGAACTGCTGAATAAGTGGCATGTGTTACATGGGCCTTCAGAGAGACTGTGGCCCCGTGTTCAGTAGCACTGGATTCAGGAGCTGGGCATCTCATTCACCCAGAAACGTTGGTCACTGTCTTTCCAACAAAGGCTGGATCTTCCTTCCCATCCATCTGTCTCTTTGTAGAAGAAAAGCTTCGGAACGACTTTCCATGGTCCAGATATGCTGTGCTTACTCAGGACTCCCTGAGCCAGCATTCCCCCACATCAGACCCGCCGGTGGCTCCCTTATTGTTGCACAAGGTGACAGTGCTCCTATGTCACAGGAACAGTGGGGCACCTGTGCCACCGAGCCGTGAGAGGGGCTGGTGGTCTGCTCTGAGACTGCTCTCCCCAAAACTAAGGCTCCCAGCAAACTGCTTGGAGCCTGTAGACAGGGCTCCAGGTGTTCATTGTTTAGCGACGGGCAGTTCTCCTGTGGCAACAGCAAATTTCAGAACAGCACATTTACTGGTGTTCCTGGGAGACATGATGTGACATCAGCTGAGTTTTCAATGGTAACAAGGGCCCCAACCGCCATCAGAAGGATCTCCCAAGTATCTTACATCCCTGCAGAGGTATGCGGTTACCTTTTGTACCCTGCTCCAGCTGAAAGTCAAGTCTGGTACGAACCAACGGGGTTCTGCTGCAAGGAACTTGAGGATATTCTCGTCCTCGATGTGTAGGATGAACAGGCTCTGGCCAATCTGGAGGTTTTCCTTTAAGTTGATTCAGGAATAAAGGAGCAGACCATGTGAAGGCTTCTGGGTAGCATGGAAAGGCTTCAATTTGTTCTTAGTGACTTGTCCTGTACTACGATCCCGGCAGGTTTGAGGGAAAGCGGAGCCGTTACTAAGGTAAGGGACAAGCCAAATCAACGTGACTTGGACCATCTCCCTCAGCCTCAGGGAGAGAAACTGTGTGGTTATGGAGACGAGAAACAAGCCCACATTCACGAGACCCTTGCCCACCAGGGTGTGTCTTAGAACCCACCGGGATCACTTCTGGATAGATCAAAATACTGTCACTGCCCTTAGAAAGTCCTGGATCAGAACGCAGGAAGTGGGGAGTGCTGTTCTCCTTTGATTCAATAGTTAGATCATCATTTTACCTGGGGAAACAGCAACTTGGCAAACCTCCCCTTCCTTTCCTACCGTGTGCTGGGCCCTGGGGCCAGTGATGAGCAGGGAATGGGCTGTGGTGGAGGGGGGGGGAGGGGGTGCTTCAGTGACATCACAGATGTTGGTCTATCCCAGGTCAGCCTTCCCTTTCCTTCTGCCAAAGTTTGTGTGCTGGACCAGTAGGACACAAAGCCATGTGTGACCCTTCCTTGGGCTGGATGCTGTCATCTGGCCAGATATGCTAACAGGCTAGGAGATCCAGCTGGGCCTGGCTGTACTTTGCCCACGTCTGTTACAGCATATGGTTCACTCTCTTGAAGTGACTGACAGAGCTATTTAATTTTACAGTTTGTCTGATGCCCCCACCCAAATACCACGCATACCGTCATGTGCTAATGCAAAGCGGCATTTGTGAGCAGTCTCAACTCGGTTTCAGTCATGGATTTCACAAAAGGAACACTGTAAAATTGAATTTGAACTCCACAGCTCCCAGGATAGGGCAGAGCTGGATGGAAACATCTGGAGACGTATTCGGGAGTAGGGCTCACCATGTTCCTTGGGAGGAAATTAAGGCCGAAAAATTGAGTGACACCCAAGCACTCATCCAGCCGGTTGATACAAGCCTAGAACCTTCTGCCTGCCTTCCGACTTCCAACCACTGCTCTTTCCAGCCCGGGCTGTCATCACACGGTACATTTTGCTTCATCTTCAGAATATGGCCCCTCAGAACCTTTCCAGGGACTGGACCTTTGGGCCTAAACATGATTTAATGCACACTTTTCGGAAGGGAGAGCCACAAGGCCTCTAAGTGGTTTTGATCAAGTTTGCCAACATTTACACCGTTGGATAATCTGCATAAACTTCATAAATAATGTAAATTCCTACCAAATGAGTTAACCGTGAGCTACAGGGCTCTTTCGAAAAATCCGTGTTATGCAATCCTCCTGACCAAGTTAACAAGTCGATGGAGCAGCGAAGGTAACCGCTGATTGCAGTCCTGCTATTGACCATGCTAAGTGTGACTATTTTTAAAATACTGTATGCCTCATTAAGCTGTGCTCTGAAAATGAGAAATTTGCTTTAACTGCATTGTTTTGAATTGCTGAGAGAAGAATCTATCAACCACAAGGTGCCCTGCTGCTGAACTCAGCCAAAAAGCTGTTAATAACCCCAGCAGATGTTTCAGCTTTTTAGGCCAATAGACTCCCTCTCTCCCTGCCCTCCCCTTTCTAGAATCTGATGCCAATATGACTGAACTCCAGTTTCTGTGGCTGCTGCCGCCGTGGCCGCCACCACCAGAGTCAGTGATACTAGAGCTGCCGAGGAATTGATTCTTTAAACAACCAGCGGTTGGCTCCAGCCCTCTGAGGTCAGAGCATTATTGCTTTTACCATCAGAAGTTTAAATCTTCAGGGGGGGGAATGAAGGTAAGGGCACAGAATCTGTATTCCTGTTTTATTGTCTACCTTCATCGCCAGTCATCTCATTCCACTTGTGGTTTCTCCCCACACTCAGGATTTGCTTCTCAGACTGATCAGGGAGTTGGGCTCACTGGGTAGAGGTCATTAATACATCGCGTCCCCACTAGTCGCTGAGGGGTGTTGGGTTAGCGGCTTTACAAAGTGGGCCTCTGTGTGATGTGCAGTTTGGGGCGGTTGTTTGCCTAATACCACAAGGTTCAGAATGCTCTGACCTTAGCAGTTCTGCAATATTAGAAGTGTGTATTAGAAATATAGCCACATCCCTGTGAGATGGGCACAGTATGAGGGCATATGGGGCCACCACAATCCCAGATGGGGGGTTGTCAACCTCTCTGGACTGGGATAAACCTTACATCTTAACCTGAAATTAAATCTACATTCATTTCAAGGCTTTCCAAATGAGAAGACATTTTTTAGAAAGGGGAGGGGAAGGTCCTCCCCCTTCTCCCACACTCCTGCTCCCCTCCCCAGACTCACTTATTTTGGAGAGAGCACTTTAAGGCACCCCAGTGGCAGCAGGGTGACCAAGAAAACACAGGTGCACCGCGTTTATGGAACATCGCATTGGCTAGGAACACATCCGAAGTGCACATCTATAAATATTATCATGCAGAGAATTGCCATTCCAAAGGGGGAAAAATTGAAAAGCAGAATTAAATTCATAAATACTTCGTTCCTTTACTTTGATGCAACACAAAGGCAGAATATCCAAGACTCTGTGGACCTCGATTGTCAGCTTCAGCGTTCGCCAACCTCAGTATTTCAACCCCAAAATCTCCACTCTACACCATGCAGGCTATAAAAAGTAAGTACCTCTTCCCTGATGCCACCGCCACCATACTGTTTACATACTCTCAACGCTGTGTATTTCTCTTTATCAGGAAAAGCTCAGGAATGTGGTACGAGTCCTTTCTTTTTATAACTGGATAAAGTAATAGATTCCATCGTAACTTGGTTCGCATCCTTTTCAGCACATATGCAGAGGCACTCATTAATGCTAATGGAATTTGCATGTATGTATTGAAGGGAAAATACAGTTGCCTGCACCTGTGTAGTCTTTATTTTCTCATCAGACCAAGCACGACACTGAGAGTTCAACTCAAGAGTTCAATGGCATCGCTGTCTACTAATTCTGAAATGTAAGGAACTCAGATTAAAAATTGTCCCAATTATTCTGAAATCGGGTGTTTCCACTAGCAAATGGGATGGACATTTCTGCTTGGATTACTACGATTCCAAGAAGCCAGCACAAGATGATGAGTCTTTAGTAAAATAAACAGCCAATGTTGTAACAATAAAATAGGCTAAAAAAACACACAGAAACTCCCTACTGAATCAGGAGAGACTATATCCTCATTATTAAAAAATTCCGTATTAAATTACCCATATGCATCTCCAGAGGAGTGAAAAGCACAAGATGAGGAGAAGAGAATTGAAAATAATCATTGTTTAGTTGAGATTCCGGACCTGCCGGCGGTGAATGTTGGTAGTAGGCATTAATAAACTATGTGGAGGTGTCTGGGGCCCGTGGAAATCCAGACCATGCACTTCATTAGGTCCTAAGCTTTCCCTGGAATCTTCTACTGCAGGTGATGATTTCCAAGCTGTTTTGTTCTTGATTATTTCCAGTCCAAGTAAAATGGACAATAAAGAGAAGATCCTTCTATGTATTTCCATGATGGATGTTCACGACCAAAATAGCTTCGCCATCTGATGTATTTCACAGTCTTAAGTTAAAACAGACTTAGTATAATATGCTTGTACATGTGGTTCAGGTGCTTTCCTTACCATATGTTTGTGAAATAATCCACGGAGATGTTACAATTGTACTGTTCCCCTTGGGACCCGAACAAAATGTGCCCACAAAGAGTTACCTAATTATTCATTCCTGCCAACAACATCCTCGCCTAATAATAAGGGGGTGCTTAAAAATGAGACAATAGTGCTTTCAATCTTGAGAGATGTCGGTGCCACTTATTGTTTCAAAAACAGAAAGTCTTTTGCATTTTTTTAAGTAAGAAAAAGATCCTTGGCCTTTAAAGCAAAGAAAGCACTCTGCAGGTGGTATATTTGGTATTCCTGGGGGGGCAAATGTTGCCATACTGATCTAAGCCAGTGCGTCCCTGGAACTCGGTGGATGAAGGCCCGCGTAGCCACCGTGTAACTTAGTGACTCCAAAGGTGATAGTATCTACCGAGTGGCTGCTCCGGTAATAGTACACGTTAATGGAGAACTTTATAATTGGCAAATTGCTTTCATCTCTGTCACCACATTTAATTCTCATAACAACCTTGTAGATCGGAGGAAAAAGGCACACCTTATGTACCCTTGCCAGTGGGGCTGGGTCTTTTTATAATGCGAACTAGCCAGAAATGAGAGCATCTTTTTTATCTTTAAAAAAATGTGTTTTTAATATTTTATTTATTTTTGAGAGAGAGAGAGAGAGACAGCATGAGCGGGGGAGGGTCAGAGAGAGAGGGAGACACAGAATCAGAAGCAGGCTCCAGGCTCGGAGCCGTCAGCACAGAGCCTGATGCCGGGCTCCAACCCACAAACTGTGAGATCATAACCTGAGCTGAAGTCGGCCACTTAACCAACGGAGCCACCCAGGCGTTCCCTTGGAGCATCTTTTTTAAATTAAAAACTTAAAAAAGTTTTTAGTCTTGATCCGTAAGCCCGTTGCCACAATGCAGCTCTCCTTTGAGCCATGGACAATCTGCTTTTTCCCCTGTTCCTGAACTTACCTCCTTTTGTCTCATGACTGACTCTCTCTCGCAATTCTCTTTTGATTCAAAATAAATAATTTGATTTTGTTTCAAGGGTTAAAAAGGAAACACACACACAAAAAAGTGGGGAATGTAACTTAATGATTAAAATACAGGCCTACCACAAAAATACAGATCTGAATGAGGCTCCAGGCCAGGTCAGAGGTCAAATGGATAAATCATGCTCTTGGCCTAGCTTTATCCACCACTAACTCAATGTAAAAGAATGTGGCAAAGATGAAGATATCCGCCAATAAACCTCTAGGCATGTGTTAATTGTGTATTTACGGAAATACCAAATGCTAGGAGAGTTGTGTCTCCATAAGGATTAGGCTGACTTGACCCTAAAGAGCCAGATTGGTGTAGGGGTCATTTTTTCCCCAGAATCCAAATCTCAGGGTCAAACAGGACACGAAGTATGAGAGAAAGAGGCTAGGAGATTTGCCTCGGGTTACCCAGTTCATAAATGGGTGCCAATGTCCATTTGTGTCCAAGATGCTGGTTCAAAATAACTGGGAACTACCAAGCATCCCTTTATTCTACTTTGCTAGTTGACCTCAACAGTTTTGGATCACTCAATAGCCAATGTTTTCTGGATATATATTCCCCACGAGAGGAAGAGTAAGTTATTATGAAGAAGTAATTGAATATTGGTCTCTTGTTAGGATAAGAGATTCCCCAGACAAGATGATTTCCACTCATGGTAATTTTGGACTTTCTGAAAATTCCTTCATTCTCTTAAGGTTTACTGAGTGCCTGCTAGTATGTTCCATGCCGTGGATACAAAGTTGAGAAAGCGAGGTCCTGCTCACGGGGTATTTAAACAAGTGGAGACTCGGACTTGCAAACAAGTAAATCCAATGAGATTTATAAAATCGGATGATCCACAAAGTTGACTGGGACATTAGGATAACACATTTCAGTCGGTCCTGGAAAACTTCTCAGAGAAAGGAGGAGTATGAATAGGTATTTTACAGGCAGACGAAAGATTTCAAATTGTATGTTCAGAGTTATGTGATGCTAATGATCAAATTGCAACTTGAGGCAATAACAATCAGATTTTTGTATTTGAACTCTGGGGCTACTATGAAAGCACGGGGGGTTGGAAATGGAAGCTCCTGGAAAGAAATGTCAAGGATTGTATTGCAGCAGTTAAGGGAGTCGGTGGGCCTGATCAAATAACCCCCTTAGACATGACAGATAAAGGGAGAAGAATAAATAGGATGTGTTGCCCGGAATGTGAGGAGAGGGTCCAAGGGTCCAAGAATGTTGGCTTGGGAAACTGGGGGAAGGGTCTAACATGCACTCCTATAAAGAATCGAGGATGGGGCACCTGGGGGGCTCAGTTGGTTAAGTGCCAACTTTGGCTCAGGTCATGATCTCATGGTTCATGAGTTTGAGCCTGACATAGGGATCTATGCTGACCGCTCAGAGCCTGGAGCCTGCTTCGGATTCTGTGTTCCCCCTTCTGTCTCTGCCCCTCCCCTGCTCATGCTCTGTCTCTCTCTCTCTCTCTGTCTCTCAAATAAACATTTTAAAAAATATTAAGAATAAAGAATCAAGGAAAGAGAGAGAGTTTTGTATAGTAAATAGGGATGGGCCCCGAAGCAGAAATACTCATTTCTGGACGTCCTGAGTTTGCAGGGCCTGTGGGATACCCAGGTGAAACTTATTTAGAAAACAGTTGGAGATGTGGGCTTGGGATAGAGATTTAGATGTAAAACCTTGGAAGGGACCCAAGATTTTCCCCAAAAGTTAATGGGAAAGAAAACACTGGCATTTAAGGAGAGGGGAGAGAAATAGAACCCAGTCAAGGCATCAGAAAGGAATAACCAGTGCAGAGGTAAACCAGGAGAGAGAGAAAGACAGACAGAGAGAGAGAGAGAGAGAGAGAGAGAAATGTTGTGAAAGGCAAACCAGGACTGCAAGCATGGGAGAACAATCAGCAGGCAGGACAAGTCATATAAGATGAGAATTTAAAGTGTTTGTTTCATTGCATCAGGAAGTGAGTAGGGGCAGCCTCAGTGCGGTGACATGCCTAGAGCCAGGTTAGAATGGCTCCAACAGTAAATGGGTGATGTGGAGTCAGAGTGAGGAATTCCAGCTTGTGCTTCGTGAAAGAAGAGCTCTCGAAGAAAGAAACACAGGAGTGCTAAAAAAAAAAAAAAATAGTGATTTGAATAGGTTTTGTTTGTGTTTAAGAGGAAAGGGATGAACATATCTGTACATGGAGAGGAACAGCCAGTGGAGATCGGAAGAAAGTAAAGCACATTTTCTCAGAAGGCAAGGTGGAATGATATCCATAGCACCAGTGGACAGAGTTGTCTTTGACGGGAAAACGGCCTTTTGCCAGCGGTGAGGACCAGGAAAGGGCGGGTGTAGATTCAGATGGGCTTGTGGCTGAACGGGTGGGGAAATGAAGGAAGCCATTTTTGATGGCCGCCAGTCCCTAACTTAGAAACAAGGTCATCCCAAAGAGAAGATTGAACGCTCTGAAGAGTAGTAAAGGTTGGAGTAGCAGCGGAGGGAAATGGGAGAAGCACATGTAATAGGACCGCCGAGTAACACTGAAGGCAAAACTGAGATTAGTTTCACTCCAGATTTATGGTCTCCATTCTCTATGGTCGTGATTTTTCTTTTTCCTCCAGCAGAGCAGTACTCAAGGAATGTTTACAGCTAAGGAGGCTCCATGGAGGATTGCTTGAAGGACATGAAGTCCATCTGTCTCCCTAGATGGTTTAGATTATATCTCAAGGTCAAGGTAAGCCATCCAAACTAAATACTTGAGCCGTATTGTTTTAACTCCTTTTACTTTTACTCACTTTAAGTGAATTGCATTCTGGCGTTGGGCCTCGGCTCGCATTGTGAGAGCAACAAGCAACAATCATCGGCCGGTCAGCATTGTTAGCATCATGGAGGAGGTTGAGAAAGGCACGAGCCTTAGACGCATGCACGTTCCACTCAGGAGGGCACAAAGAGCCACTTCCCTTACACCCAATGCCAGAAAACAATAGGTTTTTCATTAGCAACAACAATGCGTGTATCTGGCATAGAGCTGTGGATGGCCAAGAGCAGAGCTTTGAAACCACAATGCTTGGGTTCAAATCCAGCTTCCATCATCTACTAGCTGGTTGACCTTGACCCTCTTAATTTCTCTGGGCCTCAGTTTCCTTGTCTGTAAAATAACAAAACTAATCCTACCTACTTCATAAGGCTGCAGTAAGAATTAAATGACACAATCAATGCAAGTGTGTTTAGCACCATTGTCTGGCCAACCATATGAATTTGCCCTGACCGCTGTTGCGACGGTCATTACCTTACAACTGCTCTTTGGTTTTGTGTTTGCGTTTTGCCTTCATCCTCACAGTGGCATGGATTTGTATGTATTAATTCACCTCTGGTCACCAGTTAATACTGTTTTTTCCTTTTGTTCTTTACCTATACCCCACTTATTTGTTATCTGCCATCCACCTCACATCAGTTTGGAATGAGGCAGAATACAAAAAAGTAAACTGAAGAGGCCCTATGCCAATCAATAGCTGTGAAGATGAGTCCCTCTGTTTTTGCTCTTGACTTAAAAAGAGTTTCAAAGAAGGTAAAAAGGACTTGGAACGTTCTTGTCCCACATTTGTATGTAGAAATGCAAGTTTCCTTGAAGTCTATTTTACCTGACATTTACTTTTCTTGAAATCATTCTTGATTGGCCCCTACAGGGACTTCGACCTAACTCAATATTTGCTCAGATACTTCTCCTTGTGAATGAACAGTGTGTTAATTTAATTGGGGAGAGGGATGGATTATTGTGGTTGGAGAGGCAGCTACAGTTTCATGGTGGGATCAGGGCCAGATTTGCTAGTCAGAGGGCCTGCTTTGGGCTGTGGCTCTGGCACTCACAACTCTGTGTTGTTGAACTTCCCTTGCTTCAGTTCTTTGGCTGAGTAGGGTTAACAATCGTGATCTCACAGGGTGGTTGCAAGAAAGAAACAAAGCACTCAACAAAAATTAGTTGAACCTGCATGTAGTGCAAGAGGGAGCATTCAAAATGTCAAACTTGCCCTTGGAAAATTAGACCAAGTAATTCAATCTTTTAAACTTATTTATTTATATCTAATGCTTATTTTCTTTTTTTTAATTTTTTTGTTTTTTTAAATTTATTTTTAAGAGACAGAGAGAGACAGCGTGAGCAGGGTAGGGTCAGAGAGAGAGGAGATAAAGAATCCGAAGCAGGCTCCAGGCTCTGAGCTGTCAGCACAGAGCCTGACACGTGGCTTGAACCCACTAACCATGAGATCATGACCTGAGCCAAAGCCAGACGCTTAACCAACTGAGCCACCCAGGTGCCCCTAATGTTTATTTATTTTCAAAAGAGAGAGACAGAGCACAAAGAGAGAAGGGGCAGAGAGAGAGGGAGACTCAGAATCTGAAGTAGGCTCCAAGGTCTGAGTGGTCAACACAGAGCCCTATACGGGGCTCGAACTCATGGACTATGAGATCATGACCTGAGCTGAAGTTGGACGCTTAACCAACAGAGCCACCAGGTGCCCCTTCTTCTAAACATAGTTAGAGGCAACCTAAACATACATCTTATCCAACTTAATTATTTGAAATATATATACTAGCCATTTAAGGGTATTTAGTCAAGGGGTGCCTGAGTGGCTCAGTCAGTTAAGCGTCTGACTCTTGGTTTCAACTAAGGTCATGATCTCATGATTTCGTGAGTTTGAGCCCCATGTCAGGATCCATATGAAACATGCTTGGAATTCTCTTTCTCTCCCTCTCTCTGTGCCCCTCCCCGACTCGTGCTGTCTCTGTCTCTCTCAAAATAAATAAACTTTTTAAAAAAAGAGTATTTAGTCAAAGGTCTAAACAAAAAGCTTTAATTCCCTTTTAAGAATAGTCAAGAAATTTCGTCTTCATGTCAGAATATCAGTGTGCCCTGTAATGTCATCAGAGAAACATGAAAAATATCCCAGATTATATTCTTTGCTTTTACCTAAAGAAATAATCTGAGAAACCCCTGATCTCCAAGTCACATCTGCTTGATCTCCTGGCAGGTGGCGGCCATTTGTTTTTGGTTTGTTTCTCTTACTGTTACTGTTGGTGTTTTCTTGCTGCGTGGACCCATAAGTACATGCGGATGAAAGGCGGCTTTGGTTTGGTTTCAAATCAAGGTGCGAGGGTGTGGGATGGTTTATCCCACATGTTGCTATCAGCAAAAGGATTGGGGGCGATTCTTTAAGGAAATCAGAGGCCTTCCTTCTCTGTCCTCCCTCCCCCAGGCTGGACCTGGAGAGCCGGAGGGCAGGGCGTGTTGCTGGTGGGCCACTCCCACCCACCCCCGGACGCCCCTGAGAAATCAGTGTCGGGTAGCACAAAAAGAGCCCGACTACAATGGTTGGTCTTCAAAGGGGTGCATTTATTATATTGCTCAGTGCCCCACAGAGTTGCTCCAAGCTCATAACTGCCACTGATTTCAAAGAGAGCTCTGAACTTGCATACGCTTCACAAGGCACGGCGCGGGATGAGAAATAGGCTGAGTGGCTTGAAGCCATGTTCAGACATTTTTTAATGTTCGTAAATGTCTTTGGCACCCTCACTTTCACATAGAAACCCACTTACCTCCTGCCGCAAAGTGTGAAATAAAGCCATTTTCAAGCCTGGGTAGGGGATGGTCTGGAAATTGGGCTAAATCTTAAAACTGCATGAAGACTGAAAATAGGATTCACAAGCTGGGGCTCAGCGCTCACTGAATCACTTCTAAAGTCAGGTCACCGCAACCCCCTGCTCTGCTAGATAATGTCAGTGCATCTTTAAAGGGTTAAGACAGTAAAATGTGGTCACCGTAGTAGCTCCCAAACTGAGGACCCCCAGCTCCAAGGCACCCCGAAATAAGTGGTCCATTGGAAGGAAACACTATTGCAACTTGGGTTTGAGGGCAACTCAAAGTGACACATCCCTTAGGGAGTCTTAGGTTAGAGATCAACATTTCCTACCTCCCTCCTGTCTCAGGAGCTACTGTGGGGCCCCACTTGGTCCCAGGAGGTTTGTGGGAGTCAAACTAAGATCCAACAAAGGCATTCTTACTGACCACTCATAAAAGCTCAGACATGTGCCCTGATTCTGTTTCTGTGGCTCTCCAGTCCCCAACACAAGAAGAGAGAGAGAGTTTCCTTAGGGACTCAGAAGTGACTTCTATACTCCGGGAAGCTCTTGGGTAGGTCATTCCAGAGCCCTCGGGTTGGCTTTATGAGTGCCTTGCTTTTAGAAGGTTGCAGGAAAAAGGTGTCCACTCCACAGGCACTGTTCAATAAACATTTACTAAATCTTGGGCAATGATGTTATCTATTGGGAGAAAAAGAATTAAATGATGAGACATTAGTTGTGGTTTCTAGAAATCCAGGAACGCCCTCCACAAGTTTGAAGCCGTACGGCCTCTTCAGGAACGTATTGCCAAGCATTGTCTACTACATATCCTCGCTCTTTCTTCATTCCCTGAACCCATGCTTGCTGAGCACCTGCTGCAAGCCCGTGTGAATTCCGCTTGCTGGGGTTCAGCAGCCGATGGAAGTCCCCACCCTCAGTGAGCTTGTGCCTTAGTGGTGAAGACACGTGATAACCAAGAAAGTACGGAAGCTCTTGGGAATCTGACATGTTGGGAGAGAAGCAGGACAGAGTGGGGAACAGCAGGGTGAGAGGACTTGGGATGGGATGGTGTTGTGAGGTGTCCTTTGAGTAAAGAACTTTTAGGGAGCCTTACTTTTAAATGCTTGCCTTTTTTACCTTTCTGTTTGATAGAATGTTAGTAGAAAGTAACTCAGAATTACCTGTGACATCTTTTTAAAACTTACAAAGTAAAGGTATCTTGGGGCACCTGAGTGGCTCAGTTGGTTAAGCGTCCTGCTTTGGCTCAGGTCATGATCTCACGGTCTGTGGGTTCAAGCTCCGCATCACGCTCTGTGCTGACAGCTCAGAGCCTGGAGCCTGCTGTGGATTCTGTGTCTGTCTGTCTGTCTGTCTGTCTCTCTCTCTGCCCCTCCCCTGCTTGCACTCTGTCTCTCTCCCCCCAAAATAAACAAACATTAAAACCACTTTTTTAAGAAGAGAAGTAAAGACATCCTACCCAAAGATGAGATTGTGAATCAGCCCTGCTCTCAGGACCTGACCACGGTTTGGCGGTGCTGTGATGCAACCATGAAGCACGTTCCATGGAACCGGGGCTGCCACCTGGTCTCATGCTCCGCACACGGTGAGCGCTCAGGAAATGCCGTTCACCTGCACATGAGAGCCACGGTATTAGATCAGCTCTAAAAGTAGTGTTTTTTTGACAAAAGACTGTCTCCATGTTTGTGCGGGCAGATACAGCCGAAGAGACAGATGAGGCATCACAAGTGATCCCTGGAAATTTATCAAACTGTATTTATTCACAGTAGCGTCCCTAAATTTCTCCATCATCAATATAAATACCTCTGACCAATCTGTCTTCACTTACTGCTTCCCTCAAATATTTGAGGCAACATGCCAGCGGGCCGCCTCCCTTCTTTCTGGCCCATCTCCTTATCTCCAAGATGAGACGGCCACCCCTACTCCTAAAACACGACATATTTCTATACGTTCCCCCTTCCTTTGATCCCTCCTTTTCTTTCTTCAGTGTCTGGTGTGGCAGGCATGTTGAACTCCTACAGTCTCCGTCCTAACCATGCTAGAAAATATTAACTCTTAATATAAGTACTCTTAGAAGCACTGAAAAGAACAGTGTAAAATGGAAAGACATGAAAGTCAGTAATATTTTTTATTGGAGCACATTTCTCAGGAGAATACATGAATACCGCTTTCATTCGTGTTACTCACTTGTACCCTCCGTTACACCCAGCAGTTACAACTCCTTTTACATGTGTATCTCATACATTCCTCTTAATTTCTGCTTCTCAAAGTGTGGTCCATGGCCAGCAACAGCAGCATCTCCGGGAGGTTGCTAAAAATGCAGACTCCCAGGCTCACCCAACAAAACCTACTGAAACAAACCACATTTTAACAAGATCATCTGGTGCTTGGTAGTTTGAGGACCTGTACTCTCCATAGTCTTGTGAGGGAATTGGAAATTCTCTTGCCTACTTGACAGATAAGAAAGAAGCAAAACTGGGGGTGGGGGTGACTCGGTGGCTCAGTTGGTCGAGCATCTGACTCTTGATTTTCGCTCAGGTCATGATCCCATAGACTGTGAGTTTGAGCCCACACTAGGCCCTGCACTGATCGTGCAGATCTTGCTTGGGATTCTCCCTCTCTCGCTCTTTCTTTCTCTTCCCCTTCCTCATGCATGCATACTCTTTCTCTATCTCAAAAATAAGTAAACGTTAAAGAGAAGGAAGGAAGGAAAGAAAGAAACAGAGAGAAAGAAAGGAAAAGAAAAAAGAATGAAGCAAAACTGGGGACCAAAGAAGTTCATTTAGCTAATAGGGAACAAGACATGAAGTCAAAGACCAATCTTTCCACAAAACGATGTCCCCTCTTTGGACACTCTGGGAAGAAACGGTTGTAAACCTCTCTTTGGATCTGATATCGCCCAGCCCAGTATTTCACAAGGAGCATCTGTACAGTAATTATAGCCTGATATTGTCCCCTGGTGGTAAGTCAGCAAATGTTAATCTCCTACACGATCGTATATTCCTTAATAGTCTGGTCTTGTTGCCTCTGGTCTAAAGAGTCTAAGGTTAATTACATGAAGGAAACTTCAGATTTGGAAATTTCTCCAGTTTTTTCCAATTCCTTATCAGAGAAGAACATGTTCTCTGGTTCACAGAATTTTTGAAGTTTCTGTTGCAGTTTGGTTTTCCTAAAGCAGGTTCTTCAGTGTTCGACGGGAAAGGGAGCAGCCACTAACCCAGAGGAAGCCCTCCTTTGTGCACCAGGCTCCAGACTCTGTATGCGTTAGCTCCTCATTCTCAGACAGACCTCAGGGATCGGCTCCGTTACCCTGGTTTACAGTTGTGGAGGCGGAGAGTCAACGGAGGCAAATGTGGCGGTGCCGGGAACCCAGTCAGATTCTGTCCTACTTTGCTGGCCTCTTCGTCAAAATAAGTCTTGCCTAAATTGGAAGGTGAGCCAAAGCAGGGGAAGGGATTATCATTCCCTGCTGTCTTTTGTCATCACTGACAATGCGACGCTTACCACCCACCCACCATATTTTCTGAAGGTGAAAGATGGCCACCGAACTCCTCCTGGCTTTAAGGGTGAAGTAACAGGAGTGACATCAAAACAAAGAGGAACCGACTCAACTAGAGGGATACACGTTACGTAGGCAGAACCTCCCCGTAATGGACCAAAAAATCAACCCGGCGGTGTCGCTGGGCAGCATAGTTGGGAACGCCCATTTCCTCACCATACAAACTGGCTAAAATCCAGACATAGGATGGAAGCCAGGCTCTCTGAACTGGCTCACCTTAAATTCTTCATGCTCACCAGAGAAGCAGAGAATTTCTTACTCTTTAAGAAACAGAATGAATAGATTTCTCACTGAGAAAGGCATCATCTCCCAGGCTCTCTCGTATCCTTGTTCTCAGAACTCGAGCTCTGTCAGCCCAGGCCCATCTGAGACACTGGACCGAAATATCCTCTTGTGTTACTCGCCGGGAGTCTGCTGATAGTTCGTGTGCAAGTCGCTCCACGCGTCTTAAGGATTTAAATAGAGTTATAACTACTCAGATTTTAATATATGCTACAACTGTTTTGCTGGCTTGGCATTTAAGGATGCAAACTTTCCAATCTCTTCTAGAAGCATGACACCATAAAAGGGACTACCGTAATTAGGAGTAAAACTGTGTAGTCCTCATTAACCAGAAAAGCACTTTCTAAACCCAGGGAGGCTCTACTTCTATTCCAAGAAAAGTCAAGAAAATGGTGCCTCAAGAACCCTATAAAGATTTTGGGTCAATCTGTCCTCTCTGGAATTGACTGGGGTTGATGTGAAATGCCTTTAAAAGGCAAAGGAACAAATACTTCTAGCAGAAGAGACCTAAGTGGAGAAAAGGCTGAAGGATCATGTTCAGCTCAATCTTGCTTCAAGTTGTGCTATTATTTAAGTGTTGATTGCCCAGATTTGTTCAGTCTTAGTGCATTGTGATAGATCCGGCCCTGCTTAGCCAAGGACGTTATGGTAACTGGTTGTGGGTCTACTGTTCTCATGGTTACAACATGTGACCAGAAGAATGCTTTCTGAATTGAGGCCGGGAGTGATAAGTCCCCGGTGACTCAAAATAGCTAAGGAGTGTATATAAAACCAGGCACAAGCTAGTCTGAAAGATAATTGCAGGCTTTACTTTAGTTCTTTAATCTCCACATCCATTTCTGTCCTGCCAGAACTGTCTACACAGGGGCCTCGCTATGGCATTAGTCACAGTAAGAACCAAATGTTTTGTAAGCTGGTATTCTTACACCTGTCCAAGGGGGTTTGGTCACTCAAATCACAAATGAACCATGTTAGAAGGGGTTCGGCTATGAGGCAGCCCCACACACAGGAGGAGGACAAGAACGTTCTGAAGGAATTTGATTTATTTATGTTTTCTGCATAGCCTTTGCGATGTGTCTGGCTTCCTGGAAAAGCTACATTGATAGATTGCAGAGAGCAGAACATCTAGCCCGTATCCTCTCTTTTTGCTGAAGTTCTTATCACCCATGTTTTAAAACCTAATTAAGCTATGGTTCATTTATAACAAAAGGACACTGAACAAGATCCCGGCTCTAATCTCTACTTTGTCACCAACCAGCTCTGTGGCTCTAGGCAAATTAGCTGCCCACCCAGAACTCGCTGTTTTGTCTTGTAATCACAACAGCTGAATTTATTAAACACTTTCTCCAAAGTCGGGGGGTAAGCCAAGCACTTTGACTAGAGGACTTCACTTAAACCTCGCACACCTCTCATGGGTAGGTTCTGTTATTACGTCCAATTTGGAGATAAGGAAACTGAGGCACAGAAAGGCTGAATGGCTTGTCCACAGTGACACAGCTTGGATGCAGAAGAGCCAGGGTTTCACCAACTTTTCTTGGCCTGAGCTCTTAAATCCCTGGGCTGCATGCATCTCTGACCCCCTCCCCCCCGCCACACGCCCAGGGAGGTGGTCTTGCTCCAGAAATCCCTAACTGTACTTAGAGATGATTTGATTTAACTCCTGTGGCTCATCTAAGCTGTTGTGTGTTGTTTCGTTTCTTAATTTTTTAAATCTCTTTAGTTTCTAAAATCTTGTTTTCTCAACTGAGTAAAATGTCTGAATGAGTCCATGGAAAGACCACCTCCTTGAGGACGATGTAGGTTTTATGCCCTTTATAGAAGCCTTCCTTTATAAATGGAAATAATAATGCCTGGCTTAAAGGTTGTTGGGAGGCTCCAAGCAAAATGGCTATAAGGTGAAAAACACTATATGAATAGTATTTGTTACTCATTTTATTTTTTTAATTTTTTTAATGTTTATTTTTATTCTTATTGTTGAGAGAAAGAGAAAGAGAGAGAGAGTGTGAGTAGGGGAGGGTCAGAGAGAGAGGGAGACACAGAATCCGAAGCAGGCTCCAGGCTCTGAGCTGTCATCACAGAGCCCAACGCGGGGCTCGAACCCACGAACCATGAGATCATGACCTGAGCCAAATCCAGACGCTCAACCGACTGAGCCGCCCAGGCGCCCCTACTTGTATTTTAAAATACCCTTTCAGGGAAGACTTTCTTACACAACATATTCTTCGTAGCGTGGAGCACTGTGCCCTCACAGTTGGGAGATGCTGGAGAGGATGGATGCATTGATCATTACTTTGTGCTTTGCAATTAAGAAAAGAATTCTTAAACACATTTTTATTTACCTTCACGCCATTTATTGATGTGGCAGGAAAAATAGTTTCGTGGGGATACTGAAGCAAAGGAGGAGACCTAACATTGACTGTGGACCTGAATTTGTCCCAGGCGTTACTTCACTAAATGCCCACCATCTGTCTGTCAGAAAGATGAGCAAAAGCCGAGTACGGTGATGTTAGAGGGCTTCCACAGATCGTACAGCTCTTGGCTGAGAGTTCAGATTGAAACAGAGACCGGGGGTTTGCCACGCTATAGTGAAGACAAATTTTCTTTAAGAGTTTTGAGGCTGAAGCTCTAGGTCCATATTGCTCATGTATCATTATATTAAGATGTCCAAATTAACAGTCAACATTTTCATAAATGTTACGTTCAACCATTAGAGCATCAAGGTAAGAATCCTAAAAGCACACATTAGAAATGACTTTGAAATCAGCGAGTTCAACAACCAGTCCGTGGCTTTTGCAGCTTCTCCTTGGCCACCCCCTGTGACGTGGGACTCAGCATCCCCAGTGGCACACAGCTTCCTCTTGAACACTTAGCCGGCATTGCCACTAGGCTCTCCCTCAGGCACTTCAAACTTAAGATGCTTAAAACTTAGTTCATAAAGTGGTTTCCTAATTTTGTTTAGGGTTGATGGGGGAGTTGGGCTTAGCAGAGGAGAGTGAGCGCTACAGAAGGGAACATTATCCCATCTATAATTAACCACAGATTACATTCTAAAAAACCATTCACTTTTTCATTACTGAGGCCAAAGGAAAAAGCCAGTAGAAACTGTTACCCTGTCTCCTTGGGATTTTCCAAGATGGTCTTGTCTTGGCTTCGGTACTGTTTGCCTTAGAAGACAATCGTATTCATCGGGGACCCCAGCAAGTAGCTGACGGTGCAGTCAAGTGGAACCTGAGGCAGGTTGATGAAGGGACATTTACAAAAGCATGGGCAGGGATCAGGGAAGTCAACAGAGTAAGGCGAAGTGTCCCCAGGCTGGCAACAGTGGAGAACTTTGAATCTGTGGACCAGAGAGCGTGAGGGGAAGGAGCAGATTCCAGGGCCCAAGAAAGTCCCTCTGGAAGATGACCCCCACGTACACCGAGAAGAACTGTGGCCTGAGGCGGATGTTTGCTGATAATCGGAAGCTCAACAGAGAGAGAGATACCCTGACCTCGCTACTTCTCACCCCCAGAGTTCCTGCCGATGGCTCACGTTCCCATCGGTACCAGATGGAAGACCAGACAAGGGAGGTTACTAACACGGTCCAGCAGCATCAGCTGCCCCCAGGACCCAGAGCGAGACCCGGAAGTGCAGACAATTCCACAGCACGACGTTCCCTGCACCCCCAAGTGTTCCCTGAACCTTGTTTTCCCTTCTCACTCCTCTTTTGCGTTTATCTACACCATCTTCCCCCATTTCCATCTACTAAATCAGCAATAGGAAAGACAGCTAATTTGAAAGTAGCCTTGGGTCATGGATGGAAATGATAATCCTAAAGCTCTATTAGATTTTGCCATTAAAAGAGGTTAGCATTTGTCTTCTAGATCTCCTGAGTTAATTCTAAAAGAAATTGTGTGACCCCGCTTCCACATTTTTGTGTCATAATTAGAAGACTAAAACTGCTAAGAAATATATAGAAATACACACACACACATTTAGAGCCTGGTTAGTGATCACACATCACGTAAACTTTTCTGTTTCTCTCATTTCTTTCTGAGACTTTGTCTAACTGTTCTTTGTTAAAGCCTTTATTATGCTTTAAATACTACCAGTGTAAGTTCTAAGTTCTGAATTACTAGTCTCATTGCTTTCTCCCTATCCCAATCTGTTCAAGGCCCTGCCTTTGGGGAATTAGGTTTTAACTAAAGTTTTCTGAGACTAAAGTTTTCTGAGAAGGGGTCTCAGAACCAGATTGTCCCATGGGCTCTGCTAACGGGCTTGGATACAGAGAGGGCTGACGAGGAGAATTCATTTCAGACAAGCCAGGTCCATTGGGACGGCCATTGGTGGCAGAACCCTTGAGATGGACTTGACACCATTTGAACAAGTTGGAGGGCATTTTTGCATCCATGTTACTTGGATGTTGCTGTGATAGTCGGTTCATTGGTGTTTTGAGCCTGAGATAGTTTCTTTTCCGACTCCTCGGAATCACATGCTAGTCTACTCCACCATGCTGTGAGGCACCAATCAGGATCAATACAGCCTGGTGATAAAGATGGCAGATCCTAACGCGGCATGAGCAGAATAAGGACAACATTTTGTTTTGAAAGGGAGCTGATACATTTGTACCACATTATCTATGTTAGTGGAGGCTTCAGAGTTCCATCATTCTTGAAGGCCCTTAATGTTTTTCCCCCTTAATGTTAGTAGTATGGCAGATACACTGAGAAATAAGCCTTTTTAAATTCACATACTCAGTCACGTATTTATTAAGCCACTTAGTTGAGGCAAATATGGCAGTAGGGCCGGGACGTGAAATAGGGATATAAGTAAGACGTGGCCCCTCTCCATAAAGAACTTGTAATTTAGATGAGTGGCCATATCACATCAAAATGGGGGGAAATTCTGAAAGCAAAACACTGTCAGAGACTCTCTTCCAGTGGGACCTTTTCATCTGTTTTATGCCGCAGCCCTTAAGCTGACAAGGATCCATGAGGACATAGGAGTGAAGTCCTCGGGGTTGTATATGCGCCGTGGGCTCAACAAAGCGACTACCGCGGTCGTCAGGGGGTTGTTATGGCCAGCCCATCCCCCAGCCTCCTGCCACCATAGCCCAGACAGCGGTCAGTCCTTGGGTTGAGCGGTTGCAACAAACTCGTAATCAATTTCTTTGTTTATACTCGAGTATCTTCCCTTTATTCCCCCTAAATCCATTCTCTAGCACCCCTCTAATCTTAGTAAAACATGTGTCTGGTAGTCCCTATCTCCCTCCTCAAATGCTTCACAATTTCCCATGTCTGCCAACATAAGGTCCAGACTTGCCGGGGAGGGCCGCCGTGATTTGAGTTTTGCAGACTTCTCCCACCCCTCCCCCTTCATTGGCACCTTTCTATGGCTTCTGCCTTTAGGGACCTATCCTGGTGAGCCCCACCCAGCTTGTGCTTCATGTTCTAACGTCTCCATGCCTTTGTGCAAGATGTCCGTCTACCTGGGCCGGTCTCCCCCTTGCCTGCCTAACTCCACCTCTCCTCTGTAGGTCTAGCTCCACATCTCTGCATCTCTGCTTCTACCTCTCACGCACCGTCATCTATTCCTTGAACAACTCGTCTCCTCTCTGCATCCACTCGGGCCCCCTTCCAGGCCACTCTTGACTGCCAGGATGGTGGTAACCATCACACAAACTGTGTTTCCCCTCTTCCTATCACATTCAGGATAAAGAATAAAATCTTTACCAGGTCCAGACAGAAGGGCCTTTCCAGACCCTGCTTCTCCAGCCTCATCCCCCCTCATGAGCTTGCTCCAAACACGACTGGCTACTTTCATGCCTGTGAATGCCTTTGAATGTTGGGTTTCCTCCCTCACAGGTTTTGCACATGCTGGTCCCTCTTAGCCTGTTCATCTTTCCTACCCATTCCACAGATCTCAGCTCAAGAATTACTGTCAGAAGGAAGCCCCCCTTGATCTCTCTGGTCCTGGTTAAGTCTCTTTATTCTGCACTCTGTGGAGGAGTATTCCTTTCTTCACAGTGCCTACCTCAGTCTGCAGGTGGTTGTAATTAATGTCTGAGTTTGCCCCAAAAGCGAGCTTCAGGATATACGGATAGCACCTGATTTTGTTCATCATTGGATTCCTAGCCTAGCACAGTATCAGGTGCTAAAGGGATTCTCAAAAACATTTTAATCAATTACTCAATCAATCAATCCTCCAAGACTCTGTTACTTCATTTGGAAAGCTCTACCATCATCACCACTACCGCCACAGGTGCGACTGGCCTCCAGCAGCCTCTGTATGTGTTTGAGCACATGCCTGTATGCTGTTTTATTTCACCTGCCAGTCCCTTAAGGATCTCCGAGTCCAGAGAGAGAAGCAATATCTTAATCAATGGTACATCCACTATACCTGATACGTAGCAGTGAACAATACATGTATCAGTTAAGTGTTTTTTAATTGAGGTAAAATTCACACAACATTAAATTTTAACTGTTTTAAAGTGTCTAATTCAGTGGAATTTATCGCGCTCACAGTGTCGTACAATCATCACTGTCTAATTCCAGAACATTTTCATACCTGTTGAGTTGTCGTTCCCCACTCCTGCCTTTCCCCTGCTCCTGGGGACCATTAATCTGCTTTCCATCCCTAGACTTTTCCATACAGGGACATCTTGTACCAAGGGAATATGTGGCCTTTTGGGTTTGGTATCTTTCACTTAGCCTAATAGTCTCAGGCTTCTCCGTGTGATAATACGCATCAGTATTTCATCTTTAGGGCTGAATAATACTCCATTCCATTGGACGGATACATCACATTTTGTGACTTCATCCATCTGACCGGCATCTGGGCTGTTTCCACCTTTTGGCTATTGTGAATGGTGCTGTGAGCTTCCATATGATAAGTCTTTGAGTACCTGCTTTTAGTTCTTTTGCTGTATACCTGAGAACTGTGCACATAACTGTATGTGTGCCTGAGTGACCAGCCACCGAACTGTTTTCTGCAGAGGTGCATCATTTCCACTCCCACTAGCGATGCAGGAAGGCTCCAGGTTTCCTTGACATCTTCACCAATCCTTGTTGTTTCCTGTAGTCGCTGTTATTTTTCGAAGCAGTGATGACAGCCAGCCTCACAGTACCTCACTGTGGCAATACCAGTTCCTACCCACTAGGATGACTACTATTAAAAAAATACTTTTTCAGAAAATAACAAGTGCTGGTGAGGATGCGAAGAAATTGGAATTCGTGTACACTGTTGGTAGGAATGTAAATGGTGCACAAAGGAAAACCTACTGTCATGGAAGACAGTGTGGCGGTTCCTCAAAAACTGTAAAATAGAATAACTGTATGATCCATCAATTCCACTTCTGAGTATATAACCCCAAAAATTGAAAGCAGGGACTGGAACAGATATTTGGACACCTATGTTCATAGCTGAATTATCTGCAATAACCAAAAAGTGGTAACAACTCAAGTGCCCTTCAGTGGCTGAATGGACGAACAAGATGTGGTGGCTACAGACGGCAGAATATCACTGAGCAGCTTTGAAAAGGAGGAAAATCCTGTTAAATGCCACAGCATGGATGATGCTTGAGGACATTATGCGAAGGGAAATAAGCCACTCGCAGAAGGACAGATGGTGTCTGATTCCACTCACACGAGCAGTCACATTCAGAAAGTAGAGGGGTGGTGGGGTCATGGGGGAGAGAGGTTGGGCAGAAGGTTGAGAGGGGCTTCTGTTTTCTCGGAAGAGGCAGAAGCAAGCGGGCGCTCCTGTGGGATTGTCGCCTGGACGTTTCGCTGTCCCCTGTGTGCCACCAACAGCAAAAGGAGGCTCTTCCTCATCTGAAGCCTCCTCAACAGTTGAGAGGCCATGAGGCATGGCATTCAGAAAAGAAGTGTCAAGTCAGTGCAACGGGAGGAAAAGAGCCCTGGAGAAACTGACTGAGATGGGAATAAACTTCAGGAAGGTACCATTGGAAACCACTGCGTGAGCGGAGGAAGCAAAGGTAGCATTGTGAATTGGTGACAAGATGGCCGATCCAGAAAGAGGAAGACATTCTAGAGAAAAACACTGAGGCCCAGGGGTTCCGGCTGAAGAGCAGAATTGTTGGCTGGTCAGGTTCTTATTTAAAGATAGAAAAACACCCTATTTTCTAGAAGTAACTAATATTTATCACCTGAGTGTTAGTCCTGATGAAACACCCAGCAACTTACGATATTTGTAAGCAGATGTTTTATAAGTGGAAGTCATGGAAATACCCAGAGAAATCAAAAAGCAGAAAGTGCTATGGTTCAGAGTCATATATTTTGGGATTCTTTTTAATAAAAATTCCTACTTATTTTGTGGCAGGAAGAACACCAGGGAATAAAATTATTTTGAAAAGAGGCTAGATGAACTACAGTTCATAATACTCCCAAAAAATGGGCAATACATAATTGTATCCACATCTAGTTGTTTGAGTAACTACTTAGGCTTTCTTTAAATGATTATTCAGGAAAAAATTTCAGTTGGGATTATCCTTACTTTTTATAACCCCTTTTCTTTCCTGGTATGTGGCTTTTAGCCAGTCCTCGGGTTCTCAGAATGCTTCCGAAAAAGATGAATTAAGGAAAAGGAAAGGAAATTCAAATAAGTCAATGGGACCTGCTTGGCAATAGTGAACTAGAACATGTGATTAGGAAGAGGTTGAAATGAGCTAAAATCAAGGCAACTGCTTTTTTCAGTAGTACTTGCTATTTCTATCCTCTATTTCCAGAGAGGAAGGGAGACTAAAATGGTATAATAAAAACAGCTAATATTTATCCAACTAAGCATATGAGATGCTAGGGCCAGTTCTAAATGCTTCCCACGTATTATTAACTCACTTAATCTTCACATCACCCCTGTAAGGACACTACCGTGTAAGAGTCCACCCCTGAATTTTCAGGAATTTTGTGAGCCTGTCGGTGGCTTGGAATCAGCCATTGTGGGAGTATTTATTTATACCATGGAAATCGACATATGTTACAAACCGGGGCTTCTGGGGGGAGAGCCATTTGTTAAACATTTTCTAGAATACCACTGCTGTTGGCCTTCGTTCACAGACGGGGAAACTGGGACACCGAAAAGTTAGGTAAAATTTCCATGATCGTGCAACTAGTAGTTAAAATTGTGTGCTAGGCAGCATGACTAGAGAGCCCAAGCTTTTCACCATCATTCCTTACTGCTTCTGATGTGACTAACTTGCTTTGGCTGGATTTGGAGAGCCTGGGACTCTAATTTGGACTCTTTTACTATCCACTGTTTAAGCTTTCTAAGTCTCAAGCCATTTTATAATAGCAATGTTACAATCTAAGACTGTTTAACTCTTATCTCTGCTATATCACAAGTAACATGATTATCCCCTTCTTTCTTTCCTTCCTTCCTTCCTAATTTTGATTGAGTCTTTGCTATAAAGTAGAACGTATGTAAACCTCTTAGGACTTTTGGCAGCATGTTAGGAGGGCTATAGTGAATTTTCTCCCTAATGCTCCCATACTGCTTTCCTCATTATCGTAGAAAGCAGAACAGGTGTGCTGACAGTGGGCATCATCATCATCATTAATAAATATTTATTGAGCATGCCCTTTGTGCTGAGCTCTGAGGACACAGAGAGGTAGGAGATAGAGTCCTAGAAGCTTGCCCAACAAGTGGCTCAGGTAACAAGTAGAAGTTGTAAAAAAGAGAGAGGAAAGTAACCACAATATGTGAGGAAGCTTTTTCTGGAGGAGGGAAAAGCACCTGAGCTAAAAGAAGCATCAAACAGAAAGCAGGCATAGGTAAGCAGAATGGTCTGAAGGAAAGGGTGGGGGCAATTATCACTTCTCTGTGTGGAATAGTAAGTGGTGTGATTTGGCCTGAAGAGAAGTTCTGGAACAGGAGATGAGGCTGGAGAGGATGGACTGCTGTGTGAAGAGGGCCTTTGAGCTCAAGTGAGGAACCTGGGCTTCATTTTTTGAACAGTAAGGAAATCACCCATGGTTCTGAGCACACCAAAGACATGTAAAGCTATGCTATGAATAAGATGAAATTTAGCCCAGTGTGTAGAATGAACTGAAGGAGCAAATTGCTGGAAACAGAGATAACAGTAAACCAGTAATCTATTATTAGAGCTTCTCCAACATGGAAAATCCACATGGAATAATTAGAATTGTAAGCAAGATACAATTAAAAGTGCAGACTGTGGTTACAACCGTACAAACACATACGCGATAGGAAATGTTGGGGGAAAACTCCAACTACATTGTTCCCATGATTGGATTGGGCTGGTGGAATTATGGGATTTTTTTTCTTTAATCAAATTTTTGGTTATGTGATTGTAGTTTATTATTATAAAAATGTGTGTAGATAATTGAAAAATTATTGAGAGAAAAAGAGACCCTTCAAGGGAACACATGTTTGGGGCAAAATACAAATTATGCTTTAGACAGAGCAAGATAAAGGGAGACCATCCAAACAGGATGGCTTGGGGGCAGCTGGAGACGCAGGGTTGGGTCCCCTTATTAGATTGTCCCCATTTTATAGAGCCAAGACAGAAAATTTGGATAGTGATCAATGTTTGCCACCCTGTTTTGTGAGCCATAAATATGAATGAGGAGTTGGAGAGAACTCAAAGCAGGAAGCCTGAGCAAGACCTGAACCTTGGGCTTTTTGCCAAACAAGGGGCAGAAGAGGCGGAAGGGAAGTCCATACATGGGACTGAACATAATTTACCCAAGAAGGAGGAGGAGTGTTCAGACCTGTTAGGACAAAGAGACTAATGCCTGTTAGTTTATAAAGTCATTTCATTTATTGAGTGTTTTCCTCTGTATCAGCAACATGTGTACACTAGACCACATCTACTATCTTTTATAATTCTTGTGACAGCTTTGTGTTGGGTGCCATTATTATATTGTCCCATTTTATAGAGCCGAGACAGAAAATTTAAGATAGAAGGAAACTTGGAGATTCTGTGGCACAAATCCTTCTGCTTTGTAAGTGAAGTTAAAAGGACTCCTAAGTCAAGGTCACATGACTCTAGAGGCGAACCACATTTGGAGAGAGGAGCTTCTGTGGGAGCCAGGCTGTGCACACAACACCCCCTCCATGATGGCCAGCCGTCCTGCAGGGTGGCTGAGTCTTGCTGTAACTTGCGATGGATTTTCAGAATTGGTATCGTAAGGACTTCGGTGGTTATTTCCTCATACTTACTTTCTACATTTTCTCAATACATAAACTGTCTAAATGTACAGTTTTCGATGCTTATGCCACTCAGTGTTATTTAGCTGCTCCAAGCAGCTTTCCTAGTTCATTATTAGCCCTGTATCTGATGTCATATGGGGCAAAGCTTTTAAACCTGGGAGCGAACCCATCACTACAGTGAGAACTTGTTCCTGGAGGGAGGCAGGGTGTGTGCTGTTCAAGAGAGAGGAGTTCGGATCATTTCGCCGAATGCTGATTACAAGTTTAATTAAAATTAGGGGCGCCTGGGTGGCTCAGTCGGTTAAGCATCCAACTTTGGCTCAGGTCATGATCTCAAGGTCTGTGAGTCCAAGCCCCATGTCGGAGCCTCCTTCAGATTCTGTGTCTCCCTCTCTTTCTACGCCCCCCCACCCCCATTCTCACTCTGTCTGTCTGTCTCAAAATAACAAACATTAAAAAATTATATATATTGGTGACTCAATCCTATAACACAAAATGTTTAGAAGTTGCGTAAGTGATCTTCTCTTTTGATGTTTATATTGATAGCATCTTTGATGCAGATAGTTACTAGTTTTGCTCTGTTTTCAGAAAGACCCTGAATACACAATCAGCATAGGCCAGATACTATTTCCTTCATAATGATTAGTGACCAACAAATCCATCATGAATCTGCTAGCACCTTGGACCCTGGAAGGGTTACTTGAATTTAAACTATTTAGAGGGGCGCCTGGGTGGCTCAGTCGGTTAAGTGCCAGACTTCAGCTCAGGTCATTGATCTCATGGTTCATGGGTTTGAGCCCTGCGTTGGACTCTGTGCTGACAGCTCACAATCTGGAGCCTCCTGCTTTGGTTTCTGTGTCTCCTTCTCTCTCTGCCCCTCCCCTCCCTCTCTCTCTGCTCATGCTCATGCTCTGCCTTTCTCTCAAAAATAAATAAACATTAGAATTATTTGAATTTCACAGTATAAATTCTTACCGAGGTAGGAAATTTTATCAATTTGGTGTTAACATAATACATAACCTGTTAGTCACGTGAATTAGGATATTGTCTCTATTTTACTAGATTTCCAAAAATTCAAGACTGTTGCATATGTAACTTTAGATGTATTTATGCTATTACTGGATTTAAATATTGGTTAAATTTTATATTTAATATCTACTACAGTTGAGGGGCTTATGCTCACACATACTAACCTGGGTTTGTAAAATTGACTTACAAAGAAGGATTCTGTTATAAAAAATGTAACTATTATTGCTATACCCTGAAATCTCTATAGAAAAAAAAGTTAAAGCAATTCATAAATATTATATCTGGCTACTTGCCAATTATGTAGAAAAAGAAGTCCTTTAATGGACTTCCTTCATTGTCATCTAGCGCTTTTACTTGGTATCCACATACTAAAACATATGGTCCAAGTACAGGAGCCTGGTGGAAATTTTTATTTTACTAACATTCATATGATATAATCCATAAAGTCCTGATCATGAAGCCCATGTTTTATTTTTTTAATGTTTGTTTGTTTCTTTGTTTTGAGATACGTGAGTGAGTAGGGTAGGGGCAGAGAGAAAGGGAAAGAGAGAATCTCAAGCAGGCTGTCAGCACAGAGCCGGACACCGGGCTCAAACCCACAGACCATAATGAGATCATGACCTGAACCAAAACCAAAAGTGCAGCACTTAACCGACTGAGCCACCCAGCAGCCCCATGAAATCCATGTGTTAATAACCTGACCTAAAGGAGTATTTAGGTGAGGGCGAAAAGTTCCTGAAATGTATCTCTGTTGGTCCAAGGACTATTTTCTTAAAATTTTGTTAATGTTTATTTATTTTTGAGCGAGCGAGCAAGCAAGCGAGAGAGAGAGAGAGAGAGTGTGTGTGTGTGTGTGTGTGTGTGTGTGTGTGTGTGTATACACGATTGGGGGAGGGACTGAAAGAGAGGGAGACACAGAATCTGAAGCAGGCTCCAGGTTCTGCAGGCTCTGAGCTGTCAGCACAGAGCCTGGCGTGGGGCTCGAACTCACAAACCATGAGATTATGACCCGAGCTGTAGTCGGCTGCTTAACCGACTGAGCCACCCAGACGCCCCCCCACCAAAGGAGTGTTTTTGAACTCACTGTGAATTCTGAGTCGTAGTAGGGTGTGTACAGCAAGGACAAAGAGAAAAAGAATAGAAACCATGAACTTCAGAGGGCATTGCTGTTAGTAAGGGAAAGTGCTGTTCGAGGAGACTTTGTTGTAGTCACTGTGTCGGCCCAGATCCACTTCGTACTCTGCTGCTGGGCTCCTTGGGGCACTTGGGCTGCACTGCCCACACTCCAGTGTCCACCCATCAGCCCACCAGGGAGGGACTGGCAAGAGACCAGTCAGGTGAAGGACAGGAAGGAAGAAGGCAGACACCGAAGACTATATCTGGCTGCCTCTCAGCAACAGCGGCACCCCCACCGGGGCTCTGAGGACCATCATGGCTTCAGATCTCACTGGGAGACTGTGGTCTGCGGGCTGTGTTAATTCTGCCGCATCCCTTGGATCCCTCAGCTTTGGGGTGACAGTGACTTCTTTCAGTTGCCACTCTCAGTTCCATATTTTACTTCTCAGTTCTTCCCTCGCCTGTGGGACCAATTTCCTGAATTAAATTCCTCTGTTTTCCTGGTTAGACCCTGACTGGCACAATTCACTATGTACCCAAGTGTGTGTATGCTGGGTCATGATATAGAATACGTTTTTATGCTGAGAGCAGTTGACAAAGCGGTTTGAAAGCCGCAGTCTGTGAAAATAAATTTGACAGCATGCCGTGGATAGTGCTGGGCCCATTTCTTCACTTGGGCATTGATGGCTCTTATTGAGCTGAAAAGCATGAACTTCCCCCCCACCCCTCTTTTAAAAGGAAACAGTGTGGTATGGTAGAAGGTGTATTGACTGGAAGTGAGATGGAGGTTCTAATCTTGGTGGGTGGCCATGGGCAATCTGTGTAACCATGCTTCCTCTGAGCCTGGAACCAGAGGGTCTAAGATTGGCATGTCTTTTTTAAACAGGGACTACTCTAAGAAGGTATGAAGACACTGATGCATAGTGTCTTATACTCGTATCTTACACTCAAGTGTCTTATACAGCTCAAAGACCAGTGAGACTGCCATTTGTAGGCTGTTTGAAAGAAGTCATTTACCTAGATTATTCCATTATGCTTTCATTATTCAATTACTTTCCCCAATTGATAAGTAGTTATTTATTATGCTAGCATTAGAAATCATACCTCACGAGGCACCTGGTGGCTCAGTCGGTTAAGTATCGACTTCAGCTCAGGTCACGGCCTCAGGGTTGGTGACTTAGAGCCTGTCATCGGGCTTCCGCCTATGGGCACAGAGCCCACTTCGGATCCTCTATCGCCCTCTCTTTCTGCCCTCCTCCTCCCCTTTCTCAAAAATGAACATTACAAAAAACAAGAAGAAGAAGAAAAAAGAAAAAATAGCTCAGCATCCTGGTCTTAAGTCTTCAGGGAATTAACATTGATACGGGCCACGGGACTTGCAGAACACCAGATAAGGGTGGTTACATTCATTAAATGTCGGTAAATCACACCATAAAATTGAGGTGTCACATACAAACACTCCCACATATATTAAGTAGCTCGCTAAAATATAGGTAAAGTGTGAGGCGTGAGTCTCTTTTAAGATCAAACGTAACACCCACCCCCTAAGTCCTAAGTGTTAAACAAACAAAAAAGGTTCATATTATGGTGTTCTTCTTTTACCTTATCGGAAAATCCCTTGCTTTCCTCCACATTTAAGAAAAGTCTATTACCCAAAGGCCCCAGAGAGTCTCCAAATTAGTAGAATTCCAACAGATATCACAATGTCTCTGGTTAGATAAGCAATTGAATATGCACAGTTGCAGACCAAATGTGAGCTTTTCCTTTATGCCCGGCACTGGGTGAGTCTAGGGACTATTCTGCGGGGTTTATCCAACTGGGGAGATAAAAGATAAAAGCTTCCTGCCTGGCATTAAACCTTGCCCCACGCCGCATCCAGATGCTCGCAACCCCCCAAACTTCGTACGCTTGTGTTGGCTTTTTTTTAATATTCATCATTCTCTGGCTGGTAACACCATTGAAAACTAAAATAAAGCCACATTGTCGTACAATGTATTTGATCCCCACCTGTGGAGAAACTGATTTTTTCCGCCCAAAGCAGATTATTTATCTCCATTTCTTTAAAGAGTCATCTAAGGTAATTTTCATGGTTATTTCTGTTTTTGTATGTTCCCGGTTTATTTTCTCCTCTCCTCTTGAATTTACATAGAACAACTTCAAGCGTAGAAAAATGGCTGGAATAAAACAACAGCAGATTGCGTTTTTGTGTGCTGAACTCGAAGCAGGAATCTGGTGGGTGATGTGTTGGAAGTCAAGCTGGAAACGGGTCGCATACAAATAAAACGCAGCGAAGGGCTACCGAAGAGGTGAGTCCAGTGATAGCTGACGGCGGTCCGCATGTGAGATGCTGCCGTAAAATCTAGGAAAGCCGCGCGGGAAAGGGATTCGGCATATTCTGCCGCTGTGGCATTTGGCTGAGGGGCTGGGAGATGGGCCACAGTGTCACACAGGCACAGAGCACGTCCTCACTCAGAGAAACGCAGGACAAGTCAGAGGGCAGCTTGTACAATGGCTCGCCAAACAAAAGTTAAAATATTTGAGCAATGTATGACAATCAAAAAATTTTAGGCTCTGAATTCATGTTCTGATTCCTAATGTGCAAGTGTCCAAAGATGTGTTGAAGCCTCAAAGATACATTGATGGCAACGTTTATAAGGTCCTTTCTTGTCCAGCCAACAATATATATAATAGAGTATTATTGAGGAAATCCTGCAGGATGAAATTATCCTCAGAAAGCCCATCTCCAGAGACAAATAAAGCTTTCCTTTGGGCAGTTAGGATGCATTTGAATTATCTAGAGAAATATTGAGTTCTAAATGGATTTTTGAAGGGTAGACATGACTGGACATATAAAATGGGCACACTTCGTTTTATGAAAGTTAAAAGGAAAGATTAATTTCTTATCAGAAAAGTATCCTAGGTTATGAATACTGCTCTATATCAGTAATCTTACCCCCTGTGATGAAGATCCCCTTGGGAATCTGATGAAATGTACAGACTCCCTGCAGAAAACGCACCTTCACGTGATCACAGATTTCAAACAGTTTCCAGGGCTTTTCAGAGGCACCGAAGATCATTTATATCCCCCCTTCCCTCTGCCCCATCATGGGTTAAGAACCTTGTCCTGATGACAAATGATGGAACAGTTTTTACATGAGCAACATCGTTCACTCTAGTCTGGAGTTTTGCCAAGCTGGATTAAAAATTCTGACTTCAGCGGGCCGCCCAGGTAGCTCAGTGGGTTAACTCTCCGACTTGGGCTCTGGTCACGATCTCACGGTTGGTAAGTCTAGGCCTCGCATCAGGTTCTGTGCTGACAGCTCAGAGCCTGGAGCCTGCTTCAGATTCGCCTCCGTCCCCTCTCTCACTCTGTCTCTTTCTCCTTCAAAAATAAATATACATAAAATTTTTAAAAAATTATAACTTCACCGTTTAGTTATTTCCAAGTTGTTTGATCACATTCCCCTTGGAACTAAAAAGGAAAAAACACATTAAAAAGAGATAGAGTATGATTTATGTATATTTATTCATAATACATGTATTCAGTATTAATACATCAAGCGTATTATAAAACATATACAGAATAGAAGTTATAAAACAATGAGATGAAGATGAGAGGATAGAATACCTTGCTAATCATGATGATATCATATGATATCAATAGCTAATATCTCAAGGTAAAATACAGGCTTAGATCAGAATTCATCATCAACGGAAGTTCACATAAATCCAAATTGCAAGTCGTCTTGAATAAATATGAATGTTTTTGACCTATTTCTCGTCAGATCTAATTAGACTGTCATTGTTTTCCCTTCTCAGTATGGCTGGCAAAAAACTCAGAACTCCAAGTGGCAGATTCGATCTTGATTTTCACCTGCGAGTGCATTATTGGATTTATCTCAATCTTTGATTTCTTGGAAGGAATCTTTTTAAGCCACTTGTTTTCCAAATAAGAGAGCTAATTGGGCAAAACCAGAGAAGACACTTTATGGAAGGTATGTCAACACCCTGCCCCTGAAAGAACCCGGGGGGGGGGGTGAGGGTGCCACCTTCACCCCTCTGCCCCTGACTCTCCTGTAAGTGCTCCTCAGACAGAGTACCTGGCATGTGACCACGTTCCTAGGCACCACGTAAAGATACCAGGGTAGACGAGTATAATAAACATTGAGAATGCCCTTCTCTCTTCAGTCATTACATTTCTTCTAATCATTAAAGGAAGAAGAAATCAAATTTCTAATGTTCTACCCCAAATTGCAGTGAATTGTCTTGCTCACTGTACTTTGGAGACCCCGCCTTAGGCAAATTATTTGCTGCCTCTCAGTTTCTTCATCAGTAAAATGGGGATAATATCCCATAACTTCCCCAGTTCAGTGGATAACGGCATATGGAATGGCCTCTGCACAGAAACTGGCGTGTGATTTAAAGGAGAAATGGAAGAAGGCGCTCTGATAATGGTTAGTACTGTTTCGCTAGCAGGGCACTCACGTTACTCTCAGCCCGATATCAAATCCAAACCAAGCCTCTTCTCCGTGCTCTTCACACGAGGGCAAGAGCCGTTCCTTCTCACCTCTCCCCTCACCCCCAAAACAAAACAAAACAGAAACCAAAAGCATATTAGCCTTTGCAGCTTGGAAAACAACAGACTCTGAACACTTGGTAATCTTGTTCACTAACCGCATAATTACTAACTGGAGAGACCTGTTCAATCCTATTAGATGATTCTAATATACGATCTCTCATCCTTCCATTCAGCAAAGTTTTTTGGTTTTGTTTTTGTTTTTAAAACAACATACAATGTACTAGACCTCGGGCTGAGGGCTGAGGTTTCAAAGATGAATTGAACTTGTTCTACACCCTCCAGGCACTAACCATCTAGTGGAGGAGACCAAACAAATCATCGCATCAAAGCAGTAAGTGCTGTAATGGAGGTCCTCCCCGGTTGCTATGGGAGCAGCAGAGGAAAAGCATCTTCCTTTGCCTGGGGAGGGCCAGGAGGGTCACTGCAAGGATGTGGGGCCATAGCTGCGTCTTGGAGGACACGGATTGGGAACCTGCGTTTTGGTCAGAGGGGAGCAGAGCCAGAGCGGCCCCTTGAGAACCAGTAGGCAGACTGGGTTTCTGGCGCCGAGGCGTTTGAGGTCAGCCAGGCTGGCAGAGAGCTGTCCATGCACCCACCGCCTTGGATGACAATCGAAGTCTGAAATTTATCATAGCCTGGATTGGAAATAGACAAAGACTCTTCTGCGAGGAGGGTGACTCCATCACAGTGAGTGGTACTTTGGAGGAATGACTTGATGAAAAAAAAATCTCTTGAGACTGTTGATTGGGGGGAAAGAAGAGTGAGGTGTGCTCACCTCTATAGTAAAGTGACTTGCTAATTCTAAACTTGTCACTGAATTAAATGTCGGCTGATTCCCCTTGTCCAAGTTTAGGCTCCATTACTGTATTCGTTCCCGAAGTGTCTGACTTGCTGGGCTTTGAAGCCGGGCGACATTTCAGCCAGCATTAACCGTGTGCCTGGTGGGATTACAAGCCTCTCCACTTTGTGCATGGGATTTTTCTTCCTGAGGGTGTTATAACTACACATCAGTTTTCAAACCCAACGTCCACTCTAAACAGAACATCAACCACAGCCGACTTATATAACAAGCCAATGTGGCCATACAGACATGAAAAAGTGACTTCTATCTCCTGATGCCAAACTAGAAAGAGAAAAGCAAGTTCAGAGAACATATTATGACTCATCAAAGTCAAGAAGGAAAAGCTTCATGTGAATATAGCATCCTCTGCAGCCTCTTGGGGTCCCTTTAGTCTCCAACCATATTTGCTTTTGTGCGGGTCTTCTGCAAAACAAAAGAACCCCATCATTTCTCTCCTTAACATCGATTGTTAAACTGTTGCTTTATCTCAGGGATGAAGCTTATGCTATACATTCTACAATCTTTTTTTTTCTGTAGTGAGTGAATGGTGCTGCCTTTTCATTTCTGCTGAGTATAAGGCTGATTTTCTAACCTCCCTACTTGCCACAGTGCAAGCTACAAACAAGACGAGTCTTCGGAGGAAAGACCTGAAGGGAGAAGGTGGCGCTTTCTTAGACCAACATGAAGGGAAAAGGAGCTGCAATATCTCTATTTACGCTCTGCTCCCAGAGATAGATTTTATTTTTCAGCTCCCCAAGTTGAGCATATAACGCATTGATACCAATCCCTCCAAGTACTGCATCAAAATTTCATATGAGCTGAAGAACATATACATGTAGCAAAGCGACCGTTTTCTTCCTGACTCTCCCTCTGATAAGGAAGGAATGGCCAGTCTCTCTTCTCCAGTGACGTATTAAGATGATTGTTCTCTCCGGCTGGTGAAGGTGGAATCCTAAAGGGATAAACGGCCCTTATTTGCACGGAAGAAAAAGCATGAGCCTGGCACGTCAGAGAAACAACTTAGGCCTGGGGAAAAAAAAAATTAAAACCCAACATTCACTCATGCAATAAGCATTGCCATGGGGTGAACGCCCTCTTACAGACAACTGGGTTATCTGGCTCTGTTATTGGTTGCGATTGGGCAGGTAGAAGTTAATACTTTTACCATATTGCCAATTTTAAGATTTCTCACTGTTTATTTCCCGGTTAAAGTTTTACTGGCATATCCTCAGGCAGAAAACAAGTTCTTGCAGTGCTTCCTCGGGGCATATTATATTTTACTTCTCTTAGATGCATCTTCCTTTGTTGTCTTGAGGTGCACTTTGGGATGGGCAGGAATTAAAACACTAAAAGTTATCAAGCCAGTAAGAACGCCTTAGAAAACTATAGCGTGGTTGACATTGACACTCCTTAGACACCTGAACTTGGTGCCCTTGCAAACTCCACCTCCCCCACCGGTGGGCCAGCAATGCAAACAGTTTTTTGCCTTTGAATGACCCATGCAGCACTGGGTGTTCTATGCATTGCCTCTCGCCTTCTTCATCTCCAGTACATGGTTTTAAGCATCCTAGAACTGCATTTCAGAGGCCGGTGCTCCCAGTCAATTTTGCAACAACAAAATGGTCTTAAAATAGGATTTTACTCTGGGGGGGGGGGGGGAGATCCTCAACCAAATAGTGATGGGGCACTTTGAATGACTAATTGAAGCCATCACATTTACAAAGTAAGGGATACATCCTGCTTTTCATAACACTACCATATAGGAACAGTTTTAATTTTAAGAGTCAAGCACTCCCATTAATCCGAGTCTAAAATAATAGGCCCCTGATTTAAAATCTCCTAACATTCTTTCACACTTCATAAAACTAAAAATAAAATAGTCTCAGCAAACACTGACCTATTGGTCCAGCCAAAGAACTGTATTTCAAGGAGAATTGGATCAAGAGGTCTCAAAACTGGCAAGGGCCAGCAGTTTAGGGTTCGCAGCCTTAATTGATGTTAAATGTGGGGTAGGAGACACTATGGACTGTAGAGAATAAGAGATTTATTCCCCTTTCTTTCTTTTTTTTTTTTGTTTTTGTTTTTTTTTAAGAAGTTTATTTTTTTTAATAGTTTATTGTCAAATTAGTTTCCATTATTCCCCTTTCTTAAATCAAAAGCAGATTCCGTGCTTCAGAGGTCCCTTAACCCGCTGGCCCCGCCCCCAGGGGTTGTTTTTTCCATATTTTTGTATATATTTTACGGGAAGATGACAGGTGAGGGAAGCTTAAAGCGCCTTATCTGGTCCACAAAGTAAACAGAGGGGTTGGGGTGGGATTATTTATTTACAAAGCGTTCGGTCTCTCAGCTGTTTTCCCCTCGGTGGCATTTGGAAGCTTGCCGTCCTTTAGAAAAGAGACAGATTTGGCAGGAATGTTCTTTGTGCCCGCCTCCCCTTTTACGGGAGAGAAAGGGGGGCAGATTCATAATTACAACCTGGGGGGGGGGCGGGAGAAAAAGTTTCAGCCGGCACGACAATGCCTGTTTTTGCTTTCATGGTCAGCCCCGTGCCACACGCAGCTTTGGTGCCACTCGGAGCCGTCCTCCCGGTCCCCTCCCTCTCCCTCCGCAGGCTCGCTCTGGCAGGCGGAGGCACAGTTAAATTCCAGCACCTTCTCCACATACCCCCAAACTACTACGCGCGATTACTACGGCTGCCCTCCCTCCCGCTCCGGAGCCTCTGCCTCCCCAGGCTCCCCGGGGCGCCCCGCAGCGCCCCTGCAGGAGGACGGCGGGGAGAGGGACGACGGGCGCCCAACTCCACCCGGGCTTGGGGCGCTCTGCGTCCTGCGCAGTTTCTCTGCTCCAGGCACAAGCACGGCCCGAGAGCCGGCGCCTCGCAGACACACACGGATCCACGCATACAGTAGAGCCGTCTCGATCCACATTCTTGCACACCGCCCCCTCCTTCCCCGGAGCTCCCGGAGTCGCTGAGCGGGGCGAGTGACAGGCGCGTCCCGCCAACCCGCGCCCGGGCGGGCAGGGAGGAGCGGCGCGCGGGGCCAACTGCGGCGCGTCTTCCGGCGCCCGTGGAGGCGGCGAGGGTGGGACGCGGGGCGGAGCCCGAGTTTAGGAAGAGGAGGGGATGGCTGTCATCAATGAAGTCATATTCATAATCTAGTCCTCTCTCCCTCTGTTTCTGTACTCTGGGTGACTCAGAGAGGGAAGAGATTCAGCCAGCACACTCCTCGCGAGCAAGGTAAATATAACTTACAACTCCTTTCTCCTCTTTCCCCTCCCTCCGGCCTCCTGCCTGCAGCCGCCGCACAAACCCCTCCGGCACCGCGCCGCCTTCGCCGGGGATTATTCATTATTATCCTAATTATTATTTATTGTGCATGCACGGAGACCAAAACAAACAGGCGGGCCAACCGCCACAACAACAAAAAAGCCCGCCTCCTCCCCGCGGGCCTCAGGTGGAATGCTCTAACGACAGCTCCCCGGCGGCGGTGGAAGAAACGGGAAAGTTTCAACCGAACCTTGCTGTTCTAATAATAACAGTAATAATTACTACTTCAAGGAGGCGAGGGAGGGGAGGAAATCCCAACAAACCACAGCCTTGACCCTAGGTAGGCAGTCAGCGATGCGCTGCCAACTCAAGGTTGCAACACACACACACTCTCGACAAGGTTGCAATCCCCCCATCCCCTTAAAGCTGGGGGAGGAGGCACGGAGGAGGGGGAAGGCTGGAGGACCCGGGAGGAGGATGGAAGGGAGACAGTTCACCCCGAGGAGTCCTCCCCGGAAGAGTTGGAAGGGGAGCTGGAGAGGAGGGCGAGGAGCCCGGCTGGCGGCGGGGCGCCAACGAACGCGGCTGCCACCCGCTTCCCGGGGACTTGTTTAAAGGGCTCCGGTTGCCGAGACGCGAGCGGATCTCGGCGGGAGAAGCCGGAGCTGGCGCGCCGAAGAGGCGGCCGCCACGCCGCGGGGCCGGTGCGTGTCGGATCGGAGGTGTCACCTCCACTTTGCGCGTTCCCTCGGGCGGGGATGAAGACGCTGACCGGTAGGCAGGCCTTTTAGGGAAAGGGGCTACCGGGGGGCTGCGCCCGGGGCTCTGCGGAGACGTCCCTGCCCCTGGTACCTGGTGGCCGTGTGGGCTCGGGTGTTGAAGTTCGGGGTGTCCGGCCCGGGCCGCACTGCTGGTACGGAGGGAGGAGGCCCCAAAGAAGGAGGTCGGAGGTGCCCGCCGGGCTCAGTTACCCTGCCCCCTCCCCTTCCCCGGGTTTGTTTTCTTTTGCTTGGCGTCCTCCCCTAGCTTGAACCGCGGTAACCTCGGGCGTGGGTCGCCCGCGATCGTCCGGGTGCTAGGGGCTCGCCGGGGCCCGGCAGAGCCACCGTGGCTGCGGGCCGGGAGGCCATGATCCGGATAATCCTCTCTGCCTGACTGTCACAAACAGGACCCGCGCGCACCAGGGCAGCAGTGGTGGCGTTCGCCTGAGAAGGGGAAGGGCTGCGGGGGGGGGGGGGGGGGGGGGGGGGGGGGGGGGGGGGGGGGGGGGGGGGGGGGGGGGGGGGGGAAGGAGGGAGGGGGTGGCGAGGGCGGGAGGCGGGGAGACCGGGTGGGAGCCTCCTCCCAGCGATGACACGCACCCCTTCCTTCTCGCTCCCTGCTTTCGAGTTTGCTTTATTCCCATCCCAACCTGGTTTACCCCTTCCTCTGCTCTCCCCCTCCATCTGGCCGTCTTCCCTCCTCCCGTTTGCGTTGCAAAACAGGGCCATGCCATCTGCAAAGGTGTCGCGATGCACTTCCCCAAATAACCGGTCCGGCGTGCCAGCCCCTAGGCGCCCTCCGGCTGCGGGCGCACACCGAGCCCGGTGCTCCGGGTGCCCCGCACCAGGCCTCGCCGCCTGGGTGCAGCTGCACCGCGCGGGGCGGGGCGCAGCAGTGCTGGCTCCGGGGGACACCCGCGCCCGGGTCCCGGCACTCGGCCGGTTTCCGGTACACGCGGGGAAATCGCCTCCTGCCCGTGTCTTTGCGCTCGCCCCTGCCTCCGCCGCCTGGATTGCATTATTATTTTTATCCGGGTTGCAGCTTGCGGCGGATCCCGGTGAGCGCGGGGCAGGCCTGACTGCTGGGGGTGGGGGGTGGGGGTGGAGGGAAGTTGGACGTGGATCAGGCAGGGAAAAAAAAAAGTTTGGCAGGGCCGCTAAGTAGGGAGAGGGATGGGAGGGGGCGGCGAGCTCCCGCAGCTCGCGTCTCCGCGCCCTCGGGGCCGGCGCGAGTGTGTCTGCGCGTGAGTGTGAGTGTGTGTTGTGCGCGCCGGGGCCAGTGCGTCGCTAGCAGAGGCGCCGGCAGCGGCCGGGAGCCCCGGGAGGGCCGGGCGAGGTTTGGTGGAGGGGGCTGGTGGGGGCGGCGTGTGCGTGTGGCTGCGAGTGTGAGTGTGAGTGTGCGCGCGCGAGCGGCGGAGAATCAGGAAGTCACAGCGGCGAAGCGCACACAGACATGTTTGATCGCCGTGACATGACGCGCGCGAGGGAGGAAGCGGCGGTGGCGGCGGCGGGGGCCGGGCCGCGGGCTCGGGCGCGGGCCTAGGGCTCCGGCGGGGACACCCGCTCCGCCCGCGCCGCCGCCGCAGGCTCGGCGAGCCCCGCGCCTCTTTTTGTTCCGCGTCCCCCAGGTAAGGAGCCTGCGCCGGCGCCGCCCGCGGAGTGCCGAGCTTTCCAGCTCTTTCCCAGCCGGCCCCCTCCGGTCTCCAGGCTCGCCTTTCCTGCAAAGTCAGGCAGGCGGGGGGAAGCGGGCTTCTCGCCCTCCGATCGATCGCGTGGAAAACTTTCCAGCGGGAAGCACCGGGAGGGGGGGAGAAGAAGGCCTTGCCGGGTGCTGTCGCTTGTCAGTTCTTTCTCCTCCGGATCCGGAGAGTGGAGTCGCTGCGCCCTGGGGCTGTTGCACATTCAAACTTCGGGCCTAAACGTGCCTCCAACTCTCGTAGGATTTACTCCAGCAATAAAATAAATATTCAGAGTCGTCCATTTGGTCTTGCGAGGCGTTTGGATTTTTTAGGAGAAGGAGACAGGCTCGGGAGTCGAGGCAAGTGGGGGTGTCGTGCAGAATCCATTTCTCCTTTAATGTCTGCGCCGGGTGTTATGTAATTTTAGTAGCACATGGGTGCAAAGCCCACGTTGGGCTTCTCCCCTCCTTTGTTTATATAACTTTTGGGAGAGTTTTGCAAGGTTTCGCCTTTTTTCCTTCCTCCCTAATCTGATGGATGTTGGTGCTTTCGAGACAAAGCCACCCCACAGGGGTTAATGCCTTATGGAGAGGTGTCATCATTGTCCTCGGGTCAGTAGGTAGACGGTGTTCCTAAGTGTGTGTAATGTTAGAGCATAAGGAAGGCATTAAGGGCACACGTTTGTCTACTGCATGGAGTGGTTATTTTTAACGACTGTGCGTCATGAGCGGCGGAGTTAAATTTTAAACTTCCATTTCAGAGGACTTTTTTATTTACACCTGGTTGTTGCATGCTTGTGGGAGCAGAATGCCTGTGTGAACAGAGAGATTGTTGCTGGCTTGTTGGGTAGAAGAAAATTTTTGCCTAAGCACCTAAGACCCAGAAGGCCCTGAGAGTTGTACTCAGATCAAAGCCATGCCCAATATTAGGTGTGTATGTCCACACTTACATATGCACATTCAAATATTTCAGTCATCGTTTCCACCAGTAATTTGGGGGGGCCACCGCCCCAGCTTGTTTGCCAACTCTAGACTTGGTAAGCTTCAAGCCTGCCTTTAGCACACCGGTTAAGTGTTAAGAGGTGTGGCAGGTTTGAATCCCAGTTGGGTCATTGTTATGCAAATCCAGGCACACTTTCTCTTTTAGGGATCTAATTGCGCTTTTATTTTCCTGGACTTTTACTTATTTATTTATTTTTTAAGCTCCCCGACAACTCAGATGTTTGCAACTGGAAAAGAGAGGATTTGGAGATCCCTATTAGGTACCAAAGATATTCACTGCAAGTGGATGGAGAAACAAACCCCAAACCTGGACACCCCGGTCCATTTCCCCTGTTGGAGGCATTAGGAAGAGAGGCCTTGTGGGTAGAGAACGTTGTGAAATAAATGAGGAATTTGGGTTGTGGGAACCCTTGAAGGATTGTCAGAGGTGAGGGAGTTCTTCTTCAATGCCGCTTTCTCTTGTGAGTGACATCAGTTCCATCCCAGCTCCGGGACTAGCTGCACTGTGGCGTCTCAGAAAATATTCACCCCAAGAGTGTGTTCAAAGCCGCTTTAGATCTTTTCTTTTGTTCGGTTTTAAAGTGGTTTTTGAGCATCTCTCGTCAAGTTTCTTGAAAAGTGCTTTGACCAACACCTGAGGCTTGGAATTGACCAAAAAAAAAAAAAAGTGCCCCTGCTTGTATTTTACCCTTAATGCTTGAATTCTGTTCCACATATTTCTGGCAGTATAACTGGAAAGTAACACTTTGGCAAATGATTATTTAAAAGTTCTTTTCTTTGATTGAGGTAAGTCATTTGCGGGCCGCTCTAACAGCAAGTCCCGTTCTCTCCAGGAGACCATTGTGATGCCTCTCCTGTTACTGTAGTATTTTTGACATTTCATTTTAAAGGCTTATTATGTATTGGAACAAGACCATAAAAGAAAAAACTTTCATAAATTATAAAAGTGGCCGTGTCCTCCAGTGTTTTCATGGCCTTTTTTTTTTTTCCTTCAGAAGTCTTCCTTCGTAAACAAGGCCTTTGTTCGCCAGACTCCCCTAGGTCAGCAGCTTTTTGATACTCCAGAGAAACAATAAATCACGATTTGTGACATCTTGACATGCTGCCATGAGCACTGAATTATCACAAATATCGTGCGCGGCAGTGTTTGCCAGCGCCTGGCGTTATCAGGGAGCCTTGACGGGGCCTGACTTCAACCAGCGCCGGTTCTGAGTCTCCCTGTTCGTGGTCAGCACGGTTGTAAAGGAAGCCATGGATGGTTTGTTGCTTAACATGAGTGGCCTTGGACATCTCTCTGTAAGTGAGTCACATTCTCTTCTGCGGTATTTCTGGTGAACAGAGGAGAAAATTTCCCTAATGGGAAAGTCATATTTGGGAGCGACTTCTGATTTTCTCTTGTCACTTTTTAAAAAAAATTTTTTTAAAGTTTTACTTATTTTTGAGACAGAGAGAGACAGAGCATGAGAGGGGGGAGGGTCAGAGAGAGAAGGAGACACAGAACCTGAAGCAGGCTCCAGGCTCTGAGCTAGCTGCCAGCACAGAGCCCGAGGCAGGGCTCGAACGCACGAACGGGAGATCTGACCTGAGCCAAAACTGGATGCTCAACGGACTGAGCCACCCAGGCGCTCTACTTTTTTTTTTTTTTTTTTAATGTGAAGGAATTATCTTCTGGATCCCTCCTTGTCCCTAACTCTGTTGGGTAGACTGTTTTAGACGAACAGAGAGGCTGAATTTTCTGTCGTCTTTGGAAGAGTTTGTATCATGGAACTTTAATGTCTAGCCAGTTGTAAAAGTCCTGGGCCATTCCATAAGGAGTTGGGAACAGAAAATACAGATGGCGGTGAAGTTATTTGGGAGAGTATTTAGGAGGGCCTGAAACGTTTCTTCGTCTCTGCAGAGAAAGCAGTGACTTTATATTTCCCCCCGAATATAGAAGTCTTCACCTCAGTTCTGCCAGAGTCATTATGAAAGATGGCATACTTATTTTGAGGTATTTATTAGCCAAGTTACAGGGGATCTTGCAGCCTGGGTTTGGAAAACTTTTCAATCTTATTATTGTTTATGATGACTTAATTTTCTCTCATCTTCATAGAGTACTTTTCCTTGAAAGTATTCGGGATACTTTAGAGAATTTAAAGATACAGTCAAATTTCGAGCGCCTAGGTGGCTCAGTAGGTTAAGCATCCAATGTCGGCTCTCAAGTCATGATCTCGAGGACCGTGAGCTTGAGCCCTGCGCCCGACTCTGTGCTGACAGCTCAGCCTGGAGCCAGATTTGGATTCTGTATCCCCCCCCCGCCCCGCCCTCCTCTGCTTGCGCTCTGTTTCTCTGTCTCTGTCTCCATCTCTCTCTCTCTCAAAAATAAATAAACATTAAAAAAAATTTTTTAAAGATACAGTCAAATGCAAGTTTTAAAGATACAAAGATGCTTGAATAATTATACCTTAGCAAAACATATAATAGAGCTGATGAAATTCAACAGCTACGTAGCTCAGTCTTTAAAAGGGTGTTGAAAATAAACATCATTTAATCTTAATTATGAGTGAATAACTCATTAATTCACTCATTTGGAATGATGGTGTTGATACGGAATACAGGATTTTTGACTGAAATACTGACATAAGTGATCCTCTTTGGACTTCTGGATTTATAATATGTGATTATGTAATTGAAGCTAACTATGAATTGTGAGGATTTGTTCATATGTAAGACTTGCAGAACATGCAGACACATAATAGGCCATATGCCTATATGATGTAAAATCTATAAAAGTCACAATATTTTGTTGTGATTAGGTGTATATGCATCAACTTAAGACTCAGTCTCACACCAAGGTACCATCTACCACCATGCAAGCACTAATGCGTTAGAGACTTTTTGGAAACTGATCTAATTTAAATATGGGCTGACCCTTTTGTGAATTGTTAAGTAGTGTCTATAAAAATAAATTTGAAGTTTAAAAACCATTAAATATAATTAAAACTCCCCGCTTCCCTTTCTTAAAAAAAAAAAAAACAGAATTCAGAATTGGGAAATTTAAGTGACTTAAAAATAGACATAGAGTCTCTGAGCAAAAAATATCAAGATATATTGTAGGTTAATAGCAATCCAGGGAAATTGTCTTATCATTTTGTGTTTGGATTGTGGTTCCTGTTTAGGATGATTAAATATTTCTTCACCTCGAAGCTGTGTATTCCAGTTGTTGGCATCCCACTGGGACCTAAGTCCTTGAACTTGGGCATGCAGTGTCCACAGGAATGTCCTCTCCCATCCTCCCCCAGTGCTTTTCAAGTGGGCGCGTGTTTACCTTTGCCGAATCTGCAACTCTTCTGTACTTTGCTACTGCGCTGTATTTATACATGTGCTAAAATGCTATTAAGCAAAGCCCATAATTCGGTAAGAAATAAACAAGCTACAGTTGAGAATTTGTGCTTTGAAGAATGTTTCCGAGCATGTAAAGCTATAGAATAACATAAGGTCGACTGCACAGACCACATGAAGCTGGGAGAGGTCAGGGTGAGCTGTGATGGGTCTGGGAGATAGATAAGGTATCTGAGATGGGGTAGCCTTACGGCCAGAGGAGGGTGGGGGTCGAGGGTGGAGGAGGTGGGCTGCTGATCATCTGGAAGAAAATCCTGAGGTCACAGGGACCGGTCTGAAGACTCCATGAGAAGACATTTGACCTGATGGCTCAGAGAACGAGGTTCCCACCAGGGAGAATTTGCAGAAAACAACGTTGGAGACGGTACAAAGACTCGATGTCCAGGCTAAGCGTGAATATCTTATCCAGTATGCGTTGGAGGCTTGTCTCAGAAGTTTTGAGCAAGGGAATTCAGGAACGAAAATATTGTAGGTTCACCTGTAGGTTCAAGTCCAGGGTGGGAATTGAAGCCACTGAAAGGATCCTCGCTATAGCACATCTTCACGCCCCAGCTCACAAGGTACCCTCGCACGTCATCTTTTACTTCATTCACATCAGAACTGTGGTTGTAGCCGGCGACTCTTTTGCCTCTGTTCTGTAGATGAAGAACTTGAAACTTGAACAGCTCAAATGAACTGTGTAGCAATTTCTTTTTAATGGCATGTTAGCGAGTAAACGGCCATTATCCATTTTAATTGCAGTGAACTTGAAGGGCTCCTTGAACTTTGGTTGCTACCGAGAAAGTCGGGCATATTAAAACCCATCCGTCACGTACCTGGGGTCCATGCAGCAAATAAGAGTCCAGTTTTACTGCTAAGTCAGAGTGTGCTGTCTCAGCCAGAAGAGTTTGTAAAATGTGTTTTCCAGACTCTTAGATGTTTAATGTACTAATAAAGTTATCTTAGCAGACATAGCAGGAAGTGGCTGTCATTGATTCTTATCAGCATCCCAACTCAGGTTGCCTCCCAGAGGAGCCGAAGAGAACCTGGGAAGGATGGTTTGCAGGTGTAAATATACGTGAGAGTGCATTTCATTGTCGGTGTGGTGGGCGCTTGCGTCGTTTGGTTTTGACCAATGGCCTAGCCCTTCAGGTTCACTTAGTGTTAGGGATGATAGTAATGCATGATCACCTTTATAACTTACAATGGACATGAGCCCTGGGTCAGAAGGATGCTTTGCTGAAGTGCTTTTGTTGAGGGACTTCTGGTACTTTGGGTTTTCTCGGAAGCAGACACGCTCCTTAAGAGACTTTCTCCCTTGTGGAAACATGGGCTGTCCTCACGGAGGAGGTCTTGGGATTGCATCCCAGGTAGGCTCTTGGATGAAGACAACTCGGAGGTATGTGCTGGGTGCTGGTGTTGAGAGCCGGGTTGCTGTCTAGTGTCGCCTGGAGGCTGGTGGGGCGGTAATCAGGTGCTAAGGCATTTTTGTCTTGTTATCTTTTGTCCCTCTCTCCCACGGAGCTGCCTTGGAGCCTTTGCTGGGTCGGCCTCCTGGTGAGGGTGGTCCCAAAGCAAGTTATTTGAAGGGAGGCCAGCAGCTAACATCCTAATCTGTTTTTCCTTGACCGAATGACAGAAGCGTTCATAGAAGCACAGCAAGCAGGGCACAGTTTCTTTATCCAACCACGTTTTATTTATTTTTATTTTTTAACTTTTTAAAAAATTTATTTTTTTTTTTTAATTAAAAAAAATTTATTTTGAGAGAGAGAGAGCGGGGGAGGGGCAGAGAGAGATGGGGTGGGGAGAGAGAGAACCCCAAGCAGGCTCCACACTGTCAGCGCAGAGCCCGGCTCGCGGGGCTCGAACTCCCAAACCGTGAGATCCTGACCTGAGCCGAAACCAAGAGTCGGATGCTTAACCGACTGAGCCACCCAGGCGCCCCAAATCCAACCACTTTCTAAAACATATTCAACTTTGAACGGGAAACTGACAAGGAATCACGGGGAGAAAAATGTCTTCCATGCTCGCTCGTCTATAGAGTTTTGGGTCCAGTAACAGTCATGTTTAACTTCAAGCCCAGCGCAGTTATGATCCGTGGTGCAAATCACGCCACACACTGTTTAAAGTTGCCTGTCCCAGGCCCAGAAGCACGAGGGCCTCGGTAATGTTTCACTGTCCATGCCGGCAACCTTGGGCTGTGAAAAAGAAACTTCTGGTAGATTTATTTCCTTTATCTTCACTGCTGTTCCCCGTGAAGAATGGCAGTGCTCCCGTAGGAGAAATGTTACTTCTGGGAGGGGAATTATCAATCCCATCAAGGAAAAAGCTACACAGAGAAGGAGAAGCCCTTCAGGTCAGGAGATGTTCTGGATCAGCAAACAGACATAAAAAGAACTCTTATCTTAACTGTCTCCTGAGCCTTGTAGTTCTCCCTTTAACAGCCAGAAAAGTTTATAAAGACCAGAGCTTTCCTCGGGGACGCGAACTGGGCCTAATTTTTATTTCTAATTTTCCACCTTTGACCTGTGCCCCAGTCTTTCTGTGAGCCCAGTGGTGAGAAAGCCAGGATTTGCCCACGCTTCCTGATGGCGTTTGGTGAAGAGTTCCGTAAGAGGTACTGTCTAGTCGACGTGGGGGTTTCTTCCCCCAAACTCTTTCGTGACGAGGAAACCTAAGTGTCTAGGGAACATTCATTCATTCACTAGTTCGTCATTCATTCATTCATACTTTTTTTTCTTCAAGGCCTAGCTGAAGTGTCACCTTCTCCAGGAAGCCTCTCCTGATGCCCCCTTCCTTCCTCCACCCTCCAGGCTGCAGGCCTGCTCTCTCCTGTCCTGTGACTGATCTGGACAGCCTCAGCTGTGCTTCCTTCTTGTTTCGCAGGAGCTGGCATTTGGTTTTTGTTTTTGTTTTTTACCCCTTTCACTGCTGTGTATGGATCAGTCGGGTTTCCCTATCAGACTTGCAGAGCCTTGGGGTGAGCCCTCGGGGCCTTTTCTTAAGTCTTTCCTGCCTTGCGGAGCCTGAGGACAGGAGGCCCTCAGGCTGTTTGATTAGACCTCACCACCCTCCTTAGTCCACGACTGGTCTCCACCTCCTATGATCTCTAAGGTTTCTCTTCGCTCTCCCTTCCTAGATTGATAGATCATCACAGCCACGTCCTGAGCCCCGCAAACCATCCCTTCTCCGACCAGATGGCTGTTGCCATCTTGGCTTCTGTGCCCCTCTCTTTGCCTGCCTGCACACTCTTGCTGTGGGGGCCCCACTGGAAATCCTCCACCCCGCCGGACGGCCTTGCCTGATGGGTGCTGTGGCTCAGTCCCAGGTTGGGACTAGAGATAGAAAGCTCTACTTAACAGACGTGACTTCTTTGGGCAAGCCGCGCGGTCCCTTCCCGGCTTCCTGTCCTCCTCTTTTCAGTGGGGATGTGACGGAAATGTATCCTCCACTTAAGTCACTAACGTTACTGCGAAGACCTTGTGGGGGCCTTTGAATCTGACTCCAGGATGGCGTCATTGGTATCCTGGTTAACTGTGGTGGGACAGTAAGGTGCATATTCTGTTGGGGTTGTCACGGTTAGGCTGGCAACCCTTAAGGTTCCTTGGAGTCGAATTCCTATTTAATCCGCTGGTGGCTCTGTGGGGACTCTTCACTCAGCAGAGAGGGAGGGGGTTGGGGCTGAGGGAAGGTGTCTGGGGTGACTGAGGCTTTGGGAAGCTCTGATGACTTTCATTTTTAAAAACGCACACTCCGCAGTTGTAAAGGCAGGGTCAGGATGCAGAAAAGACAGAGTGTAACGTCTGGGCCAAGAACACAGCGGCCGGCCCCTGGGGGACCAGGACGCCTGGAGGGGCATGTACCCGTACTGGGGGTTGTCTCTGTGCCTTACCCCGTCCCCGTACCCCAGACACGGTCCCTTCCTTGTATCAGCCGCATCGTTGTGGAACAGGCCGTGCTTTTCCGGGACCAGGTCCACCTTTTCCCACCTACCCTGCCCCCCAACACAGAATAACAGAAGAGTCTGAGCATTAACCTGTGCAGAGACCGTCTCTCCAGCCTCTCAGGGTAGACTGAGCTGTCCCTTCCCCACCACCCCTGCTGGGCCCACCCCATGGCTGCCTGTGGGCCTCTTGTCATTGATGCTTTGAAGTGGGAAGAAAGGGGTTCGATTCCTAGTGATACCGGCCGTGTTGGTGAAGGCTACGCTGAGTTGGCCAACACTAGACTTCAAACCCTAAGCACAGGGACTTAGTAGTAACCCGGCCTCTGCCTGAGAGCTGACCGGCTTTGTAGTTTTCATCCTGCGAGTCGCTGTGCGCTGTGGGTGTCTAGTTAAGTCCTCGAGGAGTACCGTAAAGGTGCCAGCAGAAACCAGGAGAGGGGGAGAAGGGGCCACTGACTCCTTTTCGGGAGTCACTCCTCTGCAGTGTCATCCCTGGGTGCTGGTGGCCAGGCAGGAATCCTGGGACAGCCCGGGTTCAGCCCATGGAGGGACCCCCATGAATGCCACCGCACACAAGATCACAGGAAGTCTTGGAGATGCTTCGAGTCCTGGACGGGCAGGTGGGGGGCGCCTTGAGGACCCCTCTATCAAGCCCAGGGGAACCAAGAAGACTCCAGAGGAAAAGCAGTCTGTCCGGGGCCCCAGGGGCGGTGATGATCCTGGGACTGGAGGACGAGCATCGGCCTCTCTGGACACCCGGTGTGAACAGCCAGAGTATCCCATTCAGGGTGTGCGATTGTGCAGTGAGGGACATGCCCTTCATCTCTTAAACCCCAGGGTCACTCAGAGCTGCTTTCTTTCCTTGGCCTGTGCCGTCTCGTGGACAGCACTCATCAGGCCCGTGCCTCGGAAGGTTCTCTCGGGATTAGAAAAGTG